>JAAOMT010000566.1:282906-357578 GCA_016748015.1 Geosiphon pyriformis | reverse complement strand
GAAATTATCATTTAATTAATAACCCAAATTGTACACAACACAAATGTAACCTAATTGCAATGATCAATTATGCAATACCCCAAACTATGTAACATTTAAAAGTTTGCCGAAATTTATAGAAATTTGCCAAAATAATTGATAGTTCACCGAAATATCTAATAGTTTGCAGAAATAACTTGTAGTTTGCCGAAATGTATTTTTAGTTCAGCAAAATTGTAGAAAATAGCAAAGTTCAAGTTCATAGAATAGTGTTATGACAAGTTGTATAAAAGAAGAGCTTCTCTCTTCGAGAAAATGTATCTTACTTTAGATTTATCACTTAGAACCATTCCTACACACACAAAAAAAAATAAATATTAAATAATTTAAAAAAACCAAATTCCTTAATTATTGCACTTGGAAAATCCTTAAAACCCAACTAAAGTTTTGAAATTGATTAGCTACCAATTTCAATAATCTGTTAGTGATTCCAGGCCTGGATAGAAAATGCTTCCCTTGATAAAATCTTATTTCTTTTACATTTCTTTTATTTTCTTTTATTTTTCTTATTATAATCATTAGGGTAGCCTATAGACGGGATTCCTGTAGAAGAGTTGACTTTCACAGCAAAGTAACTACACATTTTTAGTGAGCTTCCAGACAAGTAATTCTTGGGAAAGAGTTGACATTTACTACAACATAACTACATAAAGTAACTGGCACAGAATTGGTCATTCCACTTATAAGCCCAGCAGTTCAAATTATAGGAGATAATTTGAAGATAAATTCAGTTGCTGGAGGTTCAACCACATCTAGAAAATGTGAATTCACAGCAAACAGACATTAACAACATTAAAGAAAAGAGACCAAAAACCTCCAGTAACATTTGGTGCTCTTCCACAGAAACAACACAGCAAAAACAACTTCAAAGTGGCGACCACACCAGACACAACAACTCTAGAGTATTACCAGTCAATTTACATCCACTGCAAGCAAAGATTCAACATTCCAGACGGAATTGAAGTTGTTAAGAAATCAGTATACCAATATATTGAAAACCGCATCAACAATTATCTTTTTGGAAATTATAATATTTCAGAAGTTAGAAGCAACCTTTACAATAATTTAGCATACTATTCACAGTTGGAAACTGAAGACCTTAACAGTAAAACACTTGTCACTTACTTTCACGAACTTAATTTTAACATTATCAAATACTGTGAAAAAACATATCCAGTGCAGTCTCAATACACTATTGATTTTGAATCGGAAACAGAAACAAGCAACAAAGGCAAAAACAAATTGAAGCAATACTCAAGAACCATCCCAAATACTCCAACACTACCAAAAACAACTGCCAATCATTTACAAATACCTGAACAAGGAATCAGTTCAAAACTTTCACTTACTATCACACCTTTTCCAGCTTCACTTATACAGGCACAAACATCTAATTTACCTTTGAATCAATTTGCAAGACCAGAAGATTTTACATCACTCAGAAGTCCTACCAGACAACAAGAACTCCTTCAAACTAGTTCCAATCTCCTTGATTTTCTAGCTGAAAATCAAAGTAAACACTCTAAGACAGCAGCAAATGAAGAAAACAACTCTGAAATAACTGAAGAAAAATCAATAGACAGTGAAAACGAAGAAGACAAAATGACAACATACATTGCAAAAATCTCTGAATTCAATGGAGAAGATATTGAGACCAGTCTCCAAGAATGGCTCAACCAAGTTACTAAAGTTGGAGATGCAAATAGATGGAATGCTGCCAGAATGTTAAGAACAATTTCCTACTTTTTCAAAGGAACAGCAGAAGAATGGTTTGAAAACTTGGCTGCCCCATTCAATGATTGGAACGCTTTCAAAGCAGCCTTTCTTGAACAGTTCACTGACAATAATACCTCTATCATTCTTTGTAATTGTTTTCGAAATATCAAACAAGAACCCTCTGAATTTGTTATGACTTATATTGGGAAATTCAACAAACTTCTCAGATGAATTCGCCAACTTGAAACAAATGATTATTATTCCGATGCTCAAATCTTGGATCAATTTATCGCTGGTCTAAAAGATAAATTAATTAAAAAGATTTGTCCACATGCACCAGAAGATTTAAACTCTGCTATACAGCATGCGAAAAGATACGAAATGGCCATGGAAGAAGCCAATTGCACAAAACTTGTAAATTTGGCAATTGGAAAAACCAGCTCAGCAGCTGAGGAAAAAATTGACCAACTCACAAAAAAGGTTGAAAACTATTTCACCAATTAACAACAACAGCAACCCCAAAGATATCAACCACCCCAAAGATGAAATCAAAATAACTTTGCACCACTTTCCAATAACCAGTCTTAAAATTGCCATTACTGTGGAATCTTTGGCCACTGGAAAAGAAATTGCAGAAAGCTACAACAAGACCAATAAAATAGGAGTAATCAACGTTACCCTCCACCACAGCAATCTTATTATCAACTGCCACCACCAGCTTACTATCCACCAAGACCCCAATACCAAAATAACTATTATCAGTCCGCCCCACAGCCAATCCAACAGCAATACCAACAACTGCTCACACAACATTATCCAGTATCTGTTCGAAGACTGCTTACACAAAATCAATTCACACCACAAAACCGATACCAAGTAAACAACAATAGAATCAGTTCGAATAACCAATTGGTTCCCTGAAATTCCACTCAACTAAGACCCAATCACTACCACACTCAACCCAGTTATTTAACAATGCCAGAAGAACAGGATTTTTACCATACTGCACTCTCGAAAGGTAGAGCTGCAGCACAACAACAAAACCCTTCCTATACTCTTACTACAATCTCACCAGCTAGAATTGCTGAAAACACTAACCTTTTAGATATATTCCCTTTTGAGTTCGAAGCAAATAAGTTACTATTCCTGCTTAGCAATGCAGCCGCCAATGAACAAAAAGCAATTATGGCTATGTACACCAAAGCAAAAGTTGAAGAAAAGACAATTTGATTGATCCTAGACAGTGGATCCACCAGAAGCATTATTACCTACCAGTTAATGCAACAGTTGAAAAGAAATGTCGACTGACCAGCTCAAATAATAATCGTCACTACCGATGGCATGAAAAAGACCCCAGTAGGAGAAATTGACAATTTTCCATTCACTCTTGATAGAATTACTATTTCAGTCAAAGTTCTTGTAATGAACACACCCCAGTACCAAGCTCTCATCGGAAATGATTGGCTTCAAAAAGCCAATGCTAATCTGAATTGGGAAACACAAAAGTTAACAATCTCTTACCAAGAACAACATGCCCGGATACCTGGCACTTGTGGTATATTCAACAAACACTCTGAAAAAACCCCAGCTTTTAAATTCGAACTGAAAAAGGAAAAACCCCTCATTGAAACATTTATGGCTCTTGGATCAACGTCCAACTGGGCCAATGAAACAGAACAAGAACATTTTACCCCACACTCTGAACCTGAAACCTCTGGATGGAATATTCCTTACTCAAAACCTGAACCAAGAAAACAATGCCCCTATATTCCCCTTAAATATAACAACTGCCACAAAAAACTATCGTCAATGGGAGTCTGCATTTCACCTGAAGAAGAATATGAAAATCATACTTGTTATTACTGCAAGACTTGCCACAGAGAATGATGGGGCCATCTAATAAAAAGGAGCGGCAAATGAAACAACACCCCTTGTTTGACTTGTGAAGATATGCTACCAGAAGAATGCAATTGGATTGATGTAACCATGAAAGGAGAAGTCTGTGATCAGACCTGCCAATATGCTTTATCAATTTCAGAAAAAGTAAAAAGAGAAACACCCTTTAATGTGGCATACAACAGTGCTCTCAACAAACTTTATCACTACCTCCATGATGCTGAGATGATTTTCGACCTAGCAATGGCATTAATTAATGGAGCTACCAAAGAAGATGTTTGCCAAATGAAGGAAGCAAAATACATTGAATACACCATGGAATTAGCTGGATTCAATTACGAAGACGAAGTAGAAGTTTACCACCAAATTGCAAGTCACATCTACCCAACTCAAGAAGCTCAAATTCAACAATTAGAACAAATGAACATTAGGCTATGTAAAGAATGCATTATGCCTTGCGATGAACAGTAGTGTCCTGAATGCTATGCTCTTAGTATCCCCTTGCCCAATGAAAATGATGAGAACAAAATTGAATTTGGAGAACCTGAAGCAATGGAAAAAATTGAAACAACACCTATCTACCTTATCGAAAATCAGCCTGTCTTACAACTTAAATACTTCAACAACAATGGACAAGGAATAAAACCTGAAAAAGCACACGAAATTGATGCTGAATATAATCTAAGATATCCAGGCAAGGATACTCTTGTTCTCAAACCCAAATCTCTCACAAAAATTAACCTCAAAATTGCACTCGAAATCCCACCAGGAGCAATGGTTCAAATCACCTCCCAGTCCTCTCTGACAAGCAAAGGAATCAATGTCAGAGGAGGAATAATTGATGCTGGATATACTAGAGACATTACAGTAATGCTTCAAAATGAAACTGACAAACTATTCAAGATTGAACATGCTGAAAAAATTGTCCAAGCTATTTACCTACCCTTAATCAACATTTCGGGTTTGCAACTAGTCAATCAAAGAGAACAATTAGAAAAAAGTGATAGAGAAACCTAAGGTTTTGGTTCAACTGGACGATTCACAGTTCCAGTTAATATAGTTCTTAACACACAGAACAAATCCCACTAGATTTTCAGACTTCCACAACCGATTACTATCTTACCCTTTGGAGAACATTCGGAAATCTACACCTGCCCAAAGCCAACAACCACACAACAAATTTTTGAGTTCAATGAACAAGTCTGCTTGGAACATAATATTTTGATCCCAAACATTTATATTCCAGAAGGAACAAAGAAAGTCTGAGTTACTTTTTACAACCCCAATAATTACCCCATATTTTATTAAATAATTTAGAAATTGGAGTTATTCACAGTAATATATTTCAACAAGAATTACCCCAAACAGTTCCCAATTTCTCTGAAATTATTGGACATTTAATACCAAAAACCAACTCAAACCCCAGCTCCAAAAACTACTATGTTATCATGGAAAAACTATCTCGAATCAACATGGGACAATTTGAACCACAACAACAGACTCAGCTCAAAGAGCTAATTGCAGAATTTGCCAACATCTTTGCTGAAAACAACAATAACTTAGGAAGAACCAATTTGGTCCAACACCAAATTTATACAGGAGATGCCAAACCAAGAAGACAACAAGCATATCAAGTTGCTCCAGAAAGCCACCAATTCATTTGAAAAGAAGTACAACAAATGCTTAACAATGGGCTTATCCAACCCTCCATGAGTTCTTGGGCTTTACCTGTAGTATTAGTTAAAAAGAAAAATGGAAAGATCTGATTTTGTGTTGACTATCGACAACTTAACAGTATTACAATTGGAGACGTCTACCCTTTTCCTCGGATTGATGCCATGTTAGATGCCCTTGGAAAATCCAAATACTTTTCAACACTAGATTTAGAAAGCAGTTACTGGCAAGTTGCTATGAATCTCAAAAATTGCCCCAAAACAGTATTCACCACCCAAGGCGGAAATTACGAGTTCAATGTAATGCCTTTTGGATTATGCAATGCACTAGCAATGTTTCAGAAATTAATGGATGTTGTGTACCAAAGACTTCTTTGGAAGTCAGTAGTTGTTTATCTTGACAATACTGATGTTTATTCTCCATCATTCGAATTACACTTAAAACACTTGCAAGAAGTTTTTCAACGATTACAAAAAGCAGGACTAAAACTCAATATCGAAAAATGCTACTTTGGAAAAACAAGCCTAATCTTCCTTGGTCATATTGTTAGTAAAGATAGAATCAAACCAGACTCTGGAAAAATCAGCATTGTCAAAAATTTCAAAACTCTTCGAAACACTACAGAACTAAGAGGATTCATAGAATTAGCATCCTACTATCAGAAGTTTATCAAAGGATTCTCAGAAATTGCAAAACCCTTCAACCAGCTCACCATCAAAAACATCAAATACGAATAGACTACCGAACACCAAAAAGCTTTTGAAATTCTCAAGGAAAAACTGACAACAGCTCCAATTCTCGCCTACTTGGATTTCAGCAACTGATTTCGACTAGCTACAGATGCTTCGTATACTGCTTTTGGTGCCATCTTATCACAATTAGATGACAATGGAAATGAGCAAATAATTGCTTATGCTAGCAGAACATTAAAACCAGCTGAGAGAAACTACCCTGCCACAAAACTAGAAACAGCAGCTGTAATTTGGGCTCTACACCACTTCAACCTTTATCTCAAGCCTAAAAAATTTGATATTATCACTGATAATATTGGACTCAAATGGCTTCAAAACAAAAATACTCAGCTGAATGCAAAACAAACTTGATGGACAGAATTTTTAGCAAACTATCAATACATAGTACATCACAAACCAGGAAAACTCTACACCAATGTTGACTGTCTCTTTAGAATGAGACAAAATTAGAAAAAAAAAAACACAAAAACCAACACTTAAATTAACCAACCAAAAGAGCCAACAAACAATGAATTCAGAAAACTACAATGGTCTCAAACAATATTTGGAAACATTAACAATCCCAACAGATTGGTCTCTAGATGAAAAACATTGACTACAACAACAAGCCAAACAATATTTTCTACACAACAACATTATCTATCATCAAAATTTCAAAAACCCAGACAAACCACTCAGATTAATACAAGAACAAAAAAAAGAGACTATATTATACAACATACACTCAGATCCTTCATCAGCCCACTTCAAAAAAAACAGCACCACCTAAAGAACACTAGAATACTACTTTTGGCCTCAAATAAGAAAAGATATTTACGAATATGTCGAATCTTGTGATAGTTGTCAAAGAAGAGAAAGAACTCGCTTTACAGAACCTTTAAATCCAATCAAAGTTGGACAGCCTTTTGACAGAGTTGGTATCGATTTAGTCAGACCACTACCTATCACAAACCAAGAAAACCACTATATTGCAGTAGCTGTAAACTATCTCACCAAATAGTCTGAAGCCAGAGCCATTCAACGGGCAGATGCAAAATCAGTAGCAAACTTCATCTATGAAGACATTATTTGTAGACATAGATGCCCAATAGAACTTTTATCTGATCAAGGAACACATTTTGTGAACAATTTAATCCAGGAAATTTGTGGACGATTTAATGTCAAAAGACCATTATCTTCACCTTACCATCCACAAACAAATAGACTGATAGAACGGTTCAACAGAACATTGTGTGAATCATTAGCCAAAGTTTCAACCAATTTTGAGCAAGAATGGGATCTCTTTATTCCATCAGTGTTACTAGCATATAGGACACTAAAACAAGATACCACAAAACACATACCATTTGATTTAACTTACGGAAGGATGGCAATGTTACCAATTAGTTTCACAGTGGAAACATACCCAGCACAACCAATTGATGAAAACAATTTCTAAGAAATGCTTCAACAAAGAGCCTACACTCTGCTTAGCACATTAGAAGAAAAATGATGAATAGCAGTCACCCATATTGAACACTCCCAAGCTAAACAAAAAGAATGGCATGATGACAAATTGTCTCCAGTCACCAATGAATTTAAAATTGGAAACAAAGTTCTCTTACACAGAACTAAAGCTGAAAAACAATGGAGTAGAAAATTTGAAAATAAATGGAATGAACTATTCTTTATCCATGAAGTTTTAGGCAACGGATCATACAAGCTAAAACTTGATGACAAAATTCTAACAAAAGTTGCACATGAAGATCGTTTGAAACACTACAATTCCAGAAACAATCCTGAACCATTAATTCCACAAATTGGTACACATTCCCCTTTAATCAATCCTGAAGACATTCTCCGAAATTTAGAACCAATAGTTGTCATTAAACAGTCTTCCAACTTGAACACTTAATTTAAAATTATTATTATAGTTATCTTCTTATAATTTAGAAACAATCTCACAAAAACAAAACAAAAATAACATAAAAACCCATACACAAAAAAAATAATAATAATAATAATAATTTTCTTTTATTTCAAATTGCTTATAATGACTATTCCTCAAAACATTCAACAATTATCCCAAAAACTAATGTTAGCTTTAAAAACAATACCCGAATTATCTATTACTGTTACTGGAAACCACATTAATTATACCCAAACAGAAGTAGTTACAAATTTAGTCCCAAATTCATGAAAATATTACTCGTATAAGAAGAACACAAGAAGTTATACTGGAATTTACCTGCCAGAACTTTTAAAGCTTGCTTTAAGAGAAAACCTAATGCTCATCCCGATTAGTATTCCACTAAATGCTACAATTCAACAAAGACTTCAATTGTGTCTCAATGAAGAAAACACTGAATATCCTCCAATCTATAGATATTTTCACATTGGAAAAACACTCTACGAATGGAAACTGGAACTTACAACAGCAAATTTTACAAAAGAAGCTATCTAGAAACAACTCCACAACAAATTCAAGACAACAGTGGAATCAACAAACAGTCGCTACAGGCTCAGAGCTGCTCTTAGACTTTATGACCTATTCCACACCTGTGAAAACATACTACAAAACCCAATTTTTCAATCTTTGAAGATTCAATACATTGGAAAGCTCACAGAACTGAAATTTCAACAATTTTCAGACCAAATTTCTTCAATAATTTTGGATTATTATCTGGAAATGATAGATAGTACTTGGATTTTGACGGAGCTCAGTCTTAAGGAGGAAGTTATATTACCAAATGAAATTAGAGATATTATTTAGCATGAAATTATCTTATAATTCCTATCATTAATTAGCATATATTATTGTTTCAAATGATCACTTATTACATTAGCAAAAAAAAAAATGTCTGAAATTATCATTTAATTAATAACCCAAATTATACACAACACAAATGTAACCTAATTGCAATGATTAATCATGCAATACTCCGAACTATGTAACATTTAAAAGTTTGCTGAAATTTGTAGAAATTTGTAGAAATAATTGATAGTTCACTGAAATATCTAATAGTTCACAGAAATAACTTGTAGTTTGCCAAAATGTATCTTTAGTTCAGCGAAATTGTAGAAAATAGCAAAGTTCAAGTTCATAGAATAGTGTTATGACAAGTTGTATAAAAGAAGAGCTTCTCTCTTCGAAAAAATGTATCTTACTTTAGATTTATCACTTAGAACCATTCCTACACACACAAAAAGAAATAAATATTAAATAATTCAAAAAAACCAAATTCCTTAATTATTGCACTTGGAAAATCCTCAAAACCCAACTAAAGTTTTGAAATTGATTAGCTACCAATTTCAATAATCTGTTAGTGACTTCAGGCCTGAATAGAAAATGCTTCCTTTGATAAAATCCTATTTCTTTTACATTTTTTTTATTTTTTTTTATTTTTCTTATTATAATCATTAGGGTAGCCTACAGACAAGATTCCTGTAGAAGAGTTGACTTTCACAGCAAAGTAACTACACATTTTTAGTGAGCTTCCAGATGAGCAATTTCTGGGAAAGAGTTGACGTTTACTACAACGTAACTACATAAAGTAACTGGTATGGAATTGGCCATTCCACTTATAAGTCCAGCAGTTCAAATTATAGGAGATAATTTGAAGATAAATTCAGTTGCTGGAGGTTCAACTACATCCAAAAAACGTGAATTCACAGCAAACAGACATTAACAACATTAAAAAAAAAAGACCAAAAACCTTCAGTAATACCAGACTCAAGAAAACAAGGAATAAAACATGTTCTACTATTAACTTGAGAAATCATATTACTAATTTCAAAAGCTGTACATTTAAAAAAAAGATTGACCAACTTGGTCTTAAACTTATTATGAGACAAAATAGTCTCATTTTAATTTACCAAAGGGAAAATTCTAATACTATTCTTACCTATTAAGACTAATCAATAATTCAAAGCAGATACAGCAGAGTTCAACTTCTCAAAATAAACTACTACATATTGCCAAATGCCAACAGGCTTTAGCATAACATGAGTGACATTACCAAACACACTAAGAGCTGTTTTAATATCAGCAACAGACACACCCAAGAGCATATTATGCAGCACAACAGCAGCAGAAAGGGAACCAGACTTAGAAACCACCAAAGACTTGGCAATTTTAAGAGTGATTAAATGTATAAAGCTTGTAAGCTTAACCAAAAATGCAGCTTTCAAAAACACTTAAGAAGCAAACTCCACACAAAACAGCTTCACATTGTTCTTTGATACTAACTTCGCATCCAAAAAACCATATACTGACTGAAAAACAGCTTTAACATAAGCCAATTTGATCTTAAAAGTAGCACCAGACACTAAAGTAGAGGCCACCTACCCAGCAAATCTTTGACAACTAATAATAGTTTTCCAAGCACTACCAGTAACAGTACCAAAAACCAGAGAAGGAGATAATTCAGTTTCCATTTGGTTAGCCCAGTTCTCAAAAACAGGTGACATCACAAAAAATAATTGTTTTGCTTCTAAGACTGGCAATAATCTGTTAAAAGACACCACATTTGGCAACACAGCCAGTAGTTAATCTTGGCCCATTTTGAATGATGTACTGGATGATATGACAGAGATCTTATTTGAAATCTTATTTGGAACCACAAAGGGGTTCAGTGTAACAATAGCAAAGGCAAGTAACTGCCCTCACTTTTTTGAACTTTTAGTTTTTTTAACTATTTTCTTTAAAAAGAAAGTGCCAGAAGCATTAGACATTAAAGCAATAGAGGTAAATACTAGCTTGTTAACTGGTCTATTATTAAACACTTTTGAACTCTTAGTAGAAGTGAAAACAACACTGGAACTAACCCAAGTGTGTTTCTTTGAAGGAACTTTGACTGATAAAAAACCAGCCAAAGAAGAAAAAGTTGCTTCAGTGGCTACTAAAGGCAGCTTTTCACGATTACTAAATAAAAAGAAGGCTTTTAAAACATTTTGCTTAGTTGCTTTTACAACAGCTCCTCTGATTGAAATTTTATTAGATATTTCAGAAAAAATATTAAGTGCAACTTTTTTACTCTTTGCTTTGGTCATTTTTATTCATAAAAAGAAAACAAATATAGGAAAACAGTAGACCAATAAGGGAGCAGTAGTTAGCATGTAAGCACATTGCTCAGCAATGTGGAGCAATGTCAGAAATCATGGCACATTGCTCAGCAATGTGAGCATTGCTTGAAAAATTATAGAATATTGTTCGAAAATGTGAGCAATCTCATAAAACTCAAATTATGTATATATAGCAGTAGTATTAGAAGTTATAAAATTAGTCAAGAAGACTCAAAATCAATTGATTTGTGGAGTCAATTAGACTCATAAAATCAATTAGACTTGTAAATCATAATTATTAAAAATACAAAAAAAAAAAGAATCTTTTAGTTAGAAATCTTCCCTTCACAAAAATATTAAATAAATAAATTATTTACCATCCAAATCTACTTTTCACTATCAACACTCCATGTTGATAGCAATCAATACTTAATCACACTAGAACAATAGCTCTTAATTATGGCTATTAACGAATACTAATCTGCACATTGTCTTGGCTTATTTTTTTATTTTTTTATTTTCTTTATTTTTCTATTTTTGCTTTATTTCTTTCTTTGATTTTATTGTTGTGTACTAATTGATTAAAAGCGCTAGATTACTGACATCAAGGATTGCCTGGTAAAAGACCTCTGTGAGTGGGTAGAACACATAAAGCAAATTACGGATTACTTATTAGAGGATTGCCGGCCACTATGTCAAGAAAAAAATTGACAGAATTGTGATTCTGGGAAGCTACGGATAGAACAACCATTGAATCTTTGTCTATTATACAAAGAACTCTAACAAAATTTTCAAACTACAAAACCTTTAGATATTACTAACAACATTATATCAAATGCGTACAGCCCTTTGAGCACCAAGTTATGGGTTTGTTATTTAACTTAAGATCCCAAATAATCATCTGTAACATTTGGTGCTCTCTGTGAAGTATAATCCAACAGAGAACCAGTACCAACAACAATCATGCAAGAAAGTGACAGACCAAGAAAAAACATGGGAAAATCACTTAGAATTTGCGAAATTCTTATTTTATTATTACCTTTGAAAACCTTGTTAAATTAAAACTCCGATTATTCAAGATCTGATCATTAAAACCCTGACTATTTGAAATGTACCATTAATAAATTCGTTAAAACTCATTAAATTAAAAACTCTGATTATTCAAGACCCGATCATTAAAACCCTGAACATTCGAAAATTACCATTGATAAATTCATTAAAACTTGTTAAATTAAAACTCTGTTTATTCAAAATTCGATCATTAAAACCCCAAACATTCGAAACCTATCTTTGATAAATTCATTAAAACTTGTTAAAACTCTGATTATTAAAGACCTGATCATTCAAAAACCTAAACATTCGAAACCCAATAATTCTAACTCTACTATTATACAAAGAAACTTACCATCAATAAAACTTGTTAAATCTCTAGCAAACTCTGGAAATTATCCAAAAACCTGAACATTTGAAGTCCGATAAATTCCAAACTCTACTATCATACAAGGAAACTTAGCTTCAATAGCCCAATAAAACTTAATTCTCACAGTACCAATAAATTAGCAAAACTTACTTGACGGCCCTGAGTCAGAATATTGGAATGTAGTCACAATTCACTTCCATGCATCATATATTCGAAGAAGAACCAATAAGCAAAAACAAATCGGAATCAGAATCGGAACTTAATCCTGATTCAAACTCTACTGATGACAGCAATAATTCAAACTCTATTAATGACAGCAATGATTCAAACTCCACTGATGATAACAACAATTCAAACTCTGCTGATGACAACAATGATTCAAACTCCACTAATGACAATGACAATTTAAACTCCATTAACAACAAATTCAAATGCCGCTTCAAACACCAAACAATATATTACGCTTCTAGATCTTACAATAGAGCAGGAATTAACTAAATTCAGTGATAATAATGAGAGCATTATGTCTGAACATACACATAATACAGATGCAAGATTTGAAATTGATATTCTGGATAGATCACTATAGTTAAAAACCATTTTTCTTTGTTACAATGGTTACAATAGTAGTGGGTGGGATTTCTTAGGTCTTCATCTGGTGCACTGCATGTAGTCATAGACGAGAGTTTCTTCTTACAAACCGAGCATTCTAGCTTTGGTCTACATTACTGGTGGTTTCTTCGTGAACTTACCTGGTTTTATTCAGATCTTTCTTCGTTGGTCCACATTGGTATGGCTGGTAGTCCTGTTCTTTGGTCATCAGCCCAAGAGAGCTAATAGGTTTCAATGGCTGGTAGTGCTGGATTTTTTTCAAATTTAAAGGTAGGTCTTTGGTTGGCGCTGGGTTTTTGGAAGTGGCCACAGGTGGCTGGAATTTTGGCCTGGTGGCCATTATAATTGATCAGAAGCTCTTGGGTGGTCCAGTCTAAGGTGGTATTGGCTTTTGTTAGCCAGTCATTCCTTACTAATGCTTGATATTATGTAGCGTCCATTATTAATACTTTTGTAGGTATTATTATGCCATTAATTTTGAAAGGAAAT
This sequence comes from Geosiphon pyriformis, assembly GCA_016748015.1. Classification (NCBI taxonomy): domain Eukaryota; kingdom Fungi; phylum Glomeromycota; class Glomeromycetes; order Archaeosporales; family Geosiphonaceae; genus Geosiphon; species Geosiphon pyriformis. The sequence goes on along the minus strand of JAAOMT010000566.1, from coordinate 343,937 downwards.
GAGTCAATTTCACCATGAGGCAGCTTTGTACTTCCATTGGCTGTTATGATTTGGGATGTCGCAGCACGATCAACTTTGAAACCCAGTTGGTTTACTAGTTGAAGTGTTACGATGCTTCCAGCGGATCCGCTGTCTAAGATAAGTTTGATTGGAGTATTGTTTACAGTGGCTTCCGTATACATAGCAGTGATTGGGCATTTTTTGTTCAATGCTGTTCCACTGAACATAGCCTCGTTTTCCTCTAATTCAAAAGGAAAAATAGCTGCGAGGCTGCTATCTTCAGTGGCAACTGCTGGTGGTATTGTCTGGCTCAATTTGGAGGAATTCTTGGTTCTGTTTATGTTTCTATTGTCATTGTTTCCGATAATCAGGTTTTCTGGTATATTAAAGTAAGTTTGTTGATAATTTTGGTAGTTTGGATTGGTTTGCTGATTGGTTCCAGCATGGTTTGGATTCCTCTGGACCAACGCATTCTGGTTCCACATGGGCTGATTTCGGGCCTCGGGACGCCAATTTGGGTTGGCTATCATGGGCTGTTGCTGGTAAGCTCTTTGATTTTGATATGTGGTGGGATATTGGCGTGGTATTGGCATGTACTGGTTTCTGGGCATTTGGGGTGGTGCATAGTAATTATTTTCACGTGCTTTCTGCATCATTCGTGTTCGACATTGACTAATCAAATGTCCTATGCATTTGCAAAAATGGCAGGCGCGTGTTTCTGTTCTGAATTCCTGGTGCAATGAGCAATTATTTCGACTGTCACTGACTTCCTGGCTGCGTCTTTGGGGTGGTTGGTATGTATTTTTTCTTGGATCCGGGATGAGGTAACTTTCTATTTTTTTAGAGAGTTCCTCTCCTAATTGCATTACTCTTTTCTCTAATGTTTCTGTCTTATTTTCCTCCATTACTATGTTAACCATTTAACTATGGTTAGCTTCTTTCTTAGCCAATTCAAGGGCTCTGGCAAGCGTAACAGCTTCTGATAAGGAATTAGGGTGGGCAGGACATACTTTTCCTAAAATGCTGCTTTTTAATTCTCTAATAAACTGATTTAAAACCTAAGGATCAGTGTAGTATCCTTGTTCAATTGCTTCAATCTAACGGCAAATTCGATTGAATCGAGCAAGATATTGGGTGACAGTTTCACTGGTATTTTGCTTGATAGTATTGAATTCGTTCTGTAATTGGATTACGGCGTTTGGGTCGCTAAAATATTCCAGGAGTGCATTTTTAAATTTGGTGAAGCTCGTGGGTTTTGTTTCTAGGCTTTGATACCACGAGTCAGCTGTGCCTTTCAGGAAGAAAGGTAATGTTTGAATTGCTCTTTGGTCATTCCAGTTATTTGCCTGGATGGCTTTTTGTGCTTCTCTGAGCCATATGTACATGTCCGTTTCTTCTTCCTCTCTTGAGAAATCTGTTAGTCTTGCAATGTATGGTGTAGTCATTTTGTTGCCGTTTTCTGCTGGTGGGTTTATTGGTCTAAGAGGAGGTGGGATGATATTTCCTTAAGTGTTCCTAAAGGTGGCTTCCCTTATATCTGGTTCTTCCTCTTGATCACGAGTTTCTTGGTTTTTGGATTGGCTGCTTGTTCTAGTGACTGGTCTTGTGATTGTTTTTTTGCTGGTCTCTTTTTCGGATTCCGATTCAGACTCCTCTTCATGGTTTTCAAACCCCATTCTAAATTTTGGCTGAAAAAGAGGGTTTTCGAATAGTAATGAATATCCTCTTGTAATTGGTATGTCTCCCCAGTTACATTGTTTAATTTTATCAGTATAACTAGGAGTTCTTGGCGTTTGTGGAGTTGATGTTGATGATGATGCAGCTCCTAATGGAATTTGTATCTTATTTTCTGGTGAAAAATGGTATGATTTATCTTCTGGTGAATAAATACGTTGTTTCTTTATTGATTGAATGACAGTTTTCTTTGGTGTTTGAGCTGGTGTTTCTAGTTTTTGCTGGTTACTTTCCTGATTAGTTTCTAAATTTTCTTTGGTTTTGTTGGCACATTCCCTAGTGTTTCCTGTGGATATTAGAAAATTTTTGTTAGTGTATTGCTCAATTTCTCGATGGATTTTGACAATAGTTGTGGCTATTACTGCTACTTCTTTTGTAGTGTATTGTGATAATTCTCTATACAATCCAAGTTTTGCGTCGTGTGGTTCTTTTTCCTTTCCTATATAATAATTTATTCTGGCGTTAATATAATAAGTAAGGACAGATTCTGCTGGACAACACCCTTCTGATAATCCAAGATCACTTTGATTTTGTGTGTAAATAGCACAGCAAAATTCAAGAACAGTAAGATTAGGGGTTTTTGTTGCCACTTTTGTCTCTTCCTTTTTAGCAATGAATTATTGTTAATTATTATTTTTTTTTTTGATTTTCTTTCTTCGTAGGGTTCACCAAATGTTATGGGCTGGTTTTCTTGTTATATTTAATTGCTGATATCCCATTTTAATTGCAATCAGTCTTTTGTGAGTTCCTCAATTCTATTTGTGTGATAATGTCACTGTTATACTAAAGGCTTTTTTTTTGTTGCGATGTAAGTTATTCTTCAATTTTTGATTGTTGTGTGTGTTTATGTACTCTTTCTCAAAGGCTGAACTGAAATCTACTCACTGTTTGGGGTCTTTTCTGAGGCTATCCTTGCAATTGCCTGGTATGTTTCTCTAATCTAGAAACACAGAATGTTAATGGTCTTTAGCGCTTTTCTAATTCTTACAATAAAGCTTTTATCAATTAGTAACAACGTGAATAATCTTGATCAAAGATTATTCTTCCAAGGGATTCAGTTGATGAATGATAGTTTCATTCAATAAATAATACAAATAAGTTTCTTAATACTTTGGGTTGTGATAGTTCAGTTTTAAATATTCTTTTTCATTTTTTTTTGATTTTAAAGGTTTTTTGGGATATTTAATTTGAAAGTATGATTTAAAGTAGAGTTTGTTGGATAAAATTGGATCTATTACTTAATAAGTTATGATTTTTATTACTTGATTGATTATTTCTCAATATTAAAACTACTGTATATATACATGTTTGTAGTTCTACGAAAAAACACATTGTAATACTTTTTTTTTGATATTTCAACCTGGTGTTTGCTGCTATCACCAGTTGGTATTGGCTGCTATTGTGAACTGGTGCTTACCACTATTGCAAGATGGTGTTTGCTACTATGTTAATCATTACCTTTCTAAGATTATTACTGTGCTATATTATGATTAAATAGTTTGTATTATTTTTATGATTCTTTTTTTTGCTAAATTCTTAAACCGTAACAACAGGAAACAACAAAGAATAACAAGGACGCCAGCTGAGAACCTGAAGATTGTGAGACCTATGAGAAAACAAGCAACTCAAAACACCAACCGAATTCGCAAAAGCAATAACAGAAGCCAACTTGCTTTCAGCCTGAATTTGCTCAAAAGTCTTTAAATTGTACAAGGAAGAATGATAAAGTACATCATTGGGAAAGTCCAAAGGCAACTCAGATTTGGATTTCAGGCTCTTATGAATCAAAGCATCCCATTTATTACACACACTAAAAGGAATAAAACTGAATTGAATTCTGTAGCTGACGATAAGAAAGAGAACTAAAGACACCAAATAAGCAAACTGTTTATCCGAAATAACTTTTCTCAAAATGAGATTGACAAAAAACCAAACATTCAAATGCGTCTTAACCAAGCTAAACTTCGAAAAACTATCAGAAGATAAAAAAATACCCAGATAATAATAAAATTCACCTCTTTTAATGATGGAAATTGGCATATCACTGATAGTTAGGTAAGGAGCAGTGACCTGACAGTTGATAGGAATGACCACAGTTTTGTCATTGTTTATCGAAATGTCATTTAAACAAAAGAACTTACTAGCAACATTGAGGATGTGTTGTGTAGCAGCTTGGCTGCTACTGACCCAGATAGTATTATCAACAAAAGCACTAGCGGCTAGAAACAATGTCAACTCAACTTGAGATTCTACCTGGCCAGTCTTAGAAACGAAATAAGAAATCAACTTGTAACCACAAATGCTTTCCTGTTTCTTAACCTCACACAAAAGCAAGTCATAAAATATGTGCCAGAGAAGTGGTGAAAAAACCTCTCCCTGATCCAATCCATTATGAACATGATATTCATTAGTTAAACCAAAATCTGTCATCACTCTGTTAGTGTGACCATTATGAATGCTACTAAAAAATCTGATAAATTTGTCACACATTTTGACCCTGATCAAACTCCTCTTGAAATGCTCTCAACTAACAGAATCATAGACTTTGTGCATATCCTGTAAAACCAGCCACAACTTTCAGTCCTTTTCCAAAGCATCTTTAATCACTGAACCAATAGCAAAGATAAGTGAATGAGTAGACGTACCTTTCAGAACAGAGAAATTGTCCCCACAGAGAACATCAAAAGTGCTACAAGCCAAAGAGATCCGATCTGAAAGAATCTTGGAAAAGATCTTGTGAGCTGTTTCAATCAAAGCAATAGGGCAGGTATTTGTAAGAACCCCTTCCCACTCATAAGGTTTAGGAATCATTGAGACCCAGGCTTCCCTCCAAGGTCCAGGCACTAACTCACAATCTAAACAAAAATTCAAGAGCACCAAAAGCATATCCAAGACTGACTTGTCACAGTGTTTCCAAAGTTCATTAGTGATACCAGAAAGACCAGCCGCTTTCCTATTAGGCAAATTTGAAATAACACCAAACATTTCATCAAAACTGATTGAATGCATTACATCAGAGAAGGCATCATCGAAAACATGATTCAAAGGCCAAAACTGCCTTGCCCAATTACCAAAGATATCAGAAGCCACTACATATTTCTTAGTCCAACCCTCTATGATCCCATCCACCTTAGATTTAACCAAATCAGGCTCCAAGACCAACTCCCTATTATCTACCAAATGATCTAACACCACTTTATGAAAAGGACACTTCAAAACACTTCTAATGGTGTGACCCTTATTCACCTCAAAACTCTCCATTCTCCTCTTAATAGCCTGCCTTATATGAGATTCTTCAGCATGCTTAGATTCCAATAACTTAGAAGAGCAGTAAGACTTCCTTGCCTTAGCCAGCCCAGAACAGATCGCATCAAAACTGGCACCAGAAAGAAACAGAGCTTTTATTGATGAAGCACTCACAAAATCAAGCCTGTTCTAAGTATCCCACAACAAGGCAAAATCTCCACCAGAAACCAACCGAGAAGCCTTCACCAGTTTAAATACAAGTAGCTCCAGTCTATGAAACCAAGAAGATATCTTATTAAAAACACAATCAAAACTCTTAAACCATTTTTTCTTGAACATTTTACCAGCCGAAAGAACTATAATCTTACAAACAATATTCCACATTGCATCCAGATCAGAAAACTGCTTAGCCGCAACAAACTCATCTGAAAACATAACAGTATTAGCAGCTGTAGCATTCCTGAATTCCAATTACTTAATCTCACTGGCATTTTTGATATTATATTTCTAACAATCTCTATTAGCTTGTTTGCACAGTGAATTCAGCTAGACATTGAACAGGCCACCCAGTTCCACAAAAACATAAATGGCCTTGTGATTGGTATCAAAATATTTTACAATACCATCCACACCATGATCCATGACTGTACCAACCAAATTAGAAGAAACAAACACATAGTTGATTGTTTTAGTGATACCACAAAAATTTTATCAAGTAGGTAACTTTACAAAAGAACTCCCCTCCAGAGAGTTAATCAAACCCAAATTAAAATATTTTTTGAAGCTGGCATATTTGTATGAATCATCCTCATTAAAATCACCACCAAGAATAACAAAAGAAGACTCATTAATGGCTTTAGCAATGAGAAAGTTGATCTCACCAGCCTAAGAAAATCAAGCCACTGATGAGGCACCAGCATAGAGCCCCAAAATAGACACCAAAAGTTTATTTTTGAAAAGCAACTTAATAGATAAGAGCCGACCAGGCACCTTAGAAATCTTGTAAACATGCTTTGCTAAAAAAGAATTCACGATGATTAACACCTCAGCATCTGAAGAACCAAAATTCAGACCAGAAGTAAAAACCCGAACACCATTAAATTTGTCAGCCAACCATGGGCAAACTTTCCCTTTAAGCTTTGACTTCATAAAAATAGAAACCAAATTGTCCATATCCTTATGCCTATGAATAACATCATCTTGCTTCACAAGATTGTTCAACCCATGAACATTACATGTAGCAATTTTCTATATTAGACCATTTATTAAGAAAGAGGGAAAGGAAGAGCACCACCTGCCAAAGCCAAACCATCCAAGCGCGCTGATAGGCTTATGACCAAAGCAGAGAGACCTTCCAACATGTTTTCCAATTTCACAACCTCAGGTGAGGCAGTTGAACCAAAAATGGCAGCAGTCTTGTCACTAGTGGCATCACCCAAACTCACTCCCATTACTATATCCTCCTCTTGATTCTGTGATGGGGGGGTCACCGACAGCTGACATCCAGGGCTAGGCTGGAAAACTGCTGACATGAATGAGTCCAACCTCTTAGCCAACTCATTAATTTGTCTCGCAAGACTGACAAGACTGCTTTCAATATTCTTCAAACAATTTTCCGATTTACCATTAACAGTCGGGAGAGATTTACCATAAGATATGGAACCAGATTGAGCTGAACCACCAAAAGACACTATTGGGAGTGGTTTACCAACCATGGAAGCCCAAGTTTTTCCACTGAAAGCCAAAAGACAAGAAACAGGGGCAGACTTTTTTTCATATATCTTTGCCAAATGGAACTAATCCTGAACTGAGAAAGAAGCTTTCTTGCTCCTAGGACTTGAAGACACACCAGCAGTACAACAAGCGAGAGAAGTATGACTGAAAGTTTTGCAAATTGAGCACAGTGCAATGGTTAAATGAGACTATTGGAGACCAACACTTTTTATAACAGGAATGTTTGCCATTGCCTGAATAAGACTACTCTCAGAATTAAAGCACACAGTAGCACAGCATGCTCGGACATAACTGACAGAACTGCACTCAATAACACATGTTTTCCAACCAACTAAACCAATGAAGTCCCAAAGATCATAAGCATTGGTGTCCATGGAAAGAATATAAAGTAAAGCCCTAAACTCATCTCTGGCATCCCACATTTGTTTGTCAACATTGGCCTGGGCCACACGCACTGTATCTTTCCCAATAAGGATGGACCACTCAGCTGCCAAGAGATCAGCCTGAATTTGATCTTCTAATTTGATGATCGCCTTTTGCCATAGACCCACCAACTGCATCTTGATCGACTTAATAACCCCAAATTCAGAAATGGCTGCATACACTGTCTCAATAGAAGTTCCCACAGGAATTTCTTTTAACACAATTGCCCGATTCATACGATTGTTGATGGGGCGCTTAAGATTGGTGTTTATCACAACACCATGATTATTTGCCAATTGTACAACTGCCATCATCGCCTTTTCAGAAGTGAAAGATGCCTGGATGATTCCACCAAATTTTGAGGGAGTAGAGGCCCCCCCAAAACCATTTACTCCTAAAAAGATTCTTCTGACAAAATTGACTTTCTTATAAGAGGATTTTCCAGCCACCACTACCAGATCAATATCTAAAGTGAAAGATTTGTGAACAGGTACTTGAATGGACAGTTTGGCTGGAAGAGGAGGTGGGAAAAGAAGAGAATCATCCAACACATCATCTTCTGCATTGACAGTATCATAATCAATCACACCCAGTGGCTTCCCTAATACTTTTTTGGTCTTCACATACAAACTCTTTGGTGTTTGATCAGGATTTCTTCCTGCAAAAGTACTATTATCATCATAGTCTACACTGGTTTTTTCAACCAAGCATTTTTCCTCTATGTCTATACTTTCAGATTCTGTAGTGTTACCAGTCTTAGAACCCCATGAACGAGTGCCAAGAACTTTGGCAGTAATCTTTTTATTATCAATACTCTTTTCCAACACACCACCCTTCTTCTTCTTCCTCCTTGATACAACAGTCTTGAAACCACCCTCAGAACCAGAAGCTTTAATGGTCTTCTTCATAACAGCAATAACAGAACCAACAGTGGTCTTGTAATCAAAAAACAGTTTTGATTTATTGTATTGAATGGTAAAAAACTTCTTTCGAAAAAACTATAGACTCTTTTTCGAGAATTTTGAATGAAGAAGAGAAAGAAGTTTACATATTTTGGTAGTTATAAAATTTATAATTTAAATTAAAATAAAGTTTTTTTTGCTGTAATGTATTTTTTATAACTTTTCTTATATAAAGCTAAAATAAATTAATTATAACATTAATAAAATTAAATATAATATTATTTTTTATTGTATTTTTTTGCCAATGTTTTTGTAAATAATACTATTTAAATTAATTATAATTAGTTTTTAAATTATTAATTAATCTATATTTTTATAAAATATAATATTTTTTATTAAAAAATTAAATATTTTTAGTTTTTTAATAAACATTATTTATAATCTTTTAAACACTAATATTTTTTGTTAATTTTGAGTTTTAAATTTTTTTAATTTATGTTAAATATTTTTGTATTTTTTATATTAAATAAAATTTATTATTTAAAAATTATTAATCTGTTTATTATAATCATTAAAACTTAATAATTATTAAATAAATCTATTAGTATTTTAAAATAAATAATTTCTAAAAAATAAAAAAAACTAAGTTTTTAGTTTTTGTCTTATATTAAGTTTTTAAACTTCTGATTTTATCTTTTATATTTTATAAGATATTAAAACATTTATTTTTTTTACAAATATTAGATTATTTAATGAATTTTTTATATTATTTTCTATTTTAATAATTGTTTTTGTATTAAATTATAATATTTTTACTAATAAGTTAATTAAATTTTAGATTATTATTTTTATATTAAAAATAATTTTTATATCTTATTATATTAATATATATATAAATAATTAGATTATTATTAAGATATATAAGTCTAAATTAGATAATTTAAGTTTATTTTTATTATAAATACTAATTAAAATATTATTATATTGTTTTAATAATTAAAAAAAAGAAATTATTTGTTAATTCTATTAAGATAAAAAGACATTTTAATGTTTTTATAATAAAATTATTAATATTATAACTAATAAAACTACAAAGTTTTTATTTTTTTTATTTTATATTATTTTTAATTATAAATTTATTAATTATGTTTTTTAGAAAATTGTTTTAAAAACCAGATTTGTTAATATATTAATTATTAAAAACATTAACTAAAAATTAATATTTATAATATAATATTTTAATTTATATATATTGATTAAATATATTATAAATATAGTTAATAAAAAATTAATAGTTATTATTTGTAAACAGTTTTATAATTTTTTATATATAATTTTATTATTCAATTTAACAAATACAGCCCAACTACTATTTAAAATACAGAGACAAATTAAGTAAATCTGACCAAATATGACTCATATACTTACTATATATACAAGTTAATCAAAGTAATACTATGTATTTACACATACTCTTATACTATTACAAATACCAAAAAAAAAAACAGGCCTTATGCAAACCAAAACTTATAGCAAACATTTTATTAATATCTAACAAATAAGTAATTTTTACTGACAAATGACCAAATTTACTATAAGAAAAACCAGAGATTTTTTTTATATTATTAATCAGACCAATCTTCTTTATATTTACCTTGTACTTTACTTTAAACAACCACAATTCACTTTAATGTCTCTTTATATTTAAGTATTAAATATATTTAATATAATAAAATAAAAAATTTTAATTATGTGTTTTTTTGTAATAGTATTTATATATTAAACATACTATTATATTTAATTATTTTAATTATTAAAAAATATTATTTAATGTTTTTGTTAATTTTTTTATAATTTTTACAATTTTTATATTGTTTTATTAATAATAAACTTTATATAATTCTATATAAAAATATTATTTTTAAAAATTAATATAAGAAAACTTTAAAAATTTTTAATAATATTAAACATATATGTATTATTATTGTTAATTTTTGTTTAAAATTTGATTATTATTTATTAAAAACATATGTGATTATTATATATTAAATTTAGATTAAATTAAAAAAAAACATAATTTGTTAATTAATAATAATATTTATTTAATATTATAAATAAATTTATTAGCTTTTTATTTAAAAGTATTGTTTAATTATTAGATATTTAAAATAATTTATTAATTGTTTTTAATCTTAAAAAAAGACATTTGTTTTTTAAAATATATATAAAAATAATTTTGTAATTATAAAAACATAATATAATTTTGACTGATTTAAATAATTAATAATATATAATTATTATATAAATTATGTTTATTTTAAAATATTTATTATTATATATTTTTTTTTAATGTTTAATAAGTAAAATTCAAATACTGCTTAGTACAATACATCATACAAATGATCTAAACTAGGTGTGAATCATGCAATTCCTACATGTAACTAGTTATTTAGGCTAATCAGAACAATATTAAACATCTATATAAACAGAAACTGTGTCCTTTATACTTGAAAAAAACAAACAAGGTTTACAAAACCCAAAACTCACACCTACTGTTTCAACAATGCCCAACAATTTAACTATGCCAGCCAAAAACAACAAAGAAAAATCCAAAATTGAGCAGAAATAAAACCATTACATGAAATCAAACTATTCTTTTCCATAAAAGCCTGGTGCTTGACACAAACCAACCAGATATCTTTTCAGAATACAAGGCAAAACTTATGCACAAAATCCACAATACACTAACTTGCAATCTTAGAATCTTTGAAAACTAAAACAGATTCACAATACCAATTATTAAAAACAAAACCTTTAAACAAAGCCATATTAACTACAATATTAGAAACACAAGTGGATGACAACTGCAAAACACAAGAAAAAGAACAAAATAAATTAGAGCATACACCCCAAGCAGACACATAAATGTTTAACAACTAAGCATGACCAGCAGTATTAAACAGGCAAGAAAAGGCATGGTCTGAGACCTCAACATCACTATAGAACAAATAAACCACATTGAAATACCATCTATCATATAGTCACTTATGTACAACAACAGGAAGCCAATAATAAAGAGCTTTTATAAAATATGTTTAGGAACCAGTAGTCTGTTTACTAGTAAAACCAGCCACTAAGTAGAAGTCAAGATGCCACACCAAAAATAATCTGAACTAATCAATATTGACAAACATACTGTCTGTCACCACTTAAGAACCAAAACCAGTTTTCCAATATGTATGATAAATAGACTGAAAAACCCCTTAAACAAAATGTCTAGAATTACCAAAAACAGCAATACTATCAGCCTTAAGGTAATATTTACTGACCAAATGAGGTAGATGCCAATTGAAGACAACAGCCACTTTGGCAAACATATTAGCATGTTCATTGTCTGAAACACCAGCATAACTCCTAATCTTATGCCAACTGACATCTAAATTTTTACAATGAATAACATTTACAATGTGGTAACATTTGATCCAATACTGATTCCTGAAATCTGGATCAACTAATTTCAAATTCGACTTGCATGCATTTAAAGCAGCCTGGCTGTCCATAAACAGATCCACAGAACAAAAAAAGGGAACACACTCAAGAGCCAAAGCAATAACCTGTAGTTCTACTATGGTGGAAGACAACAAACCAGAAACCTGCATACTTAAATCCAAATTAATGTTCTCAAAAAAACAGCTGCACTAGTCTTTATACTGAGAGTTCCCAGACCATTCAAAGATCCATCTGTATAGGCAAAAAAGTGGCCAGCATCAGCACACAACAAATTGTTTCTAACAATACCAAACTTATAAGATTGAAATATATCCAAAGAATTATAACCACCCAAATATGAAAGACTAACAGAAAGAAGAACAATATTACCAAGAAATCAAACAGAAAGCTTGAACCAAATAGGAACAGAGCCACAGAAGTCTAACCACTTCCACTGTTTGAAGATTATTCAATTAAAAACAGCACCATTCTGATCATGCAGCTGGTTTATAAAAGCAATTTTATAATGTTGAAAAGAAGAGACACACTTAAGATAAACTGACTTATCAAGGACAAAAGACATAAGAGTATTTTTTTAAAGACAAAAAGCACTGGCCAAAGAGTTGTCCAAAGACAAATCATATTCAGAAAATATGCACACTATACCTGCCAAAAAGTTATTTGAAAAATTGACTTTGACATGAACTGGAAACTGTAGAAAGTAAAGAGGATGCTAGCTAAAAATCTGAAGATTATGTAACCTGTAAGAAAATAACTTGTTTAAGATACTAACTGAATTTGCAAAAGAAACAGCTGAAGCCGATTTGCTTTTAACTTAAATCTGTTTAAACATTTTCAAACTATACAGAGAAGAATGATGAATTACATTATTGGAAAAATCAAGCAGCAGACCAGACTTAAACTTCAAACTTCTATAAATGAGAGCATCCCATTTATTATATATGCTGATAGAAATAAAACTACATTGGGTTTTGTAACTAATAATCAGATAAAAAACTGCAAACACCAAATACACAAACTATTTATTAGAGATTGCTTTCCTTAAAACTAGGTTGACAAAAATTTGAACATCCGAATGCACCTTAGTCAAGCTAAGTTTTAACAAACTCTCAAAAGATAAAAAAATATCCAAATAGCAGTGTAATTTTTCTTTTTTGGCAACAAAAATATGCAGACTACTAATAGTTAGATAAGAGTTCTTGACTTGACAGTTAATAGGGATGGTGTTACCATAGGTTTTTGGTCTCTTTTCTTAAATGTTGTTAATGTTGATTTGTTGTGAATTCATGTTTCCAAGAAGTAGTTGGACCTCCAGTAACTGAATTTATCTTCAAATTATCTCCTATAATTTGAACTTGCTGGGCTTATGAGTGGAATGGCCAATTCTGTGCCAGTTGCTTTATGTAATTATGTTGTAGTAAACATCAACTCTTTCCCAGGAATTGCTCATCTGGAAGCTCACTAAAAATGTGTAGTTACTTTGCTGTGAAAGTCAACTCTTCTACAGGAATCTCGTCTGTAGGCTACCCTAATAATTGTAATAAAAAAAGAAAAGAAAATAAAAGAAATGTAAAAGAAATAGAATTCTGTCAAGGGAAACGTTTTCTATTTAGGCCTAAAGTTACTAACAGTTTACTGAAATTGGTAGCTAATCAATTTCAAAACGTTAGTTGGGTTTTGGGGATTTTCTAAGTACAATAATTAAAGAATTTGGTTTTTTCAAATTATTTGATATTTATTTCTTTTTGTGTATATAGGAACGGTTTTAAGAGATAAATCTAAAGTAAGATACATTTTCTCGAAGAAAGAAGCTCTTCTTTTATACAACTTGTCATAACACTATTTTATGAACTTGAACTTTGCTATTTTCTACAATTTCGCTGAACTAAAGATACATTTTGGTGAACTACAAATTATTTTGGCGAACTATTAAATTTTTTGGTGAACTATTAATTATTTTGGCAAATTTCTACAAATTTCAGCAAACTTTTGAATGTTACATAGTTCGGGGTATTGCATAATTAATCATTGCAATTAGGTTACATTTGTGTTGTGTACAATTTGGGTTATTAATTAAATGATAATTTCAGACATTTTTTTTTTTGCTAATGTAATAAGTGATCATTTGAAACAATAATATATGCTAATTAATGATAGGAATTATAAGATAATTTCATGCTAAATAATATCTCTAATTTCATTTGGTAATATAACTTCCTCCTCAAGACTAAGCTCCATCAAAGTCCAAGTACTGTCTGTCATTTTCAGATAATAATCCAAAATTATTGAAGAAATTTGGTCTGAAAATTGTTGAAATTTTAGTTCTGTGAGCTTTCCAATGTATTGAATCTTCAAAGGTTGAAAAATTGGGTTTTGTAGTATGTTTTCACAGGTGTAGAATAGATCATAAAGTCTAAGAGCAGCTCTGAGCCTGTAATAACTGTTTGTTGATCCCGCTGTTGTCTTGAATTTGTTGTGGAGTTGTTTCTGGATAGCTTCTTTTGTAAGATTTGCTGTTGTAAGTTCCAGTTTCTATTCGTAGAGTGTTTTTCCAATGTGAAAATATCTATAGATTGGAGGATATTCAGTGTTTTCTTTATTGAGACACAATTGAAGTCTTTGTTAAATTGTAGTATTTGGTAGAATACTAATTGGGATGAGCATTAGGTTTTCTCTTAAAGCAAGCTTTAAAAGTTCTGGCAGGTGAATTCCAGTATAACTTCTTGTGTTCTTCTTATACGGATGATATTTTCGTGAATTTGGGGCTAAATTTGTAATTACTTCTGTTTGGGTATAATTAATGTGGTTTCCAGTAACAGTAATGGATAATTCGGGTATTGTTTTTAAAGCTAACATTAGTTTTTGGGATAATTGTTAAATGTTTTGAGGAATAGTCATTATAAGCGATTTAAAATAAAAAAAAATTATTTTTGGTGTATGAGTTTTTATGTTATTTTTGTTTTGTTTTTGTGAGATTGTTTCTAAATTATAAGAGAATAACTAGTAAAATTAAATTAAGTGTTCAGGTTGGAAGGTTGTTCAATGAAAACTATTGGTTCTAAGTTTTGGGGAATATCTTCAGAGTTGACTAAAGGGGAATATGTACCAATTTGTGAAATTAATGGTTTAGGATTGTTTCTGAAATGATAGTGTTTCAAACGATCTCCATGTGCAACTTTTGCTAGGATTTTGTCATCAAGTCTTAGCTTGTATGATCCATTGCCTAGGACTTCATGGATAAAGAATGGTCCATCCTATTTATTTTCAAATTTTCCACTCCATTGTTTTTCAGCTTTAGTTCTGTGTAAGAGAACTTTGTTTCCAACTTTAAATTCATTGGTAACTGGTGGCAGTTTGTTGTCATGCCATTCTTTTTGTTGAGTTTGGGAGTGTCTAATATGGGTGGTTGCTATTTGTCATTTTTCTTCCAATGTGCTGAGAAGAGTGTAAGCTCTTTGTTGAAGTGTTTCCTGAAAGTTTTCTTTGTTGATTGATTGCACTGGATATGGTTCTACAGTAAAATTGATTGGTAATGTTGCTGTCCTTTCATAGGCTAAGTCAAATGGTGTGTATTTTGTGGTATCTTGTTTTAGTGTTCTGTATGCTAGTAACACTGATAGAATAAAAATATCCCATTCTTGCTCAAAATTGGTTGAAACTTTGGCCAATGACTCACACAATGTTCTGTTAAAACGTTCCACAAGTCTGTTTGTTTGTGGATGGTAGGGTGAAGATAAAGGTCTCTTGACATTGAATTGTTCACAAATTTCTTGAATTAGATTGTTCACAAAATGTGTTCCTTGATCGGATAAAAGTTCAATTGGACATTCATGTCTACAAATGATGTCTTTGTAGATGAAATTTGCTACTGATTTCACATCTGCTCACTGGATGGCTCTGGTTTCGGGCCATTTGGTGAGATAATCTACAGCTACTGCAATATAATGGTTTCCTTGGTTTGTGATAGGTAGTGGTCCGACTAAATTGATACCAACTCTGTCAAAAAGCTGTCCAACTTTGATTGAATTTAAAGGTTCTGTAGGGCAAGTTTTTCCTCTTCTTTGACAACTATCACAAAATTCGACATATTCGTGAATGTCCTTCTTCATTCGAGGCCAAAAGTAGTATTCTAGTGTTCTTTGGGTGGTGCTGTCTTTTCCGAAGTGTGCTGATGAAAGGTCTGAGTGCATGTTGTATAAAATAGTTTTTTTTTCATGTTCTTGTATTAATCTGAGTGGACTGTCTGGGTTTCTAAAGTTTCGATAGTAGATAATGTTGTTGTGTAAGAAGTATTGTTTGGCTTGTTGTTGTAACTGATGTTTTTCATCTGAAGACCAATCTGTTGGGATTGTTAATGTCTTCAGATATTGTCTAAGATTGTTGTAGTTTTCGGGGTTCATTGTTTGTTGTTTTGATACTGTTGATTCAAATAGGTGTTGGTTTTTGTTTTCTAATCTTGCCTTATTCTTGAGAGACAATTGACATTGGTATGGAGTTTTCCTGGTTTGTGGTGTACAATGTATCAGTAGTTAGCTAAAAATCTTGTCCATCGGGTTTGTTTTGCATTTAGCTAGGTGTTTTTGTTCTGAAGCCATTTAAGTCTAATATTATCAGTGATAATATCGAATTCTTTGGGTCTGAGGTAAAGGTTGAAGTGATGTAGGGCCCAGATTACTGCTGCAGTTTCTAATTCTGTTGTGGGGTAGTTCTTTTTGGCTGGCTTCAATGTTCTACTAGTATAAGTGATTACTCGCTCATTTCCATTGTCATCTAACTGTGATAGGATGGCACCAAAGACAGTATAAGAGGCGTCAGTTGCTAACTGGAATTGGTTACTGAAATCTGGGTAGGTGAGAATTGGAGCTATTGTGAGTTTTTCCTTAAGTATCTCAAAGACATTTTGATGTTCTTCTGTCCATTTGTATTTGACATTTTTAGTAGTAAACTGGTTGAGGGGTTTTGCAATTTCTGAGAATCCTTTAATGAATTTTCGGTAATAGGATGCTAATCCAATGAATCCTCTTAATTCTGTGGTATTTTGTGGAGTCTTGAAGTTCTTGACAGTACTAATTTTTCTGGGGTCTGGTTTAATTCCATCTTTGCTAACAATGTGACCAAGAAAAGCTAAACTTGTTTTTCCGAAGTAGCATTTTTCAATGTTCAGTTTCAATCCTGTTTTTCATAATTGTTGAAAAACTTCTTGCAGGTGAATTAAATATAACTCGAAAGATGGTAAATAAACATCAATGTCATCAAGATAAACTACTACTGATTTTCAAAGGAGGTCTTTGTAAACAACATCCATGAGTCTTTGGAATATTGCTGGTGTATTGCATAATCTGAAAGGCATTACATTGAACTCATAATTTCCTCCTTGAGTGGTGAATGCTGTTTTGGGGCGGTCTTTGGGATCCATAGCAACTTGCCAGTATCCACTCTCTAAATCTAATGTCAAAAAGTATTTGGACTTTCCAAGGGCATCCAACATGTTATCAATTCAGAGAAGAGAGTAGGCATCTCCAATAGTGACACTGTTAAGTTGTCGATAATCAACACAAAATCATATTTTTCCATTTTTTTTTAACTAGGACCACAAGTGAAGCCCATGGGCTCATCGATGGTTGAATAAGCCCATTGTTAAGCATCTATTGTACTTCTTCTCGGATAAATTGGTGACTTTCTGGGGCAACTCAGTAGGCTTGTTGTCGCCTTGGTTTGGCATCTCCTATATAGATTTGGTGTTGAACCAAATCAGTTCTTCCTAAGTCATTGTTGTTTTCGGCAAAGATATCAGCAAATTCTGCAATTAGCTCTTTGAGCTGGGTCTGTTGTTGTGGTTCAAGTTGTCCCATGTTGATTCGAGATAGTTTTTCCATAACAATATGGTAGTTTTCAAAGCTGGGATTTGGATTGATTTTTGGTAGTGAATGTCTAATAATTTCAGAGAAATCAGGAACTGTTTGGGGTAATTCTTTTTGAAATATATTACTATGAATAACTCCAATTTTTAAATTATTTAATAAAATTATGGAGTAATTATTGGGGTTGTAAAAAGTAACTCGAACTTTCTTTGTTCCTTCTGGAATATAAATGTTTGGGATCAAAATATTGTGTTCCAAGCAGACTTGTTTATTGGACTCAAAAATTTGTTGTGTGGTTGTTGGCTTTGGACAGGTGTAGATTTCTGGATGTTCTCCAAAGGGTGAGATAGTAATCGGTTGTGAAAGTCTGAGAATCTGGTGAAATTCATTCTGTGTGTTAAGAGCTATATTAACTGGAACTGTGAATCGTCCAGTTGAACCAAAACCTTGGGTTCCTCTATCACTTTTTCCTAATTGCTCTTTTTGATTGACTAGTTGCAAACCCAAAATGTTGATTAGGGGTAGGTAAATAGCTTGGGCAATTTTTTTAGCATGTTCAATCTTGAATGGTTTGTCAGTTTCATTTTAAAGCATCACTGTTATGTCTCCAGTATATCCAGCATTGATTATTCCTCCTCTAACATTGATTCCTTTGCTTGCCAGAGAGGACCGGGAGGCAATTTGAACCATTGCTTCTGGTGGGATTTCGAGTGCAATTTTGAGGTTGATTTTTGTGAGAGATTTGAGTTTGAGAACAAGAGTATCCTTGTCTGGATATCTTAGGTCATATCCAGCATCAATTTCGTGTGTTTTTTTGGATTTTATTCCTTGTCCATTGTTGTTGAAGTATTTAAGTTGTAAGGCAGGCTGATTTTTAATAAGATAGATGGGTGTTATTTCAATTTCTTCCGTTTCTTCAAGTTCTTCAAATTCAATTTCATTCTCATCATTTTCGCTGGGCAAGGAGATATTAAGAGCATAGCATTCAGGACACTACTGTTTATTGCAAGGCATAATGCATTCTTCACATAGCCTAATGTTCATTTGCTCTAATTGTTAAATTTGAGCTTCTTGGGTCGGGTAGGTGTGACTTGCAATTTGGTGGTAGACTTCTACTTCATCTTCATAATCGAATCCAGCTAATTCCATAATGTATTCAATGTATTCTGCTTCCTTCATTTGACGAACATTTTTTTTGGTAGCTCCATTAATTAATGCTATTGCTAAGTCGAAAATCATCTTGGCATCATGAAGGTAGTGATAAAGTTTGTTGAGAGCACTGTTATATGCTGCATTAAAGGGTGTTCCTCTTTTTACTTTTTTTGAAATTGATAAAGCATATTGGCAGGTCTGATCGCAGACTCCTCCTCTCATTGTTACATCAATCCAATTGCATTTTTCCGGTAGCATATCTCCACAAGTCAAACAAGGGGTGTTGTCCCATTTTCCACTCCTTTTTATTAGATGGCTCCATTGTTCTCTGTGGCAAGCCTTGCAGTAATAACAAGTATGATTTTCATATTCTTCTTCAGTTGAAATGCAGGCTCCTATTGACAATAGTTTCTTGTGGCAGTCCTTATATTTAAGGGGAATATAGGGGCATTGTTTCCTTGGTTCGGATTTTGAGTAAGGGATATTCCATCCAGAGGTTTCGGGTTTAGAGTGTGGTGTAAAATGTTCTTGTTCTGTTTCATCGGCCCAGTTGGACATTGATCCAAGAGCCATAAATGTTTCGATTATTGGTTTTTCTTCTTCTGGTTCAAATTCAAAAGCCAGGGCTTTTTCAGAGTGTTTGTTAAATATACCACAAGTGGTAGGTACTTGGGCATGTTGTCCTTGGTAAGAGATTTGTAGTTCTTGGGTTTCCCAGTCTAATTTTGCATTGGCTTTTTGAAGCCAGTCATTTCTGACAAGGGCTTGATATTGGGGAGCATCCATTACAAGAATTTCGGTTGGAATAGTGATTCCATTAAGAGTGAATGGAAAATTGTCAATTTCTCCTACTGGAGTCTTTTTTATGCTATCAGCAGTGACAATAATTGTCTGAGCTGGTCGGTCAATGTTTTTCTTTAGCTGCTGCATCAATTGATGTGTGACAATGCTTCCAGTGGATCCACTGTCTAGGATCAAACAAATTGGCTTTCTTTCTACTTCAGCTTCTGTGTACATTACAGTGATGGCTTTTTGCTCATTAACTGCTACATTGCTAAGCAAGAATGATGATTCATTTGCTTCAAATTCGAAAGGAAAGATATCAGAGAGATTGGCGTTTTCAGCAATTCAGGCTGGTGAAATAGTGGTGTGGTTATGAGAAGGGTTTTGTTATTGTGCTGCAGCTCTATCTTCCAAGGGTGCAGTATAGTAAAAATCCTGTTCTTCTGACATTGTTAAATAACTGGGTTGAGTATAATAGTGGTTGGGTCTTGGTTGAGTGGAATTTTGGAGAACCAATTGGTTGTTCGAACTAATTCTACTGTTATTTACTTGGTATCAGTTTTGTGGTATGAATTGATTTTGTGTAATTAGTCTTCGAACAGGCACTTGATAATGTTGTGTGGGTGGTTATTGGTATTGCTGTTGGATTGGCTGTGGAGCAGACTGATAATAGTTATTTTGGTATTGGGGTCTTGGTGGATAGTAAGCTGGTGGTGATGGTTGATAATAAGATTGCTGTGGTGGAGAGTAACATTGATTACTCCTATTTTGTTGGTCTCATTGTAGCTTTCTGCAATCTCTTTTCCAGTGGCCAGAGATTCCACAGTAATGGCAATTCTGGGGCTGGTTATTGGAAAGTAGTGCAAAGTTATTTTGATTTCGTCTTTGGAGTGGTTGATATCTTTGGGATTGTTGTTGTTGTTGGTTGGTAAAATAGTTTTCGACCTTCTTTGTGAGTTGGTCAATTTTTTCCTCAGCTGCTGAGCTGGTTTCTCCAATTGCCAAATTTACAAGTTTTGTATGATTGGCTTCTTCCATAGCCATTTCGTATCTTTTTGCATGTTGGATGGCAGAGTTCAAATCTTCTGGAGCATGTGGATGAATCTTTTTAATTAGTTTATCTTTTAGATCAGTGATAAATTGATCCAGGATTTGAGCATTGGAATAATAATCATTTGTTTTGAGTTGGCGAATTTGTCTGAGAAGTTTGTTGAATTTCCCAATATAAATCATAACAAATTCGGAGGGTTCTTGTTTGATATTTTGAAAACGATTACGAAGGGTGATAGAAGTATTATTGTCAGTGAACTGTTCAAGGAAGGCTGCTTTAAAAGCATTCCAATCATTGAATGAGATGGCCAGGTTTTCAAACCATTCTCCTGCTGTTCTTTTGAGAAAGTAGGGAATTGTTCTTAACATTCTGGTGGCATTCCACCCATTTGCATCTCTGGCTTTAGTAACTTGGTTGAGCCATTCTTGAGGACTGGTCTTAATGTCTTCTCCATTAAATTTAGGGATTTTTGTGATGTATGTTATCATTTCGTCTTCTTCGTTTTCACTGTCTATTGATTCTTCTTCAGATATTTCAGGTTCGTTTTCTTCGTTTGCTGCTGTCTCAGAGTTTTCACTTTGATCTTCAGCTAGAAAGTCAAGAAGATTGGAACTAGTTTGAAGGGGTTTTCATTGTCTAATGGGACTTCTGAGTGATGTAAAATCTTCTGGTCTTGTAAATTGATTTAAGGGTAAATTAGGTGTTTGTGCTTGTGCAAGTAAAGCTGGAAAAGATGTGATAGTAAGTGGAAATTTTGAACTGGTTCCTTGTTCAGGTGTTTGTAAATGTATGGCAGTTGTTTTTGGTAGTATTAGAGTATTTGGGGTGGTTTGTGAATATTGTTTCAATTTGTTTTTGCCTTTGTTGCTTGTTTCTGTTTTCAATTCAAAATCAATAGTGTATTAAGACTGCACTAGATATGTTTCTTTACAGTACTTGATAATGTTAAAATTAAGTTTGTGAAAGTAAATGGCAAGTGTTTTACTGTTAAGGTCTTCAGTTCCCAACTGTGAATAGTGTGCTAAATTATTGTAAAGGTTGCTTCTAACTTTTGAGATATTGTAATTTCCAAAAAGATAATTGTTGATGTGGTTTTCAATGTATTGATATACTGATTTCTTGACAACTTCAATTCCGTCTGGAATGTTGAATCTTTGTTTGCAGTGGGTGTAAATTGACTGGTAATACTCTAGAGTTGCTGTGTCTGATGTGGTCGTCACTTTGAATTTGTTGTTGCTGTGTTATTTCCGTGGAAGAGCACCAAATGTTACCAGAGGTTTTTGGTCTCTTTTCTTAAATGTTGTTAATGTTGATTTGTTGTGAATTCACGTTTCCAGGAAGTAGTTGAACCTTCAGTAACTGAATTTATCTTCAAATTATCTCCTATAATTTGAACTTGCTGGGCTTATAAGTGGAATGGCCAATTCCATGCCAGTTGCTTTATGTAGTTATGTTGTAGTAAATGTCAACTCTTTCCCAGGAATTGCTCATCTGGAAGCTCACTAAAAATGTGTAGTTACTTTGCTGTGAAAGTCGACTCTTCTACAGGAATCTTGTCTGTAGGCTACCCTAATAATTGTAATAAAAAAAGAAAAGAAAATAAAAGAAATATAAAAGAAATAGAATTCTGTTAAGGGAAACGTTTTCTATCCAGGCCTGGAGTCACTAACAGTTTACTGAAATTGGTAGCTAATCAATTTCAAAACATTAGTTGGGTTTTGGAGATTTTCCAAGTACAATAATTAAAGAATTTGGTTTTTTTGAATTATTTGATATTTATTTCTTTTTGTGTGTATAGGAACGGTTTTAAGAGATAAATCTAAAGTAAAATACATTTTCTCGAAGAGAAAAGCTCTTCTTTTATACAACTTGTCGTAACACTATTTTATGAACTTGAACTTTGCTATTTTCTACAATTTTACTGAACTAAAGATACATTTCGGCGAACTACAAATTATTTCGGCGAACTATTAAATTTTTCGGTAAACTATCAATTATTTCGGTGAATTTCTACAAATTTCGGTGAACTTTTGAATGTTACATAGTTTGGGATATTGCATAATTGATCATTGCAATTAGGTTACATTTGTGTTGTGTACAATTTGGGTTATTAATTAAATGATAATTTCGGACATTTTTTTTTTTGCTAATGTAATAAGTGATCATTTGAAACGATAATATATGCTAATTAATGATAGGAATTATAAGATAATTTCATGCTAAATAATATCTCTAATTTTGTCTGGTAATAATGGCCACAGTTTTGTCATTATTGATGGAAATGTCATTAAACCTAAAAAATTTATTTGCAACATTAAGAATGTGTTGTATAGTAGTTTGGCTATTACCAACCCAAATTATATCATCAACAAAAGTACCAGCAGCAAAAAATGAGATCAAATTATATTATAATACATAATAATTAGATTTTATTGTTAATAATTTTTTTTTTATTAATGCTTTATGAGTGAGATTCAAATACTATCTAATATAATACATCAAATAAATGATTTAAACTAGACACAAATCATGCTTTTTCTATATGTAACCAGTCACTCAGACTAACCAGAACAACACTAAGCAACTATGTGAACTGAAACATCTTTGCCAACACCTGAAAAGAATGAATATGATTTACAAAAACCAAAGCAAACACCAAAAGCATCAGCAATACCAAGCAACCTGATAATACTAGCAAACAACTCTGAAAACATCCCAAAAATTGAAATAAGAATTGAACTATCAAGTGGAATTAGCCAATTTTTTTCTATAAAGGCATGATATTTAGCATGAACTAACCAGATGCAATTCTTGAAAGTAAGACTAAAAGCATACATAAAATCCACAATTCTCTGACTTGCAATTTTGGGATTATGAAAAATGAACACAGTCTCTTGAAACCAATCTTTAAAAACAAAATCTTTGTAAAGGACTGTAAATACAGAGATATTACAAGCACAAAATGACAAAAGCTAAAACACACAAGAAAAAGAATGAAAAAAACCAAAAATTAGCTCTCAGAAAACTACATGGGTATTTAACAATTGACAATAGATAAAAAAATCAATTTTACAAGAAAAAACATGATCCAAAACCTTTACATTATTACAGAACAAACACAATATACTAGGGTAATGTCTGGAATAGAAACACTTCTAAACAGCAACAGGTAGCCAATAATATAAGGCCTTCATAAAATATATATACAAGCTGACAGAAGATTTGCTTATAAAATCTGCAGCCATATGTAAATCAGAATGCCACACCAAGAAAAAACTCAGCCAATCAATGTCTGATAATAAATCACTCACTAAAACCTTAGAACCAAAACCAACCTTCTAATGTGCATGATGAACAAATCTAAAAATATCACAAATAAAATGCCTAGAATTACCAGAAACAAGATTACCATTAGCCAAAAGGCAATGTTTTTTCAAACAGGGTGGAAGGAACCAATCAGAAAGGGAAGCAATAACAGCAAAAGCATCCACACAATCATTCTCCACAACATCTGAGTAATCTTTCACTTTAAGCCACTTTATTCTTAAATTTTTGTGACAAATAATGTCCACAACATGCTAACATTTCATCCAGCACCAATTGTAAAAATCTGAACAAACTAAATATAGTTCCGACTTGCACACATCCAAAGCAGTCTGACTATCAAAATATAAACATACTGAGCTAAAAGAAGGAACACACTCAAATGCTAGAGCTATGGCCTGTAGCTCTATCAAAGTAGAGGACAATAAACCAGAAATCTTTACATTTAAACACAAACCAATGTCTTTAAAAAAGACAGCAGCACCAGCCTTCTTATGTATGGTGCTCAAATCCTTTAGAAAACCATCTGTATAGACAAACAGACTACCAACACTAACACAAAACAACCAATCACATACCAATTTAAACTTCTGAGACTCAAAAATGCTTAAAGAACTATTAATACCCTTAAGAAAAGAAGAATAAATAGAAATAAAAGCCACACTATTGAGGAAGACAACAGAAAGACTGAACCAATCAAAAACCAGACCATGAGGATTCAATCTCTTCCAGTACTTAAAAGTTTTTTAATTAAAAATAGCACCATAATAATTACAAAGCTAATTTATGTGGACAATGCCATAATGATAGAGAGAAAAAGAACACATACAGAATTTAGATTCACCAAAAACTATTGACATAGGGATCCCACCCTGATGACAAAAAAGATTGCTTGAAGAGCCACTTAAAAACAGATTGTATTTTGAAAAAATATGAATCACACCAGCTAAAAAGTTATTTAAAAGATTAATGTGAATACGAATTGAGAAACTCAAAGAGTAAATGGGATGCTAACACAAAACCTGCAAATTATAAAATTTATGAAAGAACACATGACCCAAAATCTCACCAGAGTTCACAAAATTCACAAACAACACTATTTTACCTTCAGTTTGCATCTGTTTGAAAGATTTCAAACCATAAAAGGAAGAGTAATAGATCATATCACTCAAGAAGTTAAGAGAAAGACCAGATTTCAACTTAAAACTTTTTTAAATTAGAGCATCCTATTTGTTGTATATATTGAGAGAAATGAAGCTGAACTGAGTTTTATAGCTTACAATAAGATGGAAAACTACTGAAACAAGATACAAAAATTGCTTATCTGAAATGGCTTTTCTTAGTACAAGATTAGAGAAAAACTGAACATTAGACTGTGCTTTGGCCAAGCTAGGCTTTGAAAGACTTTTAGTTGTAAAAAAAATGCTTAGATAATGATACGATTTCCTTTTTTTGGTAATAGCAATAAGTGAACCACTAATAAACAAAAAAGAATTACTAACTCTATAATTAATAGGGATAACAACAGTCTTGTCTGTATTAATGAAAATGTTATTGACCTGGAAAAATTTACTGGCAATATTGAAAATATGCTGGATAATATTCTGACTACTGTTAACCCAAATTGTATCATTGACAAAAGCTCCAGTAACAAAGAAAGAAAACAACTTAGCACTAGATTTTAGATGACTATTTTTTGAGATGAAATAAGAATTTAACTTGTACTCATACATACTTTCCTGTTTTTTGACTTCACAAAGGAGAGAATCATAGAATATGTGCCAGAAAAGTGGTAAGAAGATCTTTCTTTAATTTAAACTATCATGAATATAATAACCATCAGTTAAGTTAAAGTCAGTCATAACTTTGTTAACACAATTGCAATGAATACTACCAAAAAAACATATGAACTTGCTACACATTTTAATCCTAATTAAACTATTCTTAAGATGCTCTTAATCAACAGAATCATATACCTTTTGCATGTTCTGTAAAACCAGTTAGAGTTTACAGTTCTTCTCCAAAGCATCCTCTATTACCAAACCAACTGCAAAAATGGGTGATTGTGTAGTCATTCCTTTTAGAACAGAGAAGTTGTTACCACAAAGAACATCAAAGGTGCTACATATTAGAGAAATCCTATCAGACAGAATCTTGGAGAGAATTTTATGAGTCATTTCAATCAAAGCAATAGAATAGGTGTTTGTGAAAATGCTCTCTTATTCATATGGTTTAGTGATTATTGAGACCCAAGCCTTTCTCCAAAAACTAAGCACTGATTCATAAAACAAACAAGTGTTCAAAAGCTCCAAAAGCATACCCAAAATGGACTTGTTACAGTGCTTTCAGAGTTCATTGGGAATACTGAAAAGACCAGCAGCTTTGTCATTAGGCAGATCAGAAATCACACCAAACAATTCATTAAAATCAATTGAATGCATCACATCTGAGAATGCACTATCAAAAACATACTCCAAAGACTGGTATTAATGAGACCATTCACTAAAGATATCAGCAACTACCTTGTATCTCCTAGTCCATTCTTCCATAATCACATTCACCTTAGTCTTAACCAAACTAGGCTCCAGAATTAATTTATTACCAACAACCAGATAGTCCAATTCTATTTTATGGAAAGAATATTTCAAAACACTTCTGATAGTATGACTTTTATCAAAAGCAAAACTCTCTATACACCTATTAATAGCAGACTTAATATTTAACTCTTGAGCTCTCAAAAATTCAGCAAGTTTAGAAGCATAATAAGACTTTCATACACCAAAAAAAGCAGATTTAACACAATCAAAACTTACACCAGAATCCAAAAGAACCTGTACTGCCAAGGCTTTATCAGAGTCCAAAGAAGCCCAATGATCCATCAAAGATATAAGTCTAACAAAGTCTTTTTTACAAGATGTCTTAACAATTCTTGAAATCAAAATTTCCAATTTGTGAAACCTAAAAGAACTCTTGGTGAAGACACTATTAAAGCTCTTAAACTATTTCTTTTTAAACATTTCATTAGCCAAAAAAACCATTATCTTATAAACAATATTCCACATAGAATCCAGATTAGAAAACACCATAGAGGAAACAAATTCATCAGAAAACATAACAGCATTTGCTGCTGTTGACACTTTGAATTCACACTACTTAACCTCATCAACACTCTTGATATCAAACTTTCAACAATTCATATTTGCCTGTTTGTGAAGAGAGTTCAACTGTGTGTTTAATAATCTACTCAAACTCACAGACACAGAAACAGTCTGATGATTAGTGTTAAAATGTTTACTAACATTCAGAATATTATAATATACCAATGCACTGACCAAATTTGAAGAAACAAACACATAATCAATTATTTTTACAACTCTTTGAGAATTTGTTCAAGTAAATGCTCACACTGCCAAACTCTCAACCAAAGAATTAACTAACTCCAGATCAAGACATTTTTTAAAGCTGGTACATCTATGAGAATCATTTTTATTGAAATTGCCACCAAAAACAATAAAAAAAGATTCATTCACAGCTCTAGCCATGAGTGAATTGATTTCATCAGCCTGAAAAAGATGGATTATAAGAGAAGCTCTAGTGTAAAGCCCCAAAATCAAAACAGAAAGCTTATTTTTAAAAAACAACTTGATAAAAAGAAGCCAACCAAGTACTTCAGAAATCTTACACACATGCCTTGCCAAAAAATTGTTCATGACCACAACAACACCTGACCCCAAGTAACTAGAGTTCAAACCAGAAGTAAATACACAGACACCACCAAATTTGTTAACAATCTATGAATGTATTTTCTCTTTCAGCTTAGTTTCCATAAAAATCGAAATCAGATTGTTCATGTCCTTATGCCAATGCACAATATTGTCTTGCTTTGCAGGATTGTTTATGCCTCTAACATTGCATGTAGCAATTTTTCAGATCAAATTAGTCATTAAGAAAAAAAAATAATAGGAACCAAATCAGCATTGTTTATTTTAGCCAAAAGATTCATAACTGTGATTGACAGATTGTTTAAAGTTTTTTCTATTTTTGAGATAGCTGAGAGATCAAAAACCATCACTTTTGCAATAGTCTCACCCCTAGTGGCCACATCTAAACTCTCACTCATCACTATATTTGCTCCTTGATTCTGTGATGAAGAAATTATCAATGGCTGACATTCAGGGCTAGACTGGGAAACTATTGGCCCAGATGTATTCAACCTCTTAACCAACTGATCAATATATTTTGCAAGGCTGGCAAGACTACACTCAAGAACAGCAAACCTAACATTCAAATCTAAAAACACAGGTGAGAGAGGTTTCATCTCCAAAAAAGAACTAGAATAAGCAGAACTACTATAAACAAGAAAAAGAGAGAAAGAAGATTCATCAACTATTTTCACCCAAGAGATACCACTAAAAGAAATTGGATGAGCAACTGGTGCTAAATGTTTGGCATAAATGATGAACAGTCTGCTTTTATCTGTGTTCGAAAAAATTCTATAAGTTGAGGCACCAGAAGAAACACTCTTCTCACCAGCCATATAGTTTAAAGATATATGGCCAAAGTTCTTACACTTTAAACACTTAGCCAAGATGAGACAAGACCAGTGCAAATTAACACTCCTTAGAACTGGTGTGGTTCCCATAATAGCATTTAATGATTCAGCCAAGTCAAAACAAACAGCAGTACACCTGGTCTGAGCATAAGAAACTGGATGACAGTCAATAACACAGATTTTTTCACTCACTAAAGTAACATAGTTCCAAATATTATGTGCATTGGTTTCTATTTACAGAGTATATAAAAGAGCCTTATATATATTTCTCACATCCCAAGATTCTTTGTTCATATTAGATCTAGCAACATGCACTGCATCTTTTTCAATTAGGATAAACTATTTTGCTGTGACCAAATTAGCATAATTTGAATGTTTAAACTCAACCAATGCTTTTTGTCACAGTCTTACCAATTGTATTTTGATCGACTTAATTATATCAAACTTGGATAGTGTGGCATGTACAGCCTTAGCCAATATTCCAATTGGAATTTTTTTCAACACCACAGCCCAATCTGAACATCCAGTAAATTTTTTGAGATTGGTATTTACCACAATTTTTACACTAGTAGCCTTTTCAGTGGTTTTTATTAAGCCCAATTTGGAGGTAAACATTGCTCTAATTATCTCAGCAAATTTTGAGAAGGTAGAGACCCCCCCTAAAACCATTGATTTCAGAAAATAACTTCTTAATAACAGCATATTTTTCTTGAAATGTTTTGCCAATCACTTTATCTAGACCAATATTCAGAGTAAAAAACTTTCTGACAAGAATATTGACCAAGTTTTTCAAAGGAGAAAGGGGGAAAAACCACAGAACCATTCAAAAAAACATTACTATTATCACTACATAATGAAAAATTAAATTTTCTTAATGGTTTATCCAATGTCTTTTTAGTTTTGACTTTTGAGCTTATGAGCATTTGATTAGGATTATTACCAGCAAAAACACTGCTTTCACCATAATTGAAGCTGGTCTTCTCTACTAAACACTCCTCCTTTATATTAATACTATTAGATTCTGTAGTGTCACCAGTCTCTAAATTCCATGAGTAACTACTCTAAACTTTAAGGCCAATTTTTTTACCACCAGAACCATCTTCTAAAATGCCACCTCTTCTCTTTTTTTTGGAAGAACAGGCCTGAAGTTATCATTAGAACTAGAAATTTTAGCAACCATTTTTATGACAGCAATACTACAGTCAATAGTGGTCTTATAGTCAAGAATAAAGAGTTTAGATTTATTATACTGAATTGTAAAAAACTTCTTTCAAAAAACTTTTTGACTCTTTTTCAGGAATTTGGGATAAAAGAGAGAAAAAAAAGTTTTATATTTAATTATATTTAATAATATGATTATTTTTAATTAATTATTATTTATTATAAAAACCAAAAAAGTTATGTTTTGTTAATAATAATAATAATAATAATAATAATAAATAGTTTTTAATTATTATTAAACTATTATTTTTGGCTTTAAATAAAAATTATTTTTTATTTAAAGTTTTTTAAGTAATTAATTAAAATTAATTTTAATATAATTATTATTATTATAAAAAAACCCAAAATTTTTTTTAGCAAATCAATAATAAAGCTACTTTTTTTTATGATTTTTTATTAAATAAATAAATAAGAAAACCAAAAAGTAAATTATTATTATTATTATTATTATTATTTATATTAATTTTTTAAAATATTAGAAAAAAATATTTTTTTGGTATTTTTTAAAGCATTATTTTTGGTTTAAGACTTGTTTTTTTTGTTAAAAATAAGATATTTGTTTAATTGTTTTTATTAATATTTATATTATTTTTGTTATAATTATATTAATTATAGTGTTTAATTTAAATTTAATTATATATAATAAAAAATAATTTTAAAATTCTTTTTTTTGTTAATTAAAGAAAAATTATTGTTTTTTAAAATATATTTATGATGTTATTCATAAAAATATAGGGAATATATATTAGCATAGTTATTAACCAATCAAAAGTAAACGTAGTAAAATGTGGAATTCCAGGATTCCTCTCAGGAATTGCAGGATTCCAGGAATTACAGGATTCTCACAAGGAATCACAGGATTCCAGAATTTCAGGATTCTTCTCAAAGGAATTGCAAGATTCCAGGAATCCCAGAATTTCTGTTGTGAAGAATTGAGGAATTGAGGAATCTCAATTATGTATATATAGCAGTAGGATTAGAAGCTAAAAAGACAGATCTCTCAGTTTAGATTTCATCTAAACAACTTTCCAAACCACAAATAAATAACTGTTTATTATCTCAAATCTGCTGCCACTATCAACATTTCATGTTGATAGTAATTGATACTTAACTATACTGGAACAATAGCTCTTGATCATGGCTATTAACAGAATACTAACTTGCAAATTGCCTTGGCTTATTTCTTTTCTTTCTTTATTTTCTTTTTTTTTCTTTATTTTTTGCTTTGATTTTATTGTTGTTTACTAACTCTATTAAGGATTAATGCATGGGGTACTGATGTCAAGATAAACATAACTGGTAAAAGACCCAGAAATAAGAGTAGAACACTCGATTAAGAATAGCTTACCAGGAGGAATACCAGCCATCAAGCTGAGAAAGAAATTGATGAAACTGTGGTTTCGGGAAGCTACAGATAAAACTATTACCATTAAATTTCTGTCCATTATACAAAGAACTCAACCAAACCCTTCAGATACAAACTCTTCAGACACAAACCTTCAGATCACTATCAATTGCAACTAGATTTGAGCACCAAGTTATGGGTTTGTTACTTAATCCAACACCAGAAATAGTTACCTGTAACATTTGGTGCTCTCTGTGAGATATAATTTTACAGAGAACCAGCACCAACACAAATCTAAAAGTGGCAGAATCAGAAAACATAGGAGCAAACCATCTAGGATTTGCAAAATTCTTATTTCAACACTACTGTCAACATTTGGGATTAAATCACAACCACATATCAGTGGAATCAGCTTTTAATTTCTATGTCAATGAAAGAATTGTCTATCTGTTAGGAACACCAATAAATATTAAATTGGCAAGAAAAGCCTTTTACAGTGAATTAATTCTAAATACCAACCTGTTAACAAATCACAATTTGGCCTCCATCATCACAAAAATCAACAAAGAAATTAAACATCATACACAACAAAGATACCCCATTACTTATGCAAGCAAAGGCAAAGGAAAACTGCAAACACCAGCAGTAATACCCAAAAAAATACAACCACCTACATGGAAGAAAACAAAAGTTGAGTCCCCAACTAATCCATCATATCACTATACACCCAGAAGTGCCATTAATATTACATCTACTGGTGTGACCACATCAAACACGACATCAGCATTTGGATGATTCTTATTTCAAAGTAAGCAAAGGAAAGCAGAGTTATTAGGACCATATGGCACGTATTTTGAAGGATTTAATTCGTGATCATCAACGCTATCAGGACTCTGATCGCCACCACCTCCCCCAGATTTCAGAATTTCTGATCTGTAAAAAGTAACAGAATCAGAAGAAGAGGAAGAAGAAAAAGCTGAGGATCAAGAATTCACTTACCAGAACCTGATTGCTGAAAATCTGGAATTTGAAACTCTGAATTCTCAAACACAGTAAAATCTAAATCCAAAAAATCTGGAAATCAAAACTTCAAATATTCAGACACTGCCAACTCAGGATAATCGAAACCCTGATTTAATAAATCAACAAAACTTACCTCCAGTAATCATTATTGATCAACCACTGATTAATCCAATAGCCAAACCCATACAGCAGCCACTTCAACTACCATCTCAACAACTCATGTAACAACAACTGCTTCAACAGCCACCACAACAACTCAACTTAGATCCAATGGCTTATGCACCAATCACAAAACTTGACAATTTTACTGGCGAAGAGAACTATGCTCAGGTATGGCTGAATGACATAGAAAAAGCTATCGCAGCTAATGGATGGAATGACGTCTGAGCAATGCAAGTCATTCTCTACTTTCTTAAGAATACTGCCAATTCATAGTATCAGAGCTTGATTAATAAACCACAAGACTTCAATGCCTTCAAAGTGGGATTTTTAAGATACTTTAGCAACAATAACAGTATCAACTGGTTAGCCAATACATTTAGCACTATGAAACAAGGAGAAACAGAAGCAGTTACTACTTACTTGAGACGTTTCTATCAAAATCTGTGCCAAATCCAAGCAATTGATGCCAACTATTTTACAGCACCACAAATCCTCAACCAGTTTATCTGTGGTCTGCACAGCAACATCTTGCAACATATATGTCTGTCACATCCAGACACCCTTCAAGACACAGTTACACATGCCAGAGATTTCAAATCTGCTGAGTCTGAAGCCAACCATGTTCAAGCCATTAATTTAGTAATGAAAGAATCATCTGACTTGGATTTCAAACTAAAACAATTTAGTGATACAATCAATCAGAAAATAAAAAAATACTTAGTGAACAATCATGCAATCTATTAACCATCTCAATGACACAATAATTCAAGAAATGTAAATTGTTTCCCAAATCAATTACATCTATCATCCTCCACCAATTAGCCGTGGCAGCCAGAAATGTGTGTTTGCCACAATTGTGGTAAACAAGGTCATATTAGAGCTGACTGTTGATTTTATAGCAACAATTCATGATTGGGAAATCAATATAGAAACCCCGATTACAGATTTCAGACTCAGAATCACTATCCAAATCAAGACCAATATCAAAACACTTACCTGCCAATAACACAGAAACCAATTTATCCACCACCAATATATCAACCTCCAATTTATCAATCACAGCCACCAGTAATTTATCAGTCACAGCCCCAAATAATTTATCAGCCCCAACAACCAATTCAAACACCACTCCAAAACTCCACTCAAATAACATCAGGAAACCCAAGACCTAGAATCACTCAAAACTGGAGATCGGCAATGGTTGTTTATCAACTGATCCCCAGCTCTTCTCACCAATTATCAGGCTCTCGACAGTGGAATCCGGGTACTGGTTTCACCCAAAACCCGAATTCTCAGAACTATTTAAGTCTCCTGGTTATCCCAGAAGATGCCATCACCAACAACTCAGAATTCAACCCACCCCAAACAACACTCCCTAACAATATTCCACCAGTAATGGTCACTGAAAACAAATTTCTCGCAGCCATCTTTTCTTTCAAATTGGAGGAAACCATCAATCCACCTTTGTTCAGTGGAGCAGCACTCAAGGAGAAACCCATCACTATGATGTACACTGATGCAAAAGTTGATGGTCACTCTATCAAACTGATCCTAAATAGTAGATCAGCTGGCAGTATCATCACAAGACAATTCATGGATCAATTAGGTTACCGAATTGATTGCGCTGCCAGCACCAGGATTATTACAGCTGATGGAGCGACCAAAACACCTATTGGAAAGATTGAGGATTTCCCCATAGAAGTCAATGGCATCATAGTACCAATTAAAGTACTCGTCATGAAAGCCACTCAATACCAAGCACTCATTGGAAATGAATGGCTGTCCAAAACCAACGCAACACTAGATTGGAACACCCAAAAGCTCCAGCTTAGCCAGAATAGTTAACACATATGGGTACCAGCCACATGTGGCCACTTCAAGCCCATTACCATGTCATCAACACCACTTATTGAATTTGAGAATGAAAAAGTGAAACCTATTTAGGAAGCATACCAAGTCTTGTGGGCCAATATTGACCACAACAAATTGCTGCCAATACTCATTTGGGATAACAACAACAATGAAAAGAAGAAACAGGGAGAAGAATCTACTTGGAAAACCACTATTGATGCTTGAAATAAAGATGACGAAAGTGAATTCATACTGACAACTAGCTGGGAAGAAAAGAGGAAAGAAAAAAAGAAAGACAAGTCACCTGAACAAACCACCAACACACCTCAAGTAACCAGTGGCTGGACAAGTTTGTACTCCATCTATGAACCATTGCCACAACCACCACACATACTGCTCAAATGTAAAGATTGTGAAAAGAAACTTTCTTTCATGGGAGCTTGGATCACACCAAACGAAGATTACTGGATGCAAACCCACTATTATTGCAAGTCTTGCCACTGCAAATGATATGGCTACTCAAAAAGACAAAGCAAGTAGAACAACAAACCATGTCTCACTTGCAGTAAACAGTTGCTCGACAAAGGAATGTGGAACAATATTCCTGGTCAAAAAAGAATGTGTGACACTTCGTGTTAGTACATGATTCTCATCAGTGACTGGGTAAGTCATGGTATGCCAATAACTGCCACTTGGCACTGAGCAATCTCTTGCTTAAACGGATATCCACACAATGAAGACAAAATCTGGCAGATGGCAAATACCAAAGTAGAAGGCACCATGTCCAGTAAAATCTTGAAAATCAAGAACAATCCTCCAGAACCAGTCAATATTATCTTAGTTCCCAACCCAGATGCTTTCTTTGACATTGAGACCAACCCAAAAGACTTCTATGAACATTATCAAAATTTAGCACCAACCAAAAAGAAACAGGAAGAGCAGTTAGCACAGCTAAACACTCAATTATGTAACTACTGTTTAATTTTATGTGACTTTTAATATTGTAATGAGTATGACCTTATTTACAATCCACCAATCTGCATAATCCACACGATCCTAGAGAAAGAGGAACCAATCAGCAGCTGTGCATCAGAATCAGAATCACCATTTGATCTTGATTCAAACTCCGACAATGATAATGATAAAAACACCAGTTCCAGCTCTATTCAAAATAGCAATAACAATGACGATGATTCAAGCTCAGATTCAAACTCTGATTTAAAATATGAACAATATATTACAATCCCTAATCTGACCAGAAAATTGGAACTAAAATCCAGAATGCATACATGATACTAATACCAGATTTGATCTAAGGTATTCAGGAAAAAATGCTATTAAATTGGAACCACATTTGCATACCTGCATAGATCTCAAAATAGCTTTGGGAATTCCAGCAACAACAATGGTTCAACTAACTTCAAAAAGTAGTTTAGTGAAAAGAGGGATAAACATCAGAGGAGGAATAATTAATACAGGATATGTAGGAAATATCATTGTTATGCTACAAAATAACTCAGAAAAAGCTTATGTTATAAAGCCAAATGAAAGGATAACATAGACAATATTCCTGCCTCTGGTTAAAATAGCTCAGTTAATGTCAGTGGGAAATAGGGAAGAATTAAGGATAACAGCAAAAGGGATACAAAGATTTGGATCAACAAGTAGAATAGATGTACCAGTCAATATGGTAGAGGAAAAAATTATTAGCCAAGGAGAAATTATCTCAACTGGTCAAACAGTTTTCATTCCACCATATAGCCAATACATGTTAGCAATAAAAAGAAGAAAAAAGGAGCAAGAACAGATTTTTGAAGCAGAAGCAACCCTTTGTGAATCAGGAGAAATTGGACTTATCAATCTATATATACCAGCCAAGAGCCATAACCATATCAAAATTCCCATTTACAACAACACCAGAAATATTGTAGAAATACTGGAAGGAACCACTCTTGGATATTTAACCATGGAAATTGAAGATCAAGCACCAAGCAGCATTCCAGATTTTCCACAGCTTTGTGGATATGTGGACATTACATCACAAACCATCTACAGACGAAACAAATGTTATTTGTTACAGCCAAAACAATTGGAACAGATGAACATGAGAAATCTAGACTCACTTCAACAAATGCAATTAAAGATGTTACTCAATAATTTCAATGACATCTTCACCAGTGAAAATGAATTTGGCAGAACTGATATTATCCAGCATCAGATCAAGACTGGAGATACAATACCAATCAAACAGCAAGCATATAGGGTACTACCAGCCAGCCATGAAATCATCTGTCAAGAGATCAACCAAATGTTTGACAATGAATTAATTCAGCCATCAATGAGCCCATGGTCATTATCAGTAGTATTCATTTATAAGAAAAATGGAAAAATCCAATTTTGTGTAGACTATAGGAAACTCAATGATATAACTTATGGAGACAGCTATCTAACTCCATGAATACAAGAACTATTTGATGCTTTCGGTGGAAACAAATGGTTCTCAACGTTAGACTTGGATAGTGGTTACTAGCAAGTAGCCATGAATCCAGCTGACAAAGAAAAAATGGTGTTTACCTCAAGAGAGGGAAACTTTGAGTTTGAAGTTATGCCATTCGGCTTAACCAATACTCCAGCTATATTTTAATAGTTAATGGAAATCGTGTACACTGGCTTATTGTGGAAATCAGTAGTTGTATACTTGGATGACACCAATGTGTTCTTAAAAACATTTGATAATCATCTACATCATCTCCAACAAGTGTTCAAAAGACTACAATGAACAGGATTAAAATTGAATGCAACAAAGTGTTTTTTTTGGCAAAACAGAACTAAAATTCTTAGAACACATAGTTAGCAAAGACAGCATAAAAACAGATCTGGAGAAAATAGAAATAGTAAAAAACTTTCCAATACCAACCAATATAACTGAGCTGAAATCATTCTTGGGATTTGCAAACTATTATAGATGTTTCATAAAGAACTTTTCAAAGATAGCACAACCACTCAATGATCTTCAAACCAAAAATACAAAGTATGAATAGACTAAAACCCAGCAAGAAGCATTGGACATCTTAAGAAGAAAGCTTATTTAAGCTTCAGTATTGATCTATTCAGATCATAGTAAACCATTTATTATTACCACTGATGCATCAGGTCAAGCATTGGGAGCAGTACTATCTTAGAGAGGATTGGATAGAAGAGAACATTCAGTCACATATGTCAGCTGAGGTTTAACACCAGCCAAAAAGAACTATGGAACACCAGAATTAGAATATTTAGCAATCTATTGGGCAGTTATGAAATGGAAAGAATACTTGAGCCAAAAGTTTGAGGTATACACAAATCACAAAGGATTGACATCATTCCAAAAACAAGAATTTGGAGACAGAAGACAGTCAAGATAGAAAATAGCACTTGCGTCATATATTTATATCATACATTATAAAAAAGGAAAAGACAATGGAAATGCTGACAGTTTGTCACGAATGAAACAAATTTAAGAACATTTCAACCCAAAAATATAACAAAACCAAAACAATACTCATGAAAATATAACAAAAGATGAACACACAAAAATATCAACAACTTTAACATTATATAGATACTTAACAGTTCAAGAAGAAATTATCTCAACTGGAACAAAAGAGAATCAAACAACAATCCAAATATTTTATCACTTACCAAAATATACTTTATTGGAAAAATAGAAAAGATTCAGATCAACCAACCAGAGTAATTACAGAACCAGAAAAGAAGACAATACTGTTTAACATACACTCAAATCCAACTGCAGGACATTTTCATAAAGAAGCAACCATGGAAAGAACCAGAAAGAGATACTATTGGCCATTAATGTATCCAGATATTATTTAATATGTGCAAAATTGTGATGCTTGTCAAAGAAGAAGAGGAACAAGACCCAGCGAACCATTGAAACCAATCAAAGTGGGACAACCATTTGACCATATTGAAATCGATTTAGTTAGACCATTGACAATTACTAGCAGAGGCAACATATATATTGCAGTAGCCATAGACTATCTTACTAAAAGACCAGAAGCCAAAGCAATTCAAAGAGCGGATGTAGAATCCATTGCCGAATTTGTCCATCAAGATCTGATTTGTTGACATGGATGTTCAAAAGAACTATTATTAGACCAAGGAACCTATTTTGTGAATAGAACATTAGGAGAACTAAGCCAAAAATTCGGAATTAAGAGACTATTATCATCACCATACCATCCACAAACCAATGGATTAGTTGAAAGATTTAATAGAATATTGTGTAAAGCAATAGTAAAACTCAGCCAAGAAAACCAGAATGAATAGAATTTGTTCATACCATCAGTATTATTTGCTTATCGGACAATAAAGTAAGACACCATACAAGCAACATTATTTGAATTAATATATAGTAGAACAGCAATATTACCAGTTGAGATAAAGGTTAACACATATCCAACTGAACCAATAACAGAAGAAAATTTTCAAGAAACATTGTTAAGAAGACATATGACTTAATGGAAACATTGGAAAACAAATGAAAAAGAGCAGCTGATAATATACAAAAGTCACAAGAGAAACAAAAAGAAAGACATGATAATCAACTACCAGACAAACCAGTTGAATTCAAGATTGAAGACAAAGTACTCTTATATTATACCAAAGCAAAAAAACAATGGAGTGGAAAATTTGACCCCAAATAGAATGGACCATTTCACATAGAAAAAATTCTAAAGAATAGAGCTTATAAATTAAGACTGGATAACAAAATCTTAACCAAAACAGCACATAGAGATCGACTAAAACCATACCACAACATTATACCAACATCCACCAATAATATTCCACAATTAGGAGTACAGAAGATACTAGCCCAACCAGAGAAAATTCCATGAGATCTGGAACCAATCATCATCATTAACAACAACACGTTAAATTAATCCATCAAAAAATATATAAAGACATGATAGACGCGACAAGAAATATCAGAAAAATGGAAATTACAGACAACATCTACTTACTAGCATAACAACTCTTTTAATTAATTCAACACCAAGAGATGGAAATTACAATTAATTAACAAACCATCTGATATCAAGACACTAGAAAGACATCACCACATAAAACACAGAAGAAAACAGAAAATACTATTAACAAAATCATTGCAAAAGTAAAATTAGCAATAAAAGAGTTGACAAAAGAGTCACTATACCAAGAGTTGACTAAAAAAACTTGGAATTGGTGGATACAACAATTTCCAAGAAACTATTGTTATTTTTACTTGGGACAACACGTGAATATCCAGAATCTATATATAGATAAAACAAAGCGATTATTCAACACAAGAATACTACAACAATTAGAACATTTTGTGGAAAAGAACAACTTATTCACACAGGCCCGAGCCATATACTGAATACACACAGCATTTTAGGATCGACCAGAAATCTTACTCAACAAAGTAATGGATACAATTACCAGTAATCAATTAGGAAAGATTACCAACACTCAATTTGAAGAATTACAGACTCAAATAACATAAGTAATTCTCGAAAATAAAATTCAGGAAATACTTCAAGAAGGGGAATTAACAGAGTTAGATTTTGACAGAGCTCAATATTAAAAGGAGGGAATAATATTACTCATAGAAATATAGGGAATATATATTAGCATAGTTATTAACCAATCAGAAGTAAACATAGTAAAATGTAGAATTTCAGGATTTTTCTCAAAGAAATTGCAAAATTTCAGAAATCTCAGGATTCCTGTTGTAAAAAATTGAGGAATTGAGGAATCTCAATTATGTATATATAGCAGTAGGATTAGAAGCTAAAAAGACAGACCTCTCAATTTAAATTTCATCTAGACAACTTTCCAAACCACAAATAAATAACTGTTTGTTATCTCAAACCTGCTGCCACTATCAACACTTCATGTTGATAGTAATTGATACTTAACTATACTGGAACAATAGCTCTTGATCATGGCTATTAACAGAATACTAACTTGCAAATTGTCTTGGCTTATTTCTTTCTTTTTTTATTTTTTTTTATTTTTTTTATTTCTTGCTTTGATTTTATTGTTGTTTACTAATTCTATTGAGAATTAACACATGAGGTACTGACATCAGGATAAACGTGACTGGTAAAAGACCCAGAAATAAGAGTAGAACACTTAATTGAGAATAGCTTATCAAGAGAAATACCGGCCATTAAGCTGAGAAAGAAATTGATGAAACTGCAGTTTTGAGAAGCTATGGATAAAACTATTACCATTGAATCTCTGTTTATTATACAAAGAACTCAACCAAACTCTTTGGATACAAATCCTTCAGACACAAACCTTCAGATTACTATTAACTACAACTAGATTTGAGTACCAAGTTACGGATTTGTTACTTAATCCAACACCAGAAATAGTTACTTGTAACAATGACTAAATTAATTAATTTTTTTTGGTTGTATAGTTTTTTAAATTAATAATTTAATGTTTTAAGTTGGTAATTAAACTTGATTTATTTTTTAATTTTTTAATATTTATTATTATTAATAATTTATAATTTTTATTTTAAATTTTAAAAAAGTTTAAAATAAAAAAATTATTAATAATATTAATACTTTATATAAAAGATATATTTGATAAAAAACTTTTAATATTAATACTAAATTATTTGATTTTTGTTTGTAAAACTATTTTTGTTGTTTTTATTAAAAAATTTTCAAGTTTTCTGTTGTATTTAAATTTTTTTTATTAAATTCATATTTTATGCTAATTTTTGTTTTTTTAATAATGTTTTATTCTAGTTTTTTAGCTGTTTTGCCAATAAAACTTATAAATTTAAATTAGTTTTTTTAAATTTAAGTTGCAAAATTTATTTGTTGTTATTAAATTTATAATTACAAAAATTAAATTTTTTATAAATTTGGTTGCTTTTTTTTGGTTGTTTAAGTTAATTTTGCTATAAATATTTAAATATTGTTTTGTTTCTTTAAAAATTTAAATTGAATATATTATTAATTTAGTACTATTATGCTTAAGAATTTTAACCAATTTAAAAACAAATAAAAGACTTAAAAATACTTTAAAAATTATAAATTATTTGTTATTAATTATAAAAATAAAATAAAATTAAATAAAAAAACAATTAAAAAATAATTATTAAAACTTGTAAAGAATAAACCAAATATTTTGATAAGATTAAAGTATTAAATATTAATTTAAAAAATAAATAAGTAAATTGATTTAAGTTAGTTATATGTTGCTGAAAAACATAAGTTATAGATTTTAATAAAACTATATTTAGTTAAGACAAATAAAATTTTTTTTAACTTTTAATGTAAATTTTTTTCTTTATGCTTTAACAAAGTGTAGTCCAATTGCATAAATAAAAATAAAATAAAATAATCAAAACACATAGATAATACAATAAAAAATAAAAATAATTCAATTAACATAAAAAAATTTTTTTTAACAATATTAAATAATTATTTAAAACATAAAATTAAAAATTTTTTTATTATATTTTTTTAAATAGAAGTTAAATATAAAAAATAAAGTATTTAAGTATTTTAATTAGGTTGTATATTTGATAATAAATTTAAAATTATTTACTTATAACCAAGTGAAAATTTTTTTGGTAAATCAAAACAAAAAATTATAATAAAAAATCTCATAAAATCACTTTGAAGCCAAATTATTATTAACAAAAAACGGAAATAAATTATATTTGTTTATTTTGGGTATTTTTATTTATCTTCTTTTTCAATAGAAATCTAGACTTAAAATGCTGTGATTAATTGAAATTTAAACCAAAAATTATCATAAAATTATGCTTAATCTCTACTATTAACTTTGGATTATAATATTATTTCAAATTTTTTATTAATTGTTTCTTTATTGGTAATCAAATTTGTAATAATTTACATAATTAAATATAATAATTAAATTATACTTTCTTTAATAATTGAAAATTTGTCAAAATAATGATATTAAACTTTAACAATATTTTTTAAAAAAGTATAAAAAAAGGCGTTTTTCAAAAAATGTATTAATTAATGGTTGAAAAGTTTTAACACTTAAAATAAATGCAATTATTCAAATTTATTTTATTCAAACTATAAATAAAAAAAAACAAAATCACTTTTGAAATTAATTTTTTGTTTAAAATTAATAATTTTACGAGTTGAAACTAATTTATCATTATAATCTTGTCAGGTTCAGAATTAATTCTTTTAAAATAATTTCCGAAATTAATTTAAAGACCAACAATATTATTAAAATTGGTTGATTTCAAAATTAGAACTGTCATTATTAAAATTCGGATAGCTTTGGAACAAATTTTACTTCCAAGAAAAAATAGTTATAATCTTTAAATATTTTCAGAAGCAAAAATTTTAACAACAAAAGCAAATTGAATTATTAAGTATTAATTAATAAAACCTTGACATAAAATATTTATTTTTAAATTTTAATAAATTTCCCAAAATTATTGTACCACATTTTCGTCACACTCAGAAAGATTTATCGCAAAAAGGAAATTCTTTAATGTAACTGTACAATAAGCCAAATGATCAAACTATGATATTTACCTCTCGCTGCCGTGGACTAGTACTTCATTAAGCCTTCCATTTTCAACTATGAGTGACTATGTGGCTAAGCGTATGCTGGAGCGAGAAGCAGAGTTCATCGAACAGCAAACAATATCGTAAGAAATTTAAATCCTTTTTGTTTGAAAGTTGCATTTAGAATTTCTTTTCCAAAAACATATCAAATAATATCCCGAAGTGTATTTGCTGCGACTTGGAACGTAAATGGCAAGTTTGCATCAGACATACTTGACACCTGGCTTGCGTGTGAAACAGAGCCAGACATTTATGCAATAGGGTGAGAATAAGAGACATTTTCTTTAATTTTTTTTTTGGTGAATTCTCTCCATGGCGCTGATCATATAAAATTTTACGAACAAAGTTTTCAAGAGTTAGATTTAAGTGCCGAGGCATTTCTCCTCTATGATAGTACAAGAGAGGAGGATTGGACTAGCGCCGTAGCTCATGGATTGGGAGGTAGAGCGAATAATTATTGGAAGGCAAGATTTATTTAAGAAAAATGGGGTTTGAAATTTTATATATATGAATTTTAATAAA
The DNA here is from genome assembly GCA_016748015.1 of Geosiphon pyriformis. NCBI lineage: Eukaryota > Fungi > Glomeromycota > Glomeromycetes > Archaeosporales > Geosiphonaceae > Geosiphon > Geosiphon pyriformis. The sequence goes on along the minus strand of JAAOMT010000566.1, from coordinate 300,917 downwards.
ATATTTTAACAGATAATGTCCAAACAATTAATTGGAATGTTACTTATGATTTTTGTGAAGAAAGAACATTTTACTATTGTCAAAGATATCCAAACTGATTCTGCTGGAGTTGGGATAATGGGCATGATGGTATGATGATTTTTGGTAAGATTATGAAAGTTGAATCAGCATCCTTAAGCGTTACCCCTCCTTATTTGACGGATTAGTTACGTTATTGAATCTGATTAGCCTGTATTTGACAATTTACCGTTAAGCCAAATTTCTCTTAACTTTAACCAGTCATAAAATTACTAATTAATTCAACAAATTATAGGGAAATAAAGGTGGTGTCTCAATTCGAATGAGATTTCATGATACGACGATATGTTTTGTTAATTGTCATCTGGCAGCCGATGATAATCAAGTTCAGCGACGGAATCAAGACTATCTTGAGATTTGTCGACGAATTTCTTTTCCAATCAATCCTCTATATCCATTACCTTCGTCTCCAATCTCACCCATAAACCCAATACCGATATCTTCAACTTCAACAACCTCTTCAAATATTGGGCTGACCGGTGGTTTACCTTCAACACCGGGTGTCTTATCCGCAGCTGTCAATAATATAGGAGGGATGGTTGGCATGAGTGGATCATATGGAGCTGTTCAGGGAAAGGCTTTCTCGATTTTCGATTCAGAGTATGCGCAAAACTGACTTTTAATATTATACGCTATTTTATTTGATTAAGTGAGCTAAAACAAACTGTAAATATTAGCCATCTGATTTGGATGGGTGACTTGAATTATCGTATTGAAGCTTTGCCTGAATATGAAATTAAGGATCTTTGGTCAAAGAAAGAGATAGATGTGTTGCTCAAATTCGATCAGGTATGTCTAGGTGTTTTATGAGTAAATTTTTTGCTCAAATTCGATTATCCACTCTAAGATTGATCTAAATCTTAATTCACTCTGGGCTTAACATAGCTTGGGATTCAAAGGAAAAATAAATGGGCCTTTGATGAATTTGAAGAGGGTCAAATTACTTTTGCTCCAACATATAAATATGATGTTAGAACAAATAATTGGGATTCAAGGTAATTTAGCTATGTAAAAAGTGAAAAGGTCATATTTTTCAGCCATTCTAAATATTTCTACATGTACTTCTACTCAAGTGAGAAGAACAGGGCTCCTGCATGGACAGACCGAATATTATGGCGAAGTAAAGAAAATAACGGCATTCAACAACTCGCATATCGAAGTCACATGGAAATCACACAAAGTGATCATAAACCTGTTAGTGCTGTCTTCAATATGAAGGTTAGCCAACATTAGTTTAATTTCCGATTATATTACAAAAGCATTCGCACCAAAATTAATTATTAATTGATTCCCTCAATTATAGATTAAAAAAATTATACCCTACAAGTATAATGAGGTCCATAGTAGCATTGTTCGGGAGCTAGATAAATTCGAAAATGATAATATGCCAGATGCAAAAATTTCTTGCTCGGTATTTGACTATGGTGACCTTCAATATTTTGGAGAACCGCAGACAAAAATTGTCACAATAGAAAATACTGGGCAGGTAATTTTAAAGTTCAAATTTGTTCCTAAAATGGATGAACGACACATTTGTCAACCTTGGTTAAGTATTGAGCCTGCACAAGGATACATCATTCCTGGTAATCTATCAAACAAACCTTAAATTTATAGCCAAATTTTTGGCCTAATGTTCTCAAAATGATTTCTTATATTCATATAGGAGAGAAAGAGGCAATAAAATTGATTGTCGCAATTGATAACATATCAGCACCAGCTCTTAATGCCGGTAGCAAAGTGGAGGATATCTTAATTATGCATTTGGAAAACGGCAAAGACTTTTTCATATCAGTACATGGGAATTATACGCCGACATGTTTTGCCAATAACCTTGAACGACTAGTGCGGCTGCCAAAGCCCATAAAGCGGACTCACCAGGAGCATCTGCCTTTATATCCCATTGAACATCAGATAAGTGTCCCAAGAGAAATATGGCGAATGTTGGATTTTATCAGCCGCTATGGCCTAAATTTGGTAGGCTTCATTTCTCAAATCAATCTAAACTCATCTCGAAAGTTACTAATTTTTTGAAAAACCACCACAGGACGATTTATTTTTGGTATCTGGTCATCAACCAATGATGAAACACATTCGGGAATGCTTGGACACTGGGGAGGAGTTTGATCTCAAACTGCTTCTTCAGCAGCCACCGAAGGCACCATCACCCCCACCTATCGGATATGAAGATGACGAGGCTACACCTAATGAACATGGAAAGCATTTGACTGATATCTCCATATTGACCGCCTATTCCGAGAACTTAACAACACCTCCGCAAGATGGGCTTGGTGAAAATATTGGGGTTCATTCAATGGCTGAATCGCTGATTCGATTTCTCGAGTCCTTACCAGAACCTGTGATCCCATACCATTTGTACGATCAATGCTTAAATGTGACTAATCGACTGGCCGCTCATGAGGTATCAAAAACTTACATTGAAGAATCCTATTACATTTTCTCATCTCATTTACAATGTTTATTATATACATTTTACAGGTAATTGAGTTAATACCAAGCGTTCATGCAAACGTGTTCATATACGTGACCTCGTTTTTACGAGAGGTAATTTGTCAAAATAAGAAAAAAGATTTTGCTCGTATTGAAATGCTTGGTAGGCCAAATTTCTAAAAGTAATTGCCTGTAATTTTTAACTCATGATCACATTATTAACGATTATTTTGACCAATCTGGTTTTATTCTCATATGAAAATAACTGGATTATTTATTTAGCAATAGTTCTTGGGTCGGTTTTGCTGCGTTCAAAGTCTACTGAGCGTGTGTTAGATTCACATGCACAAAGAAAAAAGAACTTTTTGTTGCACTTTTTGACTGATGAAACCCTAGATGAAGAAGAGTTTGAAGATAACTTTGGTGCCGAATAGGGATTCATTACAAGTGAGGAATTGCCAGATTTTAGAAGGCATAGACGATTTATTTGAGGTATTACCTATTCGGCCGCTATTTCATTGAAGAAAACTTTTATTTTAATAATGCTATCACCTTGAAGCAATACAAAGGCTGTTCACTTTTTTGAAGGACTGTTAATGATTTATAAATTAGCGTTTAATATGAACAGATAGACAATTCATCAAAGTAGAGAAGGTTGCACTTCACCGCTAGAATTTATTATTAAATGCTTTCAATAGAGCATGTATATTAATTTAATTTTTCGAAAATCTTTTTGGGAGTAAATTAGTCATCATGATCCTAACACTATACGTCATGATCGCCGAGTTTCTGCATGAAAATTTTTTAGTTTACAACTGGTGCCAATAAAGTCTAGAAAGTTTGTCTTTTAAACAAAAATATAATCATGCTAGGAACGAAGGCCATTGCGAAAAAAACAGAGGTAATTTTTTCTTCAGTCACTTTAAGCTGCGTACTTAATTTAACGAGGATGATAACCCTTTTGCAAACCAAGTGACCAAAAGTGATCACCAATTCAAGTCTCTGAGTGATTAGCAAGATTTTCACAAAGTTTTGATCAAATGCAAAGTTTCTAAAAGATTTATTCTATTTGTAGCAGATACTAATCTGCAACAAAAACTTCAAGGCGAGGTGTTTCTCCATTTTTTCATTGAATTCCTAGCAGCTTTTTTTTGAACTCGATAATAAACTGATTTCTCATTTTATGTTGATTCAGGAATCAAAGATCTAGGTATTCGACACCCTAAAAATTTCTACTTTTTCATTCCCTTGTCTACGTACGCATTATTTCACGCGTTGGCATTTTTCTTTACAATTATAAATTGGCTTACGAGTATTCAATCATTTAAGTTCACAATTCTTTTATTGAGAATTTCTGGTAGTATTTACTACTATCGTTCATCATTGACAATTAAAAAACATGTGCCAAATATCAGATTTTTTAACATTCCTTTGGAAAGTCAATCTAGCTCAAAACTATTGTTCCCTTTCACTTGTTACCAATAATACAAGGAGTATTACACCATCAACTGGGATGATAATAATTTCATAGGAAAAGAGTCTGTAAACCAGGTAAGCAAATCAGAAGATCTCTCGAATAGTTAAATTTAGGCTTATTATATCTGGCTTTTTTTTCATTTTGACATGCAAAAGCATTCTTGAATTTCTTACCACGTTGGTCTTGAGATAAATATTAAACTTGAGAGAATAGAATTAGAAGTCATGCAAGAAATGTGAAGATTTTGAAACAACTAAATTAGATTACATTAATTTAATTATAAAAATGAAAATATATTTTGTTTTGATTAAGAAAGTATTATTATTATTATTATTATTATTTTATTATATGTTTAACGAGTACGGTCCAACCACTATTTAGAAATTAGGAACAAACTAAGTGTTCCATTGCTAAATGTGGTTCATGCGATTTCTACATGTAACCAGCTATTCGAGCCAGTTTAGGCTATACTACGTTGCAACTTTAGAAGAAAACTTATCCAAAAAAGACATCCTTTGAACAATTTCAAACAGAATGGCAGTCTTAAAGACATTAGCTTTAATATCAGCAGATTCATGTTTCCAAAGTGATAGAACATATCATCATCAACAGCAGACAAACTCATGTAAAGACCAAACATGTCAATATTATCATAATCACATTCAGCTTTTAATGCATTTCAACTTATCAACAGTCTTGTTAAAGACTTCTATATATACCAGAATCTTATTGATCTTAAGACTAAGAACACTGCTCGAAATGAGGTTTTTTTTAATAAATTGTTCAAAAACAATAACAAAAAATCAACAGATTCAATAATAGATCCAATTAATATAGTTAATTTGGCCAAATCAGCTTTTAAAAAGGTTAATTACAAAGAAACCAAAGGATTTCCAACAATCACAAAAGGAAAAACAAGAATCATTAAAGGTAAAAATTTGGAAAAGCTCAAATAAACAGAAGCTTTAACATAAGGCTTAGCATTTACAAAATGTAATGTAAATATTTTGGGAATTTTGAAAGGAAAAGGTAAGAACATTTTACAGTCTACAATTAAATAATCTATTTTTAATACTTAAAACAGCATTAACAATTAGAAGTTTTTTACCAAATATAACACTTTTATAATGTACCAGTTTTGATTATTGTTATATTTAAATCAGTCTAAAATTTAAACATAACCAAAACAAATCAGAAACAATAACCAAAATTAAAAGAACAAAAAATAAAACATGTCTGATTATTAATCTAAGAGATTATATTATTGATTTTAAAGACAGTATAATCAAAAGAAAGATTAACTAACTTGGTCTTAAATCTATTACAAAATAAAATAATCTTATTTTGATTTATCAAAAAAAAAATTCTAATACTATTTTTACTCACTAATATTAATTAATAATTCAAAACAAATATAGTAATATTTAACTCTTTAAAATAAACAATAATATATTGCCAAACATTAATAAACTTTAACATAATATAAGTAATCTTATTAAATTTACTAAGTATTGTTTTAATATTAGCAGCAAATACACTTAAAGACACATTATGTATTATAATAGCAACAAAAAAAAATCAGTCTTAAAAACCACCAAAAACTTGGCAATTTTAAAAATAACTAAACAAATAAAGCTTATAAGCTCAACTAAAAAAGCAGTTTTTAAAGACTTTTAAGAAGCAAATTCTATACAAAAAAGCTTTATATTGTCTTTTAATACTAATTTTGCATCTAAAAAACCATGTACAGATCGAAAAACAGCTTTAATATAAGTTAATTTAATCTTAAAAGTAATATTAAGTATTAAAATAAAGACTATTTACTTAGAAAGTTTTTAACAATTTGTAATAATTTCTTAAACACTATTAATAATAGAACCAAAAACCAGTAAAGAATTTAATTCAATTTTTATCTGGTCAATTCAATTTCCAAAAACAGATAATTTAATAAAAAACTATTATTTTGCTTTTAAAACTAGTGATAATTTGCTAAAAGATATTATATTTTGACAACACAATTAATGATTAATTTTTGGTTTATTTAAATAATAAATTAGATGATATAATAGAAATCTTATTTAAGATTTTATTAGAAATTACAAAAAAGTTCAGTATAATAATAGTAAAATAAGTAACTGCTTCTATTTTTTTGAATCTTTAATTTTTTTGATTATTTTTTAAAGAGATAATATTAATAGTATTAGATATAAAAATTATAATAAAAAAAACTAATTTGTTAATTGGCTTATTGTTAAACACTTTTGGGCTTTAAAAAAAGTAGAAACTATATTAAAATTAACTTAAGTATATCTCTTTAAGAAAACTTTAATCAGTAAAAAATTAGTTAAAGAAAAAATAATAATACAATAGTCTTCAAAAATAGTTTTTTGCTATTATTAATTAAAAAAAAGCTTCTAAAACATTCTGTTTAATTGTTTTTACAATAAAAAAAACTTTTTTGGTTAATATTTTGTAAAATACCAAAGAAAAAATACCAGTTATAATTATAAAATTAAAAAAAAAAGCTTTTTATTATTATTATTATTATTATTATTATTTGGAATTTTTAAATTTATATTTTTTAATTATATTATTGTTGTTTTCAATTATATTAGTATTATTTTAAATAATAATAATATTTTTTAATTGATTTTTCAATTATAATATTTTTTATTTATTTAATTAAATTATTATTTTTAAAATATTGTTTTTGTAATATTTAAAAATTATGTTAAGTTAAAAATATAATTTTATTATGTTATATTTGTTTTTTTATATAATAAATAAATTTTAAAAAATAATTAATAAAACAGTTAATTAACTTGTTAAAATTATAATTTTTAATATAAAAACATAAATTTGAATTTTTTTTATCTAAAATTATAATTTTCATATTATAATATTAAAATTATATTAAGTATCAAGTTATTTAATTAAAAATTATTTTTTTTTTATTAACCCATTTAATAAGTGTAGCCCAATTGCTATCTAGTACATAGAACCAAACTAAAAGGCTCAAACTAAACGTGACTCACACACTTTCTACATGTGGCTAGCCATTCAGGCCAGACAAGGCAACACTACACATCTATAACTATCCACACACTGCCACCCAGACCAGAAAAGAAACAATAAGACTTCTGATGACCAAAGCTAACAGCAAAGGAATTGGCCAAACCAAGCAATCTCACAATACCATCAGACAAAACCGAAGACACACCACAAGGGAGCCCAGAAACAATACCAACATCACAGACCAAACCAGCTTTCTCCATTACCACCTGGTGGCTGGCTCTAGACAACCATACTTTAGCATGATGTAATTTAACAACGAACCTAACATAATCAACAATCCGAGCAGTGGCCACCTTTTCATCCTCAAAAACATCGTAAGCCTCCTCATACCACTTCTCCAGCACAAACCCTTTGCACACCAAAGTGTACAGCCCAACATCAATGGAACATTGAGACAAAACCTGCAACACAGCAGAAGCAGGGGAACCACCAGCCAAAACTGACTAATGGGCAGAAGCCTCCGCCAAAATCTCACCATGAATGCCAGACTCATGAACACAAATAAAAACGTGGTCAGAGAACTCCACCTCATCACAAAACAAACACAACACACTAGGGTAGCACTTATCATACAACCTCTTCCTTACTGCCACTGGCAACCTTCTGTGCACAGCCTTTATAATATAAGTGCAAAGTGTTGAGGATGCGTGGCTAGTGAACCCAGCAAGCATATGAGAATCAGAATGCCACACCTTTGCCGTGACAACCCAGTCTATGCAACCAATCATTGCATCCGGAACAACATCACAACCAGGCCCAGCTTCCCAACAAGCACAACAAATCGATCGAAAAATATTCCTGACAAAATAACGGGCATTACCAGAAACAGCAATACTCTCAGCAACCAAAAAATGTTTACGCACATTGGCACAAAGGGAAAAGAAAGACCCAGAGGCAGCCCCAACAGCCAAGTCAGCTCTCACATTACCAGGAATTCCAGAGTGTCTTTTCACCTTAATCCAACTTACACTGAGACCCTTATCCCTGACCAAATTGAAAATATGACGTCTTTCCAGCCAGCATTGATTACGGAAATCAGGGGCAACCAAAGACATCTCAGACACACATGCGTCAATGGCAGCCTGGCTGTCAAGACGTAACATCACAGTACTTGAAGAAAGAACACACTCCAAAGCCAAAGCGACAGCCTGTAACTCGGCCATAGTAGATGACAAAAAACCACGAACAGCAACACCAATGCTCTTATCCAAGACTGGAAAGTATGCAGCAGCACCACAGGCGACCTCAACAGAGCCTGCATTCCTCAAAGACCCATCTGTGAAAACTTCAAAAAAGCCTGACCAAATGTCATGCAATCCATCTTTAACCGCAGAAAATTCCCCAAATCCCAAAATGTCCAAATCAAGCTTGTCCACAGAGCCAACAGAACCAGAAAATGAGTAACCCTGACTTTTCAAAAACTCAGAAGAAACCACGAACCAGTGAGGCACAGGGCCACATGGATCCAACCTCTTCCAACGACGAAAAGTTTTCCAATCCAACAAAACACCTTTCTTATCAAAAAGCCGATCACCAAAAGCGACACCAAAATGTTTAAGAGATTTGACCGAATCAAAATACAGAGACTTTCCAAGAACAGAGGACAACGGAAACTGACCAGGACTACGAAATGCAGTAGGGAGGTTGTTCACCAAAGTAAGCTCATTGCCCAGAAAGATCTTCACCATCCCAGCCAAAAAATTGTTCACCAGACTAATACGCAACCTGACTGGAAACTGCAAAGGATTCAAAGGAGCCCAACCAAGAACCTGTAGGTCCAAAAACCTATGTTTAAACAAATGCCTAAGAATGCCAAAAGCATTAGAGAATGTTATCAAAGCAGCAACCTTCCCTTCTGACTGCACCTGCTCAAAAGGCTTTAGGCTATACAATGAGGGATGATGCAAAGCAGCATCAGGAAAATCACGGGGGAGACAAGCCTTAAACCTAAGATCCTTTCTAACCAAGGCATCCCACTTGCGACAAACATTAGATGAGACAAAACTGAACTGAGTACGATAGCCAACAATAGGCTGCAAAACAGCCGACACCAGATAGGAGAATTGTTTGTCTGTAATAGTCTTCCTAAGCACAACATTGACGAAGAAACGTACATCCGCATGAGCCTTGGCAACACTCGGCTTGGAGAGCCCTTCAGTCGACAGAAAAATACCCAGATACTGATGTGCTTCCCCTTTCTTGGCAATAGAAATTAGCTGACCACAAATATTCAGTGAAGCAACTTTAATGCCCTGATTGATGGGAATAGCTACTGTCTTCTCACTATTGATAGAAATATCATTGATCACAAAAAATTCACTGGCAATGTTCAGAGCATATTGAGTAGAAGCCTGACAATTTCCAACTCAGATCGTATCATTGACAAACACACCAGCTGAAAAATACGATGTTAAACCACCACTGCCCTCAATTCTGCCAGATTTTGAAACAAACTTAGTATCAATCCAGTACTCACACAATTGTTCGTGTCTTTTAATCTCACACAAAAGCAGATCGTAAAAAATTCTCCAAAGAAGCGGCGAAAAGACCTCACTCTGGTCCAGCCCATCATGCACCTTATAACCACCAGACAAACCAAAGTCAGTCATCACCCTATTAACTCTATCCTCATGAATACCACCAAAAAACCTTATGAACCTCTCACACATCTTGACACGCTGCAAACTAGCTCTTAAATGATGCCACCCAACTGAATCATAAGCTTTCCGCATATCTTGCAAGACCAACCATAACTCCTTATTCTTCTCAATAGGATCCTCAATTACCGAACCGACAGCGAACACCGGAGATTGTGTTGACGTACCCTTCAGCACTGAAAAGTTGTCACCCTGAAGAACATTGAACTTGCTACAAGCCATTGAAATATGGTCAGACAGAATCTTGGAAAAAATCTTCCTGGCAGTCTCAATCAAAGCAATGGGCCAAGTGTTCGTAAGAACTCCATCCCAGTCATAAGGCTTAAGAATCATTGACACCTAAGCCCTCTTCCACAAAACAGGCACCACACCACCAGACAAACATTTATTAAACAGCGCCAACAGGCACCCCAAAACCACCTCACCACCATGTTTCCATAACTCATTAGAAACACCAGACAAACCAACAGCCTTGTCATCAGGAAGACCACCAACAACAGAAAGTAACTCGCCCATACTGATTGCATTCATAACACCTAAAAAAGCATCATCCCGAACATAGTCCAAAGGCGCATACTGACAAGCCCAAAGACCAGGAAGCACTGACTGCACGGAGTGTTTCCTCGTCCACCCCTCCATTATTCTATCCACACTGGACTTCACCTCTTCAGGCAACAAAACCAGATCATCATCAACAATCAAGTGATCCAACACAACCTTGCGAAAAGGTTTTTCCAACACACTCCTGATCATACTATCCTTATCCGAACAGAAATTATCCATGCACTTCTCAATCACCTTCCTAACTGAAGCTTCCTCAACCAACCTTGACTTAAACATCTTCAACCTCTTGTAATCTCTGCGAACCAATGACAAATGCCTAACAACAACATCAGATTTAACACCCGAGCCAACCAAGTCTTTGAAAACACGAGCCTTTGCGTCATCCAGAGTCGACCATTTACTCACAAAACAATCAGCGCCCAGCAAGTCACCAGAACAAAATTTCTTGACAATCTTGGCCACCAACAATTCCAGACCAAAAAACCTAGAAGAATATTTGTTTCTCGAACACTTGAACTCACTAAACCAATGCCTCGAAAATGTCACATCAGCAGAATCCACCACAGCTCCCACCAAAACTGCTCACATAGCATCCACATCACCACGTATTTCGGCACCAGAGAACACCTCACCCAAAGACAAAAGTTTAGCTGACAAGAGATCCTTAAACTTAGCCCATCCAATACAGTTAGCATTCTTGATTTTGAACTTCCAATGATCCTTATTCGCCTGCTTGCGCAAACTGTTCAATTGTACATCTAAAAGCCCACCCAAACCGACTGAAACTACAACAGCCTTGTGATCGATGTCAAAGAAATCTGAAACAGAGACAACTTGATGGCCAGCAACAGTAGTAGACAAATTACTACCAACAAAAATGTAATCAATTGTTTTTTCAACCCCTCTCGAATTGCTCCACATATAAGAATTAGCCAAATAATGACCAACAAATGAATTGACCAAACCTAAACTCAAACAAAACTTGAAACTAGCACTTCTACCAGATCCATTTTCATTAAGATCCCCACCCAAGATAACAAAATTGCTGGAGTTGATCACTTTTGCAATAAGGGTGTTAACTTTAGAAGCCTGACCAAATCTAGCCCCAAAGAAGGCACCAGCATACAACCCCAAAACAGTAACCGAGAGCTTGCCCTTAAACAGAAGCCGAACAGAAATAACCCGACCAGGAATCTCCTCCACCTTAGATACATGACGGGCCAAAGAAGTGTTCATAACAATCACAACCCCAGCACCCATAAAACCCTTATCCAAGCCAGAAGAAAATATTCGCACTCCATCAAATTTATCCTTTAACCATGGCCCAGAAAAAGACCTCAACTTAGTCTCAGTGATAAAAGAAACCATATTTTCCGAGCTTACATGCCAACAAACAACATCTGCTTGCTTCGCGGGAACATTGATACCCCGAACATTGCACGTAGCAAATTTCCAAACCAAACTACTCATTGAGATGGAGGAAAGGCCAACGAACTCGATCCAGAATGCAGATGATCTAATCTATCCAAGACCGAGCGAACTGAAGCCTCAAGAGCCATCATATTCGACTCCAAACTGCCAATCTTGGCAGTCAAAACCTTAGAACTGCTCAGACTGAAATCAACAACCGACCCACCAACATTGGGAAAAGAAGAGACAGACGACAACAACGTGCTATCCAAATCCAAACCTGAGTCCATATTTGAAACAACAGCAGTTGGAGACACCAAAGGAAGAGCTGAGGGAGAAGGCGCCAATGGCACCAAGTCAACGAAACTTAATTTCTTTAAAATGAGTGAGACTTGGTCCACGAGAATTTCCATGGAGCATTCCAGCACAGCTAGGCGACCACCTAGATCAGCGGCACCAGACGAGAAGGAATCCATTGAGAAAGCCTTTGAACCAGAGACCAAACCGACACCAAGAGCACCCGAAAAGACAACACGAGAGGAAGAACGGCCTGCCACTTGGGCCCACGTCTTTCCACCAAAAGAAACTGGACGAGCGACAGGGGCCAACTTCCTCTTATATATCCCAGCTAGACAAACCCGATCTTGCTCAGAAACCACCCTCCTTCCTTGAACACCAGAATACTCACCCAAGGAACAGTTGACCGAAACATGACCGAATTGTTTACAATGAGCACAACTGGCCAAAGAAAGACCAGCCCAACGCAAACTCACATTTCTGAAAACTGGAACGGTACCAATAGCAGCCAACTTGGATGCCTCATCACCAAAACAAATTACAGCACATCTATCACAAACATATGAACTAGGGTTACGGCCGATATAACAAGTCTTCACACCATATGATTCCAACAAACTGGAGAAATCATGAGCATTGGTGCCAACTAGAAGAGTATAGAGCAAAGCCTGATGCTGATTCCTCGATACCCACATTTGTTTATCAATATTTGCCTTTGCCACGCGGACAGAATCCTTTCCCATGAGCACAGACCATCTAGCTGCGACCAAATCAGTCATCTCAGATGATTCATATTTCACCAGAACCTTTTGCCAAAAACCAATAAGCTGCACTTTAATTGAAACAATCTTACCAAACTTGGAGAACACTGCCTCAATTGCCGATTTGGGAAGATCTACTGGGATTTCCTTGACAATCACCTTCCAATCTGAATGGCTGTTTACTTTTCTTAGATCATCATTTACCAATATTTTTTCACTGATTGCCATTTCCCTCGCCTTAAACAAACTTTTTTCAGATGTAAATGATGACCTTATTATTCCAGGAAATTTTGAGGAAGTCAAAGCCCCCCCAAAACCATCAACCTGATAAAAAATTTTTTTCACACAAACCAACTTATTACCAATAGTTTTGCCAGGAATGGCAGATAGCTTAATATCCAATGCAAACAATTTCGACGAAATAAAACTCTGTTTCTCCAGAGCACATGACCCGACTGGAGGAAGGCAATTGAACCCACAAAATTTTGGACTCGGAAGAGGCAGAGTGTCTTCACCATCACTTAGCACATTGAAAAAGAGAGGTGGCGGCTTACTGTTCAGAACATAGGTGCAAGTATGCATCTTCCTTGGCGTGGCATCATTCATGTTGTCGTCCAAACCTGAAACATCCGATTCTGCATAGCTAGTTTCCTCAGTGATGACGTTTTCCAAGTTATCCAAGTCCGAAACGCCACTTATGCTGTCCACTTTGCTGTTGACCTTGCTAGCCCATGATCGCCCAATATTAAGTCTGTCACCACTTTCATCCATAATATTCGAGACACCAGCAGATGACTCTACCAAACCGTCAACTATCACAGGTTTCTTCGGCTTCTTATAGGACACACCGCGAGATTGAAGACCAACCGAACGCTTATTTTTGACACCAGACCGGGTCCCCAACCCAGCTGAAACGGATCCAGAACCACCAGCAGCAATGCCCACTGGTTTTATAGCCACAAAAAGGGGAATGTCTAAAGAAATAACTGGAGAAAGGTGAAGAGGAAAGGGAAAAGGAAGGCTATTTCAATGACGATTCAAAGCTCTCGTTGTGACCAGGGGATCAACGAAAAAAAGAAAAGTTAAAAATTATATTTTATTTATTTTTATTATATTTATATAAATAAGTAAAAATACTTATATTAATCTAATTTAACTATTTTTTTCTTTTTTAAATTGATATTTAAAACATTTTAAAAGTATATTTAGCTTTTTTTGTTGTGTTTAAAGTTTATAATTAATTACAAAATTAAAGCTTAAGAATAAAAAAAATATTAATTATTATTTAAAAAATAAAACCAAAAGTTTTTATAGTAAATATAATTTATGTTTTTTTTTATATAATTAATTAAAATTATTTTAAAATAAATTATTAAAATAATATACCAAATATTTTTAAATACTTTTTTTAAAACTATTTTATTATAAATATTTTAAAAGCTTTTTTGTAAAACAGTATTATAATTAAATCTTTTAGTTTTTAATTTATAAATTATTAATATTATTTATATTAACTATCTTATTTTTTAAATTAATTATTAATATAATTATTAACTTGATTATTAAACTATTAATTAAATTTAACAATAATTTATTAATAAGATTAATTTTCAAATTTTTTTTGATTTGTATTTATATTAATCTTATAAAATATATTAAATAATATTTTTATTATTATATATTAATGGTATTAATTTATAATAAATTAATAAATATTTTTTTATGTAATTTTAATTTTAATAAATATATAATTTTATTAAAAACATTTATTTTGAAAAAATTTATATTTACATCTTTATATAAAATTGTTTTTTGTATATTTATAATTTAATAATATTACTTTTTTACAATTTTATTTTAATATGTAAATATAATTCAAAATTAAAAATAATTATATATACTTTAAACTTTTTTTGAAAAATATTTGTTTAATTTATAAAAATTTAGTATTCTTATTTTATAGAATAAAAAATTTTTTCTTGAAAGTTTAATTTGCTTTAAAAATTATTTTTAAAATTTTAAAAATTTGTTTTTGTTATTAATAATAATAAAAATATATTAAAAATTTGATTTTTTTAAAAAAAACTTTTTTAATACATAGAAAATAATTTTTTTTAATATTTTAAAAGATTCTATTAAAATTAATTAAAAAGATAAAGTTTAGTATTATACATGCAATAAAAAAGATAAAAATAAATTTAAAATTATAGTATTTTATTGTTTTAAAAATAATTTTATAATAATTTTTATTTCAATTTTATTTATTTTATTAACAAAGAAAAGTTACATATATTTTTAAAAAATCAAAATTAGCAAAAGTCAAAAAATTTAGATTTATAAAATCTTTTTCACAAAACAAATACATGTATTTAAATTATTAATAAAAACTAATCTATAAAAAAACATAGAACAGATTAAAATAAACAGTTTAATAATTAAAGATAATATTATTATTAATAAGTATATATAATAAGTTTTTTAATTATTAAAAAAATAACTATTTAAAAATAATTTTTATAAAAAAATATTTATATTATTCTTACTTGCTGTAAAATTAATATTTTAGAAATTCAGTTAGTTAAAAAACAATAAAATTTCTAATGATATTTTTTATTTAAATCTTTTAAAATTCATAAATTCTATTTTTTGCAATTTTTTTAACAGTTTTCAATTATTTTGTCTTATTTCAAAAAATTTATTTAACAGCAGAACTTTTATTATCATTAAATAAACAAACAATATACTTTTTTAAAGAAGTAAATTTTGAGTTTAATTATTTATAGTATTTTTATTTTTAATAAATTAAAGTTTTTGTTACAACAAATAAGTTTTTTGAATAGAATTTAAGTTTTAAAAAATAAAAACCAAGTTTTTTTGTAAAATAAAAAGATTAAACTCTGTAAAGTTCTTAATATAAAGTTTTTATCTTTAATTCTTACATAAATAAAGTCTTTAAAAAAAACAAAGTTAAGTTAAAAATATATAAATATAAATTTTATTTTTTATGTATAGTACTTAAAATATTTGCAAATTAATTTCCATTTTTTTTTGTACAATTTTGTTTAGTAATTAAGTTTCTGTTTTAATGTTTTTTTTACAATTAAATTAAAATAAAATATTTTTATCAGATTAAAAGCAAACTTGTTTTTAATTATTGTGGTTTATTATTTAACTTTGAAATTTTTTGCTTTTAAAATTTACTTGCAAATGATATAAATTGTAAACATAGTAAAACAAACTATAATAATTACAATTAGTAAAAATCTTATTTGTATTTTTATTTGATATATTAAACAATACTCGAGTAGCTGATTACATGTAGAAAACGCGTGAACTACATTTAGCACTGGAACACTTAGTTTGTTCCTAACTCCTAGATAGTGGTTGGGCCATACTCGTTAAACATAATAATAATAATAAAAAAACAATACTGTTTGAATAATAAAATTGAGTTTTTCTATTTATAAGTTTTGTTTGAGATATGAAACGTGTTTATTTTACTGTTTTGGCAACAATATTTTTATTTTAAAATAAATAGGCACTATAAGAATTTTTTAATTTTAAAAAAAATAAAAAAAATGAAATTTTATTTATTTACCAAATGTTATTATCAAATATTTATTATATAGCTGTATATAAACAAAAAGTATATAATAAACCATAATTTTTGATATATATAATAGTCTATTTTATTTTTTTAGTATTTAATAATAATAAATTATCTTTATCTAATCTACAAATTAAGTTGAATTAATACAAAAATGTGATTTTAAATAAAAGATATTTACAGTTTATTTATGAAAATATTTGTTTTTTGTCATCTTTTCGAAAAGATTTCTATATACAAGAATATTTTATCTATTTTTTACTAATTATTATTGTTATTACAAATAAAATTTTAAGAAAAAAGATATTGTTATGGTTAAAACTTTTACTTTTTAGTTTTTATTTATTTACTTAGTCATAGTTAGTCACATGTATTAGCCACTAATGTTATTAGATAGCCACTCTATTGTTAAAAGTAATCGTTGATTTGGTCATTGACTTGGTCATTGCTTTGATTATTAACCTGATCACTGACTTGATCATTGATCTCTTTTCGAGAGTATATAAACTTCCGACTTAACTCAAAGGGTGTAATAAACGGAAGCATAAATGTTGATAATTCAAGGAGTAATGGCAAGCCCAAAGATATAAACCTCAACCAAGGTGTTGGCGCTAATTCGAAAAGTGTTATTCGTGGAAGCCTCAACTCTCTCGCGAGTAGGGGTGTAGGAAAGGAAAAATATGAAGGCTCTTTTAAAATAGTTGATAATGGTAAAGACCCACTTCCTATCGGTAATTCAAATAACTGCGTTACAGAAGGATCCGTCCACTATGTTGGTCCAGATCCAGAAGGTTTTAGATCCAGATGTAAAGTTACCGGAGGATTTGTTGGTGATAAATTACCCTAGTTAAATAATTAAACTCACTCTTCACTGTTTCCTTAGATAAAGTTGAAAGTTTTCGGAATAATATTATATGTTTATATTTATTTAGACTTTTAACGATAAAATTATTAATAATAAAGCGCTATTTTTTATCTGAAATTGAAGAAACTCTGCTAAAAACTCTAACTAAGAAGTTAAAGTAGTTATATTTGGCGAAAATGGTAATTTTAACATTTAGATAAAGTTAGGAAATCGAGAATATTATCAAGTCTTTTCAAATTTACTAATTAAATACTTATATCATGGAATTTCCAATACGTTTGTGAATTTTAACTTGATGATTTAACGAAATATATAAAGCACATCTTCGCAAGAGCTTTAAATGAAAGTTGACCTTTATAATCAAAATAACTCAATTTTTGATATTTGTAGATTTCATGGAATTTGAAATTATGTTGAAATATTAGGAACGATTGAATATGTTTAACATATTTGTATTTTATTTAAAGTCATTGAATTAACTCGGATGCTTTTGCTTAGAAATAGGGATTTGATAGAACATATTATAAAACCTAAAGCATTTCTCTTTGCTATTTTTGAACGTCATATTCATTTTATATACAAATTAGCAACAGCTTAGAATCATTAGATTATGACATAAACAAGCAGATTAGTTTATGAATATATCGAGTTATATCATTCAATGATTCTTTTGTCCATCAATCAATTTCTATTTCATAAATAGAGCTCTGAAAATTTGTGTACTTTGGAACCAATTTTTCTAATGAAACAATTCACTAGCTTCAACTCCTTC
>JAAOMT010000566.1:219597-282886 GCA_016748015.1 Geosiphon pyriformis | reverse complement strand
AGTTAGGAAATCGAGAATATTATCAAGTCTTTTCAAATTTACTAATTAAATACTTATATCATGGAATTTCCAATACGTTTGTGAATTTTAACTTGATGATTTAACGAAATATATAAAGCACATCTTCGCAAGAGCTTTAAATGAAAGTTGACCTTTATAATCAAAATAACTCAATTTTTGATATTTGTAGATTTCATGGAATTTGAAATTATGTTGAAATATTAGGAACGATTGAATATGTTTAACATATTTGTATTTTATTTAAAGTCATTGAATTAACTCGGATGCTTTTGCTTAGAAATAGGGATTTGATAGAACATATTATAAAACCTAAAGCATTTCTCTTTGCTATTTTTGAACGTCATATTCATTTTATATACAAATTAGCAACAGCTTAGAATCATTAGATTATGACATAAACAAGCAGATTAGTTTATGAATATATCGAGTTATATCATTCAATGATTCTTTTGTCCATCAATCAATTTCTATTTCATAAATAGAGCTCTGAAAATTTGTGTACTTTGGAACCAATTTTTCTAATGAAACAATTCACTAGCTTCAACTCCTTCAGAGCTTCCATTAAAATATGCTCAAGACCTTTTATTCAGGGTCAAGTGGTGCTGTCACCAAGTCCCACAATAACCAATCTATTTTTAAGATATTATTCTTTTGGAAGGTTTGCTGAGAGTCACAATATTTGGTCTGATATTCTACCATCGCCAAATATAATAGTACCTTTTTGTCCAAAGCCATGTATCAGATAATGACCCTAATATTATTGAGAAAGAGAAAAATAAGGTCCTCAAAGGTATCAGATGGATTCACATTTTGTCTAAGGTATAAGGTATAAGGTTTTGGTTTATTTTGAACAATCAATTGATTTGTTTTACAGGGCAAGTAAAACCAGTGATTAAATCGGCACCTGGATGGAACCAAGAGTTGGCTTCAGATAGCGAAGCTATCGTAGGTTTGCTGCCTGGTTTGGTAGACATATACCCTTATTAATCCATGCACTTTATAAATTAGATCAAAGCCGAACGTGAGGATTTTGCAGAAATTAAAGAACTTCAACGTGAATCAGTTAAAATTCTCCATGACAATAAAGAGGTGAAAGATGAATAGCACAATTATTGGATGAAGAGATTATTAAATTTTTAATACTTTCTATAACTTGTGAAATTCTTTCAACCATTTAAATTGCCCTTGCTTCGGCGATAATAGATTTGAATGAAATAAAGAAGATAAAATTTTATATATAGTGTGTGATAAAACAATTAACTTTAGAAATTGATTACACTTCCACGAAGTTTCACACGGATAATATTTTATTGATATAAAATTTTAATACTCAATTCTTCTCGATACTCAACTCGAAACGCCGCGACATTGAATTTATTAAATTGATGACCATAGTTTTTGGCAAAAAATCCATATATCATTCCAGTAATCTATATTTTGCGCTATTAGTTTTTCTACTTCGCATTTAACGATTACCCAATATGATTTAGATCCGGAATCAGGACGGCCAGTCAATAAAATCGGGTACATTTTTCCTTTGTTACTCGACTTTTATAATTGGAATTGTTACCTTGTTAGAGGTATTTCAACATAAAACTTACCATTCAGAATATGTCGAGCTAGTTTCCTCTTTATACAAAAACCATTCTATGCAGAAATTTTGTATAATATTTTGGTCTTTGGACAAACTGGCTATTTTCCTTTTTATATATTTTCAATTGTGTTTGGGAACAGTTTAAATATTGTTTCATCAGAAAATAAGTTTCTTTTCCAGTTATTATTAAGATAAAATTTGGCTCATCTAATATGTTTCTGCTTTCGAACTTTTGTTAGCATTTGGCACAAAAAATTTCAAAGATGTTTTATGTTTTATTAAAAATTTACTGAACAAATATTCCAAATTATGCTTTGGGTGCAATTTTTTTTAATTATATAGCTTTTTATTTACACAAATTTATTTCAGCAGAAATTAATTATAATATTTACAACAAAGAACATTCAAATATTGTTATAGACCATATTTTATTAAGCATTAAAAACATAAATTTTAAAATAAGTATTTGTAAATATACAAATTATATCTTGTTTATAAAACTATTAAAAAAAAAGATTAATATTTTATTTATTAATTATTTTTTGAATTTTTAAAATAAATAAATGTAAACTTAATTAGCAAATTAATAATTGTTACTTTTAATGCAAAAAAACAAATAAAATATTGTTTTAATTTTGGATGTGTTTATTAATAACAATTGTTTTTGTGCTAATAAAATTGAAAAAAATTAATAATTAATAACTTATTTGTTATTTCTAATTACAAGTCCAATTATGATACTATTAAACCTATTATTATTATTATTTAAAAATAATTATTAGTAATTTTAAAAATAAAAATTTGGTTAAAACTACTTAAAAAACCAAAAAAAATAAAAGATTAAATTAAAATAAGTAAAAATACATGAAAACAAAAAGCATTAGATTTTATTTTTAATTTTGTTACACCAATTATTTTATATAATAAATATTAAATTATTAAAAAGTTACAAACAAAACAACAGCAAAGATAAAATTATTCAAAGTTGAAATTAACATTTATTTGGTTTTTAAATTTAATTAATTTACCTTAATATAAATAATACTATTTTTAAATAATAAAATATAATCCAAACACTTATATATGACATGTATAGATTTTATAATAAATATGAGTTATACATGATTACCAATCTGAGCCAATTAAAATTATTCTACAATAATGCCTAATTTAGCATACATATCTGCAATAAGCTGTTGTTACATCAAAATCAAAATTTTTCTTATCTAAAAAAAGTATTAATTATTGTCGTTAAAACATCTATCATTGTTAAAAATTCGTGCTATTGCGTTTTCAAGAGCTTTGATACAGTCAATAGGTAACTTACTCATTAAATTTTCTGAATTAAGATTTTTTATTTATTCACAATTGACTTGCTATTTTTGGCAATTTACTCGATCATACAATGGAGCATATTCCATCAATAGATTGGTAATAACGCTTGTAAACTATTTTACTTAGACTAGTGAATAGTGACCACGCGAGCCTTTGTTCCTTGTGATATTCATACAGCAAGTTCTTTGGTTCAGAATCAGTTTCTCAAGACGATATCAATCCAACTAGTAATTCAAGCTCATGACTCTGAAATCAAGACCAAAATGATTATCTTTCAGAAGCATGTAAAACCTAATGTTTATATTCATTCTCACGGGCTTATTTTTTTGGAAATGAATTGATTCACATTTGAATGATAAATTGATGACTTTTGGATGATAAATTTCGAAACAAAACGCCAGTATGACATAAGAATTATAATATCTAAATTGTGACATCAAAAAGTAGAAGCTATTTAAAAAAGGTAACTTTCTTCCCCAATTTTCCTCTTCATTTTTCCCCAATCTACTCTCACCAACTCAAGAAATTCTTTTTACGGTTTTAAAATGACTTTTTACAACGAACCTTCACTCTTTGACTACTACGACCCTTTATATGACCTTGATTTTGACATCCCCTGGTTTTGGGGTGGTGATTTTGGAGGTCGTACCTCTTTTGATGATCGTAACACGGGGGATGATCGTAGAGACACTCAAGGTGGCAATGCCCGAGGCGGAAGAGGGGGAAGTCGCCCCATTCAAGATCGAATCCCACGCCATGCTGTCTCTAAGGTCATGACAGAAAGGGAAGGGGATACAGTGTGGAGGTAGCGTGCTTATTTCGAAAATTTTCGATTTGTCATACTTGTATTTGATTTCACATGTTGCTCAATTTTTTTAGGCCCGCGACAGATGTTCTCACTACTGATGATGCTTTCATCATTCATGTTGACCTTCCTGTGAGCATTCAAAGGCATTTCCTTCGTAAACGAAGTTTTTAGTCTCAATCACCTATTCTGTCGTAATTTTTGTAGGGTGTTCCCAAGGAAGACATCAAAATCGATTTGCGTAATCGTGAACTTGTTATTTCTGGAGAGTCCAAAGGCGATGAAGCCTATAATGCAGCCACTTCTCGTGTCCGTGAACGCAAGATTGGTAAATTCAGGAAGCACGTGTTTCTGCCCCGCAATATGAAATTAGATAAGGAGAACATTAAGGCCGGTTACAATAATGGCTTGTTGGAAGTGAAGGTATGAGAATAAAATCACTATTGTTGAATCTGACGTTTTCAAAAAATCATTCTCGTCCTGAAAATTAGATCCCACGAGCCGACGGCGAGCCTGCTGCTCGTATTAACATCCAATAAGCTGCATCTAGAATGGTTGCCTCAGCAAAATCTTGGAATTGAATCTTCATAATTGGAGGGTTAGTTTTCTAATAACAACTATTTAAGGCCTATTTTATGTAATTAGGTTGGGGATTTTTAGCTTTGTGTGACCATTAAGGGCTTCATTATGTCTTTAAGAATTGATATTTTAATATAAAACGAGATCTCAAAAAAGTGTAAGGTTGGAATTTTTAATGTTTGAAATTCTAGCTTTTTTGCAGTAAATCGCAAATACCAAAATTAAATATTCTATATTTAATTGACCATTTAGAATTTTGTGATTTGTGAAATTCGTCCTTGACTATTTTTTTTTGAAGCGCTATTCCCACACTTTATTTAATATAATAGGTAAAAATTGCGAGAATGAAAAACCTAGAGTTAAAAATTTAAATAAAAAATTCAAAATTTCATTTGAATATTTGTCCTGCCATCATTCAAATTCGAAAGGATTTACAATAAAATTATAAGTTTGCTTTCAAAAGAAATGTTTATTGTCGGCTGATTTCTTTCAATAGATGTAAATTCAAAGGCAAAATATGTGAAGTCTAAGGATTCATTATTATTTTTCAATAATTTTCTACTCCAAAATTGAAAATTGATGGACAGTCATCCATCACCATGTTTTTATCGCAAAAAGCACGTCCAAGTGTTTCCAACAGCGATAAAAAAATTCTCGAATTTTTCAACATGTGATTGAGGACACATTAATGAAATTGCGCTCAGTAGTCACATCTTAAAAACACTTTTGACAAATCTTACATCCTCGCAATAATGGACGACATTTTGAAGTTTGGGAATACAAGCTCTTTCTAATTTCATGTAAAATTTTTCTGCGGCAACCTTTTTTTGGTGAATAAAACAAAGAAATTGAAAAGTTATCGTTTTAGAAACTAAAATTTTTTTGGGGCTGATGGCTTAATTTTACTTTGCATACAAAAATATGAACGTTAATTATCATCCTGTTTTTCCATTACGTTAATGGCTTGCGATCGAGTGACGAAGGCGTCTTTTTCTGGTAAAGTCATCCTAATAATGATTATTTGACATTATGGATAGATTAAGTTCTTTGTTTTTCTATTGGAGAAAAGGCACAATTACTTATAGTTCAATTGGCTAAAAAAAATCACCAGCTTTTTCCGCTTTTTCTTTGAAAAAGCCAAATGTGATCTAATATGGAAATGATGGCAAGAAAAATTTTCTCGATTCCCTGCAATAAAAAATTACTATTTTTAGCCACATCAATCGAAATTAAAAAAGATCTGAATCCCTTTTTTTATCTTATCAACGAAAGCGACAATTGACTAAAAAATTCTATATCTTATTGATTTATTTTTGGAAAATGAAAGCATATGATAACTTTTTTAAAGGCTTTGATATAATAAAACTTTATATATCCCTTTTTAAATTTTAATATCTTTGACGATAGAAGATCAAAATGAAATAGGTCTATTTAGGTAGGATTTATGACTTTTATTGAAATTTTCATTTTTTGACCTTTAATTCTCTTAAAAATTTTTCACAAAGTTGTTTAATAATAAATAATTTTATCATCATAAATAATTAAGTATATTTTATAGCTATTTAGCACTTTGAATTTTAATTATAACTCAAAAGCTACAATAAAATTAGTTACTCTTTGAAGTAAAAGATAAATTTGGCTTACACATCTAAATATTAACAATTTAGTTACATCTAAAATTTTATAAGCTTAAAAATTCATTTTTAGATATTTAAGTTTTAAATTGTTTGCTTTTAATTATGTTTGCCATAGCATTTATGGTAACGTTCTTTAAGTAGCGGCAAAAATAATAAATAAACCCTTATTTTTCATAATATATCCAGCCTCAAGTTTGAAGTGAGCGTTGAAATACAACTATTTGATTATTTTTCGTTGAGTCACCTAAATTTGATTATTACAGATGAGCCAGCTTTTCTTTGAATTCATTTTTATTTGAAAAAGTTCAAGTCAATGAAATCTTATTCTATGCCATTTCAAATTTGTGGATCTAAATATCTAAGCCAAAATCAATAATAATCATCATGTCTTTTTCTTCATCCTTTTATATTTTAATTGAATACTATTAATTTAAATGAGTAAATGATACGAACCTTTGTTTTTTAATAACTTCAAAAAATTTTTGAAGAAATAATAAACGAGGATGGAAAGCAAATTCTATAAAATGAGAGGGAGTCTGCTGGTAAAGAAATTATTCAAAGTATACAATAAAAGCAATTCTCCAATTACATAGATATTAAATAAACTTTCTCCCTTAAAACAAAATCTAAAAGCTAAATAAACATGACTAAATTAATTTCGATTGCATATATCTGTCTTACAATCCTTCTTTATTGCGAACTCTCGAAATCCAGTCCACTTGTAAAATCAGTGAGAGAGATCACTGGGAACGAAAATAACGACGATAACTCTTCTGGTGTCATTAACGGAAGCCTCAACTTTAATGATCCTAATAGCTCCATGACAAAATTTGTTGGCAATAAAAACAACGGACTTAACTCAAAGGGTTTAATAAACGGAAGCATAAATGTTGATAATTCAAGGAGTAATGGCAAGCCCAAAGATATAAACCTCAACCAAAATGTTGGCGCTAATTCGGAAAGTGTTATTCGTGGAAGCCTCAACTCTCTCGCAAGTAGGGGTGTAGGAAAGGAAAAATATGAAGGCTCTTTTAAAATAGTTGATAATGGTAAAGACCCACTTCCTATCGGTAATTCAAATAATTGCGTTATAGAAGGATCCGTCCACTATGTTGGTCCAGATCCAGAAGGTTTTAGATCCAGATGTAAAGTTACCGGAGGATTTGTTGGTGATAAATTACCCTAGTTAAATAATTAAACTCACTCTTCACTGTTTCCTTAGATAAAGTTGAAAGTTTTCGGAATAATATTATATGTTTATATTTATTTAGACTTTTAACGATAAAATTATTAAGAATAAAGCGCTATTTTTTATCTGAAATTGAAGAAACTCTGCTAAAAACTCTAACTAAGAAGTTAAAGTAGTTATATTTGGCGAAAATGGTAATTTTAACATTTAGATAAAGTTAGGAAATCGAGAATATTATCAAGTCTTTTCAAATTTACTAATTAAATACTTATATCATGGAATTTCCAATACGTTTGTGAATTTTAACTTGAAGATTTAACGAAATATATAAAGCACATCTTCCCAAGAGCTTTAAATGAAAGTTGACCTTTATAATCAAAATAACTCAATTTTTGATATTTGTAGGTTTCATGGAATTTGAAATTATGTTGAAATATTAGGAACGATTGAATATGTTTAACATATTTGTATTTTATTTAAAGTCATTGAATTAACTCGGATACTTTTGCTTAGAAATAGGGATTTGGTAGAACATATGATAAAACCTAAAGCATTTCTCTTTGCTATTTTTGAACGTCATATTCATTTTAAAACGAAAATAAAATAAAATGGGAGTTTTCAAAAAAAAACAAAAAAACGGTAAACTTTAATGATAATACGGATTCAAGATGACTTTTAGAGCTTTTAGAAATTTTGATTAGATAGCAAATTCCAATGAGAAATAAGAAAATAAAATGAAACGAATTATTCAGTCGGGAAGAGAAAGAACCCTAAGCTTAAAGATCTGGTACTTTAATTTAAATAATTTGGGATTAAAAAAACTTGGTCACAATTACTATTTGGCAGATTTGATTTTTTTACAGGTGGCTGACGCACAAGATTTACAGGTATCAAGAGTTCGAATACACTGTTGATTTTTGGCACAAATAGGGCATTCAGGGAATCTTTGTATGCAAACCACACATTTATCATCATATGGTTCCAGTTCTGTATTTTTTTTTTTTTTTAGTAATAAACAATAATAAAATAATTTAGACGTCAAAAAAGTTTTGAAAATGACTTTTCTAAAAGAACTTACGCTTCTTTCTACACTGAACACTTCCACAATCTTTATACACATCTGGCAAAATCAGACTGCATTTTTCATCTTTGCCACACGTGTTTGTGGTACATTTTGTTTTGGTCAAACATTTATTTTCATTTTCTTTGAAAGATGATGAAACCAATAAAGAAAATATGATGAGAAGTAAAATTAATAATGACAAGAAACGATATGTCAATTTGAAAAATTTTTGGTCAAGGTAATTCATTGCTTTCAATTATTTTTTTAAAAAAAACCCAAATGGGATAAATTCGAATTTATAGTGTATTGAATTTCCCTTAAAGGTCCAGCTGATACATTGATTTCTTTCTAAATATGTTACAAATTGTTTATAGCTACATATATAAACAAGTGAAAAAGTATTGAAATTTCTAATGTAGATAGGCGTTTACTATTATTATTATTATTATTATTAGTACTATTATTATTATTATTATTATTATTATTATTATTAGTACTATTATTATTATTATTATTATTATTAGTACTATTATTATTATTATTATTATTATTATTATTATTATTATTATTATTATTATTATTATTATTATTATTATTATTATTATTACATCATACTTACTATATTGGTGTTTGTAATCAGATAGTTTGTGAACACATGTGTAAATATTATTATTTAATTTTTGTACATGGTTTAACTAATAAGAATAATAATAATAATACATTAAACTTTCCCAAATTAATCAAAAAGAAACTTGGAGTTCCCGATGAAATCCTTTCAAAAAAAATTAAAATAATAATAATAATAATAATAATAATTAAAATTCTTCCAGTTTTATAAAATATGGTGGAAATTACACGACATTTCTTTGGTACTCCCCAGGTATTCTTGATAACTCATGTTCCTTAATCGAGTAGAAATCGTTTTTGTGTCACATTTTATTCGTTAAATGTGTTAGATTTGTTTTTTTAGATACTACAAAGCTTAGTAAAAATATTATAACCCATACACGGGGTTACATTATGATGTTTAATTGTATGTCAAAAAATAAAAGAAATCTGATTGGTACTCAAAAAACAAAAAAAAAACACTGGAACTCGGTTTCACTTGAAAATTTATAATTTTATTTGGAGATAACAAGTGGTCAAACATGACGCATCTGTAAATTATTTAAATTTTTTTTTTAACTTCTTTGAATTTACTAATATCAACCCTACTTCTCCCTTTTTCCCAAATACAATTTAAATTTATTTTCTTTTAATTTTGAAACTATTCAGAGAAATCAAATTTATTGTTCTTGTTATTATTATTATTATTATTATTATTATTATTATTATTATATTTGTTTGATAGTTTAGTTTTTTCTTTCCTAAAACTTTGAAAAATGGGTTTACTTGAAATAGTTTTATTTTTCTTTTCAAATTTATTTTTTATTTCACATAGAATATTTTCGTTTTACATAATAATATATGAAATTATTATATATAATTAACCTTTTTAACATATAGAACAATTGGCATAAATTTTAGTGAAATTATAAAACTTCCGATGAGTTAATGTTTATCATTCCTATTTTCCCTATGCATTAAAGTTCAAAACCATATGCACATTCTTCATTACTTTTATTGATGATCCGATTAACGTGAGTTGAAGATTAAATGTATAAAGTTGTTCAGAAAGATATATATATATATATATATATATATATATTTATATATTTTAATAGATATCCGTTCATGCATACATTTAACCCCGTAAGTTTCAATCTTTTCCCAATCATTTACTAAGCTATAATTGATTAGTTAAACAATTGTCATGAAATTATATTCATTTAAAAATTGACAATATATTTTTTTTTAATCACTTCAAATAAATATTTTAAAAAAGTATTTTCTATAGAAACATGTTCAACCAAAAAAAAACTTTTTGTGTAAACCTTTTCAATCGAATCGCGGATTGAATTTTATCTAAAGATTCCGTTCATCATCATTCCCCCAAAAATCGAACCATTTGAACAAAAGCTAACTCGAATTAAACTATTACATTACACTGCATAAACACAAATTTACGCACGGTACCCTAAAAAAAAAAGACGATATTAGGAAAAAAGTCCCTCCATCTATAAAAATAAATTATCACTATATACTACTTTGAAGAATTAAAAATCCCTGAAACTCTTTTTCTAATAAAGAATTTCCAAATTAGTCATTGAATTTAGAAATTTCCTAGATACACACATACATATATACATACATACGTATGTACGTACGAACATGAATCTATATATAAACTAAATCAGCCATGAATTTTGAATAATATTGCAATTTCATTTTTTGCTTCCTTTTCTTTTGTCTTTCTTTCAAACTTCAAAGAGTCAATTTTTTTCTTTTGAAACAAAAACTTTCTCTTTTTTGTAAATAATTCTTATTAATTTTTAAAATATATTTTAAATACTTTTCAGCTTTTGACTATAAATATTTTTCAATTTTTAACGTTTTCTTTTAAATACATTTTCCAAATAGAATAGACTACTATTAATTTTTATTAGATAATTTTCCCCCCTCCCCCCTCCCCCCATATCCCATAAATGCCACGAATTCTAAAAGAAAGTTCAGAAAAAAGAAATGATCAAAGGAGTTCAGAGGATAAATTTAATCTTGATGCATTACTAAAAGGGAAAACTTGTGAGCCCGTCTCGTTAAAACAATTTCACGCGTATTGTCAATACAAAGAATACTCGATCGAGAACTTGGGTAAGATTTCTTGTGAAATATTTACAGATTTTTTTTTTTTTTTTGAGAAACTAGAAAATTCAATTAATTTTTTTTTCTCCTTTCAACATTCAAATCTTCAAAGAATTTTATCAATGGTTTCAAGGCTACAAGCTAAAATTTCAAAAACTCCCAAAAGATCAGCAAGAAATTTCACCAACAGCCACAAGTCTCAGTCAATGCTCAAATTTGACCGGGGAAAGCCTACCATTATATTCGGGACAATTAACACAGAGTTTTCCAGTTACTATCAAGAATAATCATCATGACATTAACCCAAGCTTTCATAATATTGTTGCCATCGATTCGAACAAGAATTCAACATGGTCATTACCCTCCTCAAATATCAATCATAATCATAGTAATTTTAATAATAACCCCAACCCACCAATAATTTATTTATCAACATCAGAATCTTGTACAATATCATCCCCAAACAGTCGCCCAATCTCAGCATATAGTACAGCAAGTGCTTATTCTGAATGTGGTCAAGTCTCACCATTCAAAATAGAATTTGAAGACGTGAATAAAGAAAATTCGAAAAGAGATTCAATTGACTCTTATGATTCTTCTTTACCTTTGATTGGAGTAGAAACCTCGGGAAACACTACCATCCCCGCAATAAATAAAAAAGGAATAAAAAATACCTCATCATTTTCAGACATCATTTTATCTTCTGCTTCATCGTCATATCACCGAAAAGATTCTTACCCACAATCGATCCAGCAAATATCTTCAAGAGACTCGATAAAATTGAAAATACCACCACCCCCACCAGCCTCACGATTAATGAAGAAACAAAGTTCGGTATCAATTTCTGTTGATGATAATGATTATAATGATGATGATGAAATTACTATTACTTCCTCGGAAATAATGATGCCAAGTCAAGATGCCGCGAGAAGAACCCTGCTCTCAATCACCAAACCAAGTTCCCCTTTACTCTCAGAATTCGGTTCAAAAGATCTAGCATTAAATCCGATTCCAACTCATCCACAAAATATTTCGGTCTCAATCTATGTCCCGAACCAATCCCGTTTTCTACTTAAAAGTACAAAAATCAATCCCGCCCCGATGAAGTTTAACCTCGTAACACCGCATACCTCAATCCAACCATTTCGTCATGAAATTGCCACAATTATAAAGAAATACTTGATCGCCGATGCTGAAAAAGAAATAAATATCCCATCAACAATGAGGAAATCGGTAATAGCTTACGCCACTCAAACAACACATTGGAGTATTTTTGAACCAGTTGTTCAACATGTATATAATATTATGAAGACTAGTTCATTAAAAGGATTCCTGAAAGAAGCGGTACAAAATGTTGATGATCATGCGAAATGGGAAATGGCTAGAAAAGCCGCGTTATTCGGAGTTCTTTGCATAGCGACCGTAGTGATTATTGAAGTTTTTGGTGGTGTTAAATGGTGGAGATTCTTTTGCTTCCCATTATTATTTCTTACAATTACGAATCTGATTGCTTACAAGAATAAATTCTGTGTTCAGAGGTTAGTAAAAAGTTACCATTGTTTTTGTTTTTATTCCTGATTTTAATTGAAAATTCAAAAAAATATTTTATATTAACCACCAAATTACTTTTTATTAAAAAAAAATAGATACCAACGAAATGAACGAGTCCTGAAACAATATGAGATTACTGTAATTGAAAATGATTTAGTATCCACAAATTATGAAACTCCCCTTCTCACAGAACTCCTAAGTGCCCGCATGAGAGAGGCTAAAAATTTAGCGGGTAAGGTCATGGATCCAATAATCGAAGACTTGCAACGGAAACTTTTGTGGAAATGGATTGTGGGATTTGGAACGATTTTAACGATAATTTTACAAATTGGAATTTTGTGGTTACCTGAAGGATGGATTAGGAAATTATAGTAATGAATATTATAATTCTTGAAAAAAAAAATTTTCTGTAAATTTTTTGTATTTTTACGTGAATGTTATACTAAAATTTTGATATTTTTTCACCAATCATGATAAAATATCAATTATCAAATATCAATCAATATTATTTTCTATTAAAATAGATTATTAAATTTTAAAAAAAAATTATTTATTATTAATAAAGAGATTTTACATGCCAGAAATTTGTTAGTTGATTGAAATTACCAAATAGAAGATACTGATCAGAAAATTCAAAGACAACTATTGGATCTAATAATAATATTTTTGGGATGTATTCAATAGTAAACTCCAAATAAAGATTCAAGAATACAGTTTAATTAAAATTGAACATTTTAAAAAACAAAGAAATATCATTATGGTCTTGGAACTATGTATTACCCAACTTTTTTTCAAAGTTAATTTTTTTTTGTCAAAGAAGAGGGTCTTGATAATTTTAATAAGGATTAATTCTAGCTTTAAAAAGAATTGCATAGATTCTAAAAAAATAAAAAAATAAAAAATTACTCCTGAGCTATCTTTGACCAATATAATAAAATAAAATAATTACGATGTGTGTATTTTTGATAATTTAAGTTGTTATATTAACTAATAAATAATAATGCTTTTGGCAAATCTATTATCCATACAAAATAGTCCAATAAAAAATCCTTCCTTTGACATTATATTATGTTATTTTATTTAGTTAAAAATCTTTGGGTGAAATGAATTAAAATTCTAATAATGCTTTCATTCATTTAATTCATATTTTTTTTTTTATATACATGTATCGAGCTGAAGAAAAGATTGGGCTGTTAAACTTTACCAAATTCATAAAAAAATAAACCAATTCTTTTATCCTGTTATATTAAAATGTAAATGCTTTTTTCCATTTCTTCATTTTTATTTATTTAAAAGATGATACAAAAATTCAAGAAGTTTTTTAAAGGGTTTCACGTTATACTATTAAAAATATTTACAATTTAATACATTTTAATGGAATTTTTCATTCCAATAAAATTGTTAAAAATTAATTTTATACTCTTCCATTGTCCCTTCCATTTTTCCTTCCGTTATCTGATTTCGATTTCGATGGGGTGTTTAAATGTTGCATTTTTTGAGTATTTTCCATGTTTATTATTTCCATTCTAAATCGATTGATATGGACCAAAAAAAAATATCAAGAGACGCAAAACCTTAAATCATATATAGCAAATATCATTGCTAAAATTTCGAATTTACCATATCATTTTTAGATTACCCGTCATTCTGCATCAGATACCAGAATTCTTTTTTTGAAAAATTGTAACAAAAATTTCGAGTCCAAACTTTTTTTAGTTCTCATGTGCTTTGTCGAGCGCTGCATACGCTGATTCTGTATAATTAAAAATCTTTTCTCTTTGGAATCTTTTTCAAAAATTTTTGTTTCACTTCTATCTTTAGTTTTTTCCTTATACTTCTACACCCTTTCATTCATCTTCATGAATCCAATTCTAACGCTAACTTTTTCTAGTCTCAGAGGTAGGTTTTGCCCCCTCAAAGCCAATACTAAGTTAAACACAAATGTTTCACGCTAGAGTTATTTTGTAACTTCAATTTCAAATGAATTTTTTGAGAATTATTCTTTTCCATTATTTCATGTAATTGAAAGAAAATTTAAAAGTAACTTCTTTCAAAGGTCAAACTCATTTAGTTCTTTAATAAGATACTTAATTGGAAAAAAAAAATGTAGTTTCAAGATTTACTTTTTTGATTCATTTGAAATTTTTAAATCAATAGATTTTCGATTTTTTGGGTAAAAACCAGATCTTGTACGACTGGATATTTGAATTAATTGGAAAAGTTTTTAGTTAACTATCAATATGGCATTTTCAAAATTATATTATCCCAGAAACGTTCAACTATTCTTGGCATATATCCAAAAAAGCTCATATTAAGGGTAATTTTGAAATTTGTAACCTTTTTATTTCTTATTGAAAATTATCATAAACCTCGCGTCCCAATGTTTCACAACATTATGGCGTTTAAAAATTTCTCATGCAGGAGATTCCAAGAAAATTACACGTTTCTTTAAATCTGGAACATTAAATGCAAGGGATTCATGCAAGAAAAGTATTTATAAAAATAATTCGACATTTAATCACGTTTAATTTAGTCTTATTTTAATAAAAATTTTTGATTGAAATTAATTTTTTTAATATTTTTATCATAGCCGGGCACATTGGCGTCATTACATATAAGATATTTAATTGGTGGATTGAAAGAATCTCCTTTACACAAATTCCCAAGTATGATAGACTTCATTATGTATATTCAAAAGTAATTTGTGTTTGATCCCTTTTTTTCAAACGGTTTTTCCAATATTAATTTTATCATATTTTTCTTACGTTTAGCAATCATAAACCTTATGAGTATCCTTCGATTCTTTTGTCACAATACTTTGTTCAAATAAATAAGATGACCCAATTTCTTATTACACAATTTAATACGATTTAATTAATTAATATATATTAAAGTCTCTGACTTTTATTTTTCGAAAAAAAATAAATTCCTAGAATTAAATTTTAATTAATATTTTTTTTACATTTTGATTTTGATTTTTTATATTATATTATATAAATTTATTTTTATATATTATATTTATGTTATGTTATGTTATGTTAGATTATTTTAATATTATAAAATATTTAAAATTAATTTATTTGCAAAAATTTAGATTTATTTTAATTTTTTTACAAACAACTTATTTAAAAAAACAAATTGCAAAAAATTAATTAAATACAAAATTTCATTATTTTATAAACCAAAGTTTTTTTTTAATTTTTTAATTAAGGAAATGTTGGTTCCAAATTTTATTTTATTTTAGTTCATGGATTTCGATTCTTTTTATATAATATATTATAATTGGTCAAAATAAAACAATTAAAAAATTAGAAAATTCAAAACCCTAATATAGAAATATGCTAAAAATGGTGTTCATAAAATTAATCAAATTTAAAAAAAAAAACAATCATAATTTAGTTTTAAAGCTGTGATATCTAATTGATAGAAGCTAAGAAGAATAAAATTTCATTTATTGTACTCCCTTAATCGCAATCATTCATGATTATCACGAACCTCAAGTGTACTAAATATAATTCCGTTTTCATTCAATTTTTCTAATAGATTAGTTTTTCCAAACGCGACACTGGTAGTCAGTACCCCCGGTGGGATCTTGGCTTTCTCTAATAACAATGTGAACGCACATTGCACAACAATTATGGGAGTAGCGGCATATCCAGGCTCAGGTGCTGATACCTGGGTTATAATCTCAACATCTGGTTTTTCTTTGCTAAGTTTAGTCATCAAAGCCGGTGAAAATTTGGTTCCATTTTGAATTAGTGGAGTGGTCTCTGTAGATTCTTCCGTGAAATTATTGATTCGTTCTTTGGAAAAGCCATGAGCGTAAAATGTTGTAACAAAGCTTGTTTGTCGAATTTGTTCAAGTGATGGTCCGTCATGCGAGAATAATCCTGTTGATATGAGAAGAATGAATAGTTTCCTTTGGATCAAATTCAATAATAAATTTCAGCAATAGCTTACCAAATGAAAATATTTTGGGGAATTTAAGAAGCAATCGGCGACCCCAGGAATATTTTACAAGAAAACTGAATATTTTGA
Organism: Geosiphon pyriformis; assembly: GCA_016748015.1. Taxonomy (NCBI): domain Eukaryota; kingdom Fungi; phylum Glomeromycota; class Glomeromycetes; order Archaeosporales; family Geosiphonaceae; genus Geosiphon; species Geosiphon pyriformis. The sequence goes on along the minus strand of JAAOMT010000566.1, from coordinate 266,332 downwards.
ATCCAATCATCATTTCAAATAAGTATACCAGTTTTGAGATTACAACATATCCGGCAAATTGCACGGGTGGTGTATTCGTATGATGCTCAATATCAAGCTCCTGGCTTAGTCGGATCACTGAAGGATCCGCAAAAAGAAAAGGTATTACGTAACCGTTGACACGTTTTTCCCACGTTCCACTCGTAATTCTTTTCAAAATAGGACCAACTTTTGGTACCGTCGGTCGATTTGCAGATGCTCGTAATCGTCGAATACTGTCCAAGTCTGCGAGGGCGTTTACTGTTATATCCATTGGTTAGTCCTATCTTTATTTAAATTACAATAGAAAAAGATCTAATAGAAAATATATACTTAGTGATTCATAAGTTCCAAAATTCAAAGTGTGGCCTGCTGGACCAACGAGTAATTTAAAAAAGAATTCAATGGAACAAGGAAGAACGCCACGAGACTCTAATTGCCGTTTAGTATATAAGAAGCCAATATCGGATGGGACCTAAGTAAGTTGAAAGGAAAAAATTTTAATAGAAACTTTTATGAAATCAATTTAGCGTTAGCAAGATATCCGAAAATAAATACACTATCAAATCCACAAGCAGGAACAATAGTGACATTATTTGCTTTAGCAGTTTCATGATAAGTTAGCTGTATTCGTTCAATGAACTGGGTCTCACCTGAATCGATGAAAATTTCCAAAAATAAAGTTACACATGGTTTTCTTTATTTGAAATCTATCATCTTAACAGCCTCGAATATAACCCACCTGTAATATCAACATAATCTGTTCCATGTTCCACACAAGCTTTGACGACAGGTTCACCATAAGCGTTAAAAGGCCCAACACACGCAATCAAAACTTTGGTACGCTTCACCATGTAGGCTAATGATGCTGGATTTGTTACATCGGCAACAATGATTTCTGGTTGTCGAATTGAATTAGCATTGGTCGTAAGGTTGATAATGTTTGCTATTTCGTTTAGTTTACTTTCCAAACGACCGGCTATAGCCCATGTGAACTTTGGGCGAGCATTATCGTCAAATTGAAGATGAGCAGCTCGACAGAATTCTTCAACTACTAATTTTCCAGTGAAACCTTTTTGGGTAAAAAAGGTAAAGTAACAAGGTAATTAGCTTAGTTCATGTTAATGCTAGTTGTTTAATTTTGACTTCATATGCTTGATTCCTGATTTGAGGTCTAAATATTATCAAACAGAAGTATTACCTGTAGCCCCAAAGATTACAACGTCAAGATCTTTGTTATACTTTTGCGACATTATAAACGAAAACCAAAAAGTTTTTTTCTATGTGCTAAGAACAGGTTCATAAAAAAGTTGATCAAATCTTTTTTAGGTCATCAAATGAGATAATCTTGAAATGATCACTCATCCCAAGATTTTCCCGAAGACAAACAATGACATAAATCGAATTACAACTTCCAGAAAAAGAAATTAATCTAACCGTCACTAATATACAACGGGGAAATGAAAAAACGAAAGGTTAACAATCAATGAGGTTTAAGGGTAAATGTATAGTTAAATATGGTTAAACTTTCCAAACCTTTACTCACAGACAAATACAAAAAAAACGTTTACAATGAGCAAAGAATCAAGTTATATTTTCAGATGAAAAAAGCGCATTAAAAGTTGGCAGTTTCCTGAACAAAAAGAAAATTATTATGGTATATGAAGCACCCAATTAAAGTCAATTTATTGGATTGTTTTTCAGCTTCAAGATTAGCTTCCAACACAATCTCAATGCTGATTTTATGATTACAAAGTCTTCTTCCCATCTGTTAATACGCTTTTTGGCAACAATCCTAGGGGAAAATGACTTTAATGCTAATTCATGGCCATCAATGTCACCTGATCAAAATCCGATAAAAATTTAATATAGCTTACAGGATTAAAAGTACAATTAGCAAAAGAATGGAATCGCTTTGCTTGATGAGCTTGCTGCAAATCTTGTCCATAGTATGAAAAATCGAGTGATCAGAATATATTTTAAACTTTCAAATGGAGGTCGAATACTTTTTACGGTGTAATTATAGTGGCCAAGGTTTTTTTGCGAATTTTCCAGCCAACCTGAACTTTATAGTTCTTTTTCTTTCATTGAGGATAGAGAGCGACAGCGTTTGAATTAGAGCTAAAATAGCAAAATATAGTTTTTTGACCTGCTCATAAAGTTGACCAGTTTTCTCAGATTCAAATCATTAGAAGATAGAGGGTGTTTGAGATTGAGATCTGTGCGGAATGAATTCGTGAACTCACAAAACCTCAGACTTCAGACGAATGAGCTCAATATAGCATTAAATTTCTATCATTAATAAGACCAAGAAAAAATGTTGAGAAACAAACGACATAAATACATGAAGGGGATGAAAGTTAACATTGGGGGGGCTGGGGTGGGGTGGGGTGGGGTGGGGGAGAATGACTTATTCACTCTCATGATTCTTTTGGATCATCTGACTTTTCAGGAAAGGTCATGTTTAAGCGATATTTATAGCCCACAATGAGATTCTCAGAATGAGAATGAAAAAGATTTTAGTATAAATATGAAAGAGAATATTTGCTCATTCTCCATGAAAGAGGTTTCAAAGTAAGAGAGATCATTTACATGATTTTTCCGAAAACAGTCACGAACTATCACATATTCCTCTGGTACAATAAATGAAGGTTTCGACACTAAGAGAGCCATCGATAATCAGCAAAACTACCAGAACTACTAGGGTACTATTAACGGAGGCTTTAATGATAATCGATATATCATTCCAATGGCCATTATTTCGTACGACTAATGGAGGTTTCAATGTTAAATAAGGCTGCAAAACGGTCAGAAATCCCAAATTTACTATTAATGAAGTCACCCATTCATTTAAATGGAAATAATGATAATAAATAATAATAACTAATATTTTTTGAAATTTGTATTATTTTTCACCTTTTTTGTAAATTGATTTATTTTATTATAAACACAGTTAGTTTAGAAAAAGTTTATTTTTTAAATGTTAAAGAAATTATAATAGTTCGAGAAAAATAGAATAAATTAAAGGGAATCAATCTTAAAAATATACTTTATATATTTTAATTATATGTATTTATTATTATTTAATAAAATTACATTAGATATTAAAGAAAAAAATAGCTGTATAAATTTGTATTAGTAAGAATTTTCCAAGTTATTTTAATCAAATCTTTGTATTTTAAGATCTTTTAAATAAATTTATATAAAAATATCCTTTTTAATGTTTTAAAATGGGAATAATCTTTTTTTCTTTTTATGAAAATTTCCCTTTTTTTATATATTAATTTAATTTTAAAATAAAATAAGATTATTTTTCCTTTTTTTTTAATTTCCTTTTAAGTATCCAATAACGATAAATAAATTTATCAAGTTTGTGGCTGTCATTGAAATCAACTCTTAAAAAAAGGTAATTTATACTTTTATTATTAAAAAGATTGTTTAAGTTTTTAAAATTTTCACTGTAAGAAAGGTTAGTAAATTGTAAAATATGCATGTAATAATATTTTTGTCTAATTTAAAAATATACTAATTATTTCCATAGCAAAAGTGCTAGCGACTTGAGTATTTACAAATGAAGTATATTAGTTTAATTAAATCAAAAACTCTTAAGTAGGATCGTGATAAAACTTTATCTCGTTAGTAGATTACGCCATTAGCTTAACAAACCATAGATCATCATCATAGGAAACCGAAAGAGTAAGATGTTATATGGTATTATCAATTATGACATAGTCTTCATATGATGAAATATTAATAGGTCTGGCGTTAACTCCATATTTTTCATGTTTATCAATTATGATGAAATTTTGTTAAGATGTAACCATTCTATCCTGGTAAACCTATTAAAATATCATCATATGAAGACTATGTCATAACTGATAATACCATATAACATCTTAGATTTACTTGAAAAGGTTTAAGATATTTATCGAGAAAATTCGGAAATTTTTTTAGTTTTTGAGTGTAATAATTATTTGTTTATAACCACCTTTTTGTTTTTTGCAATAAACTACTCTTTCGGTTTCCTATGATGATGATCTAATGGTATAATCCACTAAGCACATAAAGATCCTACTTAGAATGAGTTTTGATTAATTAAACTAATATATTTCATTTAAATCGCTAACACTTTGCTAGGGAAAGTATATTTTTAAAATAGGTAAAATATAATTATGTGCATATTTTACATTTATTATGAATTAATCTAACCTTTCTTACAGTGAAATTTTAAAAACTTAAACAATCATTTTAATAATAAAAGTATAAATTACCTTTTTTTAAGAGTTGATTTCAATGACAGCCACAAACTTGATAAATTTATTTATCGTTATTGGATACTTAAAAGGAAATTAAAAAAAAAGGAAAAATAATCTTATTTTATTTTAAAATTAAATTAATATATAAAAAAAGGGAAATTTTCATAAAAAGAAAAAAAGATTATTCCCATTTTAAAACATTAAAAAGGATATTTTTATATAAATTTATTTAAAAGATCTTAAATAACTTGGAAAATTCTTATTAATACAAATTTATACAGCTATTTTTTTCTTTAACATCTAATGTAATTTTATTAAATAATAATTATTACATATATATATATATATAATTTATGTTAAAAAATATTTCAAATAAATATAAATACTTTAAAAAAATATTATTAATTCTTTTTTTCTTAAAAATATTATACTTTTTTACCATTAAAAGTAAATCTTGGTCAATTAAAATTAGTTAATTCAAAATTTTTAAATTAATTACATATTTATAATAAAAACAAATCAATTTAAAAAAATAAAAAAGATACCACATTTCAAAATTTTAATACTAGTCATTAATTATTTTTATTTTTATTTTTATTTTTATTATTTTTATTTTTATTATTTACTGATAAAAAAAAACATAAAGTGGACATCTCCATGTATTGGAAAAACCACTGATCATCGTTTTAGGCTCCCAATATAGTATGGTTGGTTTATTATATAATCATAAAATTGACATTTATATGCATATATTATTAAAATGATATCATTTTTTCTTCTTCAGGCTAGTATAGATCGAATGAGATTTTTTTTTTATTTTTAAAAACATTTTCTTTGTCGACATTCTTTAATTCATAAAAAAAACTTTTTAATTCTTAGGTCGATATTTTGGAAATAATACTGTTACATGTGAGCGCTCGGAATTTGATTACACCCGTTTGAGACTTTGGTTTATCTTGAAAGGAAAATTCTTGATTTATAAATATCTTTGGAAAAAGATTTCTTCTCAGATAATTCTTATATATTCAAACGAATTAGCTTGAAAAAATTCTTATTTGTTTTCAATAGAAAAGTCTTCATATATCATTTCATTTTTTGTACGCATGGTTGGGCGCCAAGATTCTTTTTTACTTTTCAAGTAACATTTTTATGATTACATTGTAATGGTCGGTTTTTACAACAAATTGTCTTTAAAAATATGATATATTATTATATTAAAACTATTAGCAATTAATGATCATTAAATCAATGATATGTTGACAGTTGTTATGCATATGGAGAATAATGATGCGAGTGTGTTTTATTGTTTCGATTTCTTATTGCTAAATTCGAAACGGAATTTAGATTTGAAGTTGACGATAAAGATTCAGAATTCTTTAGGATTTTTATCGGAGTTGTTTGTAGTGTTGTGGTCGTTCTTGGTATTAAATCTTCAGATGACATTGTGATGGATGAGGAGGGTTTAATTGGATTTTCCATAACAAGTCGTAACATTCCTTCATCAAAATTCTCCGTGTTATTGAATAATGGAAGTTGTTCTTGTTGTTGATTATATAATGACATGGTATCAGGTATTATTAATGGTTGTGAATTATTGATCCTTGAAAAATAAGCAAGTAATTGCTCTTGCTGTTGTTGAAATTCTTTAATTTCCATATATATTTGTTGCATGTGTTCCCATCTTTCTTTTCCCTCATTCTGAACTTGTTCTAATTTCTCACGTAATTCCTTAATCATTGTTCGTTCCTGTGCTAAAATATCTTCGTTGATGAAAATGAAATCGTGTTCTTCTTGTTTTATCAGCTTTGGAATTTCATATAAATCTCCATTCCCTTCATCCACTTCTTGTTGATGTTTTCGCGATTGTAATTCACTTAATAGAGCAGGTGGTGAATAGGAGGTATAGTAACATGAGGATTTTGATTTTTGACATGTGGAACATGATGGAGTTTTTCGATCACATTTTACTTTTCTTCGTTTACAAGATATACATGAACGATTTGGATTTCCTAATGCGAGTCCAGCTGGTGTCATCGCTGCTGACATTAATAGAGGTGAGATTGGTGGTGAAGGAGTATGTTTTTTAATTTGAGATTGATTTAATTTCAGGTTTTCAATGGGAATCGTTTGAGAGGATGGTTGTAATGGGGAGGAAATTGGTGAAATGGGCAAAAGGGATGTTCTAGAAGATATTTTGTAAAGTTCTTGATTTGGAAATAATTGATAACGTTGTTGTTGAAGTTTTATTTCTTCTTCTTTTTGAAGTTTTTCGAATTGATCAAGTTGCTGTAAATTCCGAGTAATAATGGATTGTTGTTCCTGTTCTTTTTTTAATAATTGTTCGGCAATAATCGCACCACTTATAGTTTCTGTTTGTTGTGAGATATAAAAAGGTTGTTCTAATTGTCCTTGTCCTGATTCAAATTGATGAATTTCCAAATTCGGATGATATTGAAAATGATTATAATTATCCTCGTCGTTGTTGTTGTTGTTGTTGTTGTTGTTGTTATAGTTATAGTTGTAGTTACTGTTGTTGTTTGATGGGTTAACGAAAAACATTGTTTTTATTCTTCTTCTTATTATTATTATTGAAAATGAATTTTAGGAAACCAAGTTCAGATATTTATATATTTGTTTTTGAGGCTTATTAAAAGTGGTGTGATAAAATTCGGGTCTTGGCGTTGGTGAATCAATATCTATATTTATAATATTGCACAAATAAAATTATTCCTTTTTTGAATTAGCCAGTTATTTTAACTGAATTTCCGAAGTTGTTATAATAATCTTTTATTCTTTTTGATACTATTGAAACTGAAAATATTTTACAACTTTAATTTTTTGTAAAATTGGAAGCCATGTGTATTTATATTTTTTTCACTATTTATTACTAATAATCTAGTTCAAACTAGAATATTTAGTTTAGTTTATCCGTAAAAAACAATGATGTCATGTCACACCCATCAATAATGTAATATCGTCATTGTTCATATTATATATTCAGTTTTTTTTACCCATTGTTTCAACGGTTGTATTTATTCATTAAAACCGCTATTTTAAACTAAACTAAAGAGTTTTATTTCGGAGAATTTTTAGTATTTAGGTTTGAAATTTGTGAATTTTTTTTTTAAAAAAATTGGAGTTTCTAAAATTCTTCTTATTGTATACGCAATTCATTTAAGCTAGTCAATTTTTGATTGATTAAGGTTTTATTTCTAATGGAAATGAATTATTACATTTTTATGATTTCAGGAATGATGATATTTTTATGGAACAGTTAAAATTTCACATAAATATATTATAAATATTTACACTTTAATCGACTAGAGAATAATATGAGACTCACCAGTATAACGGTTTTAAGATCTACCCTTGGCAATATTGCCGCGGAAAATATGTCATTAGTACATATATTTGCTTGCTTGCTTGGTTTGTTTGTTTAACCGGTGTTAAATCACTCATACTTGACAACAAGAACTGCGAGAAAATCTTTGATTCTAATAATTGTTTGTCACGAGTACACACATTTGACTATATTTTTTGGTCTTATAAATATTGATCTGTAAGAAAAACCAGAGATATTTCCAAATAAAAAATTGGTCAAGAAATTCTATCTTTCTTTTTTTGTATTGAATTTTTTACTTCTGTAGTCGTGGCATCATTTTCTTTGCTGTTTCTGTGCCCCAAAGTATGATTTATTTTCAACAACATGCATAAAAGAAAATTATGATTTATCTGAGGATCAAAGAAATAATCCCTTGATTGTTGTTGTTGTTGTTGTTATTATTGTTGTTGTCGTTGTTATTCTTGTTGTTATTCTTGCTGTTATTGTTGTTGTTGTTGTTGTTGTTGTTGTTGTTGTTGTTGTTGTTGTTGTTGTTGTTGTTGTTGTTGTTGTTGTTGTTGTTGTTGTTGTTGTTGTTGTTGTTGTTGTTGTTGTTGTTGTTGTTGTTGTTGTTGTTGTTGTTGTTGTTGTTGCTGTTGAAAGGTTGGCATTCTGAATCTTCGAACATGAAAAAAGATTCTTTACAAATTTTTTATTTTTTGATTGGCTGATTTGATTGTGGGGTGATCTGTAATGTGCAAAAATTCAAAAGATTTTGAATAGTCATGATATCAAAAATCGTCTTCATGCTATAATTATTAAGCAAATGTATCATCATGTTCCTGATCGACTTTAATGTGTATATGACGTAATTAAGCTTTTCCTGGGAATTTTTGATATACCTATCACAGATAAAGCTATTTTTATCGTCGCCAAGTAATTTTTTTTTGGCATTTTATGGCTTAGCAGAATGGTATAATGGTGAGGACTCGAGGGCAATTTCCAATTTTAGTTTGAATCTTATTTGATGTGATGTCATTAACAGTTGTTGAACCATAATCGTCTTTATGGTTTTTAACGATCTACCAATTTGAGCGATGAACTCCCGTTAACAGGATAACAATAAACCAAACCACATTTTTGGTTCCATTATTCAAATGTCTATTAATCATTATTATTTAATTTCAATATTGGGGGAATTTTTTTCTTTTTGCTTTTTTGAGGAATCATTCACATCAATATATATATACAAAATAAATAGGATTCCCTTTTCGATTGAACTTTGGATCTAAAGCTGCAAGTTATCTAAATCGAGTCATCCGAAAAATATTTCTTAAATGTTTCGTTTCTCATTGTAAAATCTCAAATTTTCTTATTTTCCTATCAAACTCTCCCCGTAAAGCTGTTCTACACGGGAAGAGTTGAAAATTTGGGTTTTTTTATCGACATTTTCAAGTTTGAGTGAAAAAAAATTAAAAAAAAAAGTTCCAATAACCACAATTTAACATTCTCCCAATTGTGAAAGGGGAGGAAAACCCAAAAAAAAAAATAAAAAGGTCAAAGATTGAGGCTTTTATTTTTTTTAAGAAATGTCAAAGTAAATCGAGTATTAATGCTTTGGTATGAATTTATTATTATTGGTTGTTGGTTCCATTATTTCATAATCCACAAATTTGAATTTTGCATTTGGTATAGATATACATAATGCTAATAAATGATATCCTATTCCTTTGGAACTTGAGAGTTAACTCATCCTATTGCGTAGCACTGTTAGTTAGTAGTACAAAATACAATTACGCAATCAGTTATAAATTCTTTCGTTAGAAAGCGTATTTTTTAATTGCTATTGATCGCCAAAGTCCTCATTCCCACCACCATATCTTTCATTCTTAACGCTTTCTACTCTTTTTTCTTTAAAAGAAGAGTTTGAATATGTCTTCGTCTTTGTTTCCCGCTCCTACAGCTCGAAGAAAGTATCCGGTGGAATTTAAAGCGGGGCGAATGATTCGTGACGGAAACACCAAATGGTTAAAACCTGACGAGAGAAAAGGGTTGGTTTTTGAATTCGAGATCTTTATTTAATTTCAGCTATCTCTGAGATTTTTTAAACAATCTTTTCCATATCGATGTATTATCGAATTGATTGAAAAAGTCTTGTCTATATGGATCAGGTTTGAAACTTCCCTCTTAACATCTGGTAAACTGATAAGAAATGAATAGCCAATCAACTAACTTGAGCATTCCCAATTTTTATTGGGAAGCGCGATGAACAATTGATGCATTTTTGTTGGAAGGACAGAAAAACAAATACCGTCGAAGAGGTGATCCAATTTTCAAATCGTTGCATCCACATTATTTCATTGACTCGGAACTGATGATTAAAATTGAAATTCCAACAGGATTTGATTATCTTTCCGGAAGAGGCCGAATTTATTCGTGTCGAACAATGCACTACTGGTCGCGTTTACTTGCTCAATTTCAAATCTTCCTCGCAGAAATTATTTTTCTGGATGCAAGATGTTAAGGATGATAAAGATGAGGACCATGCCGCAAAAATAAATCGATTAATCAATGATCCACAGGGTGGATTGGCCGAAAGTAGACAACAATCTGGATCTGGCGCGTTAGGAAGCCCATTCCGTTCGATGGACGATTTGGCTGGTTTTAGCAATATGAACCAGGAAGACTTGTTACAATTGTTACAAGGTCACGGAGCTTTCGGGTACGTTATAGAAATTAAAATATTCTCATAAATCCATATCATCCGGTTTCAACTATATCTCTATCTTGGAATTTCATCTTCTCTGCCATTCATATACTCTATCGGGCAACATCAAAGACTCAGCGGTCTTCCTATACCATCAACTACTCCAGCGAATGAACCTCAGTCTACCACGGTGCCAACATCTGAACCCAGCTCCTCGGCCCCCCAAACATCTGATAATTCAAGCGTTACACCCGAACAGTTGGGCAATTTGAGAAATATTTTGTCAAGGATACAAATTCCTGGTATCCATCACGTCACTTCATTTTTCTTTTTATTTATTTCACTTATTTAACATCATATTGCTCAATTTTATCCTCAAACCTTGTTGAATAGAGGGAAGTAGACAACCCGGTAATAAATCTTTTATTTTTCTATCCCGTTCTCAATCTAACTCGAATATCTATAAGTTTATTTTTTTAACATATCTCTTCTCCTTTCAATAGATATAAACTTAGCTGACGTACTTACCCCTGCTGCTATTGGTCCACTGCTTAGTAATCCTGATATTTCCTCTGGTATTTGCTCTGCTCCAATTTGTTTCTTCTACTCCAAAAACGAGATTCACTAATCATTTCAATCAATCGCATTTCGTTTAGCATTATTTCCACACCTTCCTCAAAATCTTGAGAGGACTCCCGAGGAATTGAGGGAAGTGATACACAGTCCGCAATTTAGCCAAGTAGGTATAGTGATCATTAGTGTGATTTCATGAAAAATATTCTAATAAATATCGTAATATTACCGAATCCCAGGCTTTACAACTCTTAAGTATAGCTTTGCAATCCGGGCAATTAGGACCTTTACTGACATCATTAGGTTTAGACTCCTCCACTGGAACAGGTGAGAAAGTTTTTGAACTTCAACTAAGAAGTTATATTTCCAGTTTTAACTATTTCGTTTTGCAGGTGTGGAAGCATTTCTTCGTGCAATTCAAGAGCAAGCTACCAGACAGCGAGATGACGGCGAAAACAATAATAATACTAATAGTAGTAGTAATAATAACAACAACAATAATAATAATGAAGATAATCCTGAAGACCACAGTGGTGATCGTATGGACGAGGATTAAATATTTGATGAATGATTTTTATTTTCGACATATTTGTGTCTTGAACGAGCCCAACAGGGAAAAGACAGGATTGGCTATTTTTTATACCCATTTTTGCTGAAACTTTGAATCATTGATGTTTGGTTCTTAGTCAAAATCCATTGTCACTTTTTTTTCCAATTCTTTGAGCAAAATTTAATTATATCGTCAAAATATTGACTAAAAAAAGTGGAACCTATTACATATGATTTCAATGTTCGTTTTTTCCTCTAACTTGAGTCATTTATTGTCTCGGCGAATTTTGATGAACACAATAAAGAAAAATTGGTGGCTCTGGAACAGATTGATTCGCTAAAAATTTACTTCCAAACAACCGCTTGTAAGATGTCCGTTAGAGGATCACAGAATACTTGACAAATTTCAGATAATGGGCTTAAATCTAGGTTAAAGGGAAAGAATTAATAGAATTTATCTGCAGTAAATCATTTCAAATCCTATTCTTTAATAATAGGAGTACAGCAACGTAAAATGGTTCTTTTTCTCTAAATGTAAAGTGCTTTCGCCTAACGCTTTCCCTCATTGAGGAGGAGACTTGAGGTGATAGTAGGAGTTTTAATTTTTAAATGTGTGCTGACTGGTTCGCGATCATATAACTTCAGTCTCATATATATATATTGTAGTTTTTTTAAATTTAATAAACCAACATGATACATCACCAAATGAGTCACTTAAAGTCACCTTTTGAGTCATAAGATTGTGACATTTTAAATATTTTTTTAGCTCCAAGTGTGACTGTTCCTTAGAGCCTGGCCTTTTACCAACCATTATAAAATCAACGGAAAATGAGTGGTTTCTCAAGCGACTTTGGCCTTTCTTCTCCCTCTCAATCTACTGGCAGCATGTAACCTATTTTTTAGGAATGTTTTCTGGTTCTATCATTGAGATTCGTTTTATAAGGTTTAAAAATCTATCGGGTTTCCTCATCTTCGTTGGTTCGAAAAAAGGGAAAGCCGAAAACAAGCCGTCATGAATCAAGTCCGAAGCGAGCTGGCGTACGCTAACCTTCAAGAGATTGTTACTGTGTGTGAGCTAAGATAATCCAATTTTTGATTATTGACAACACATAATTTATTGTCGCAACTTTGACATAACTTCTCGTCAGAAAATCAATGAAAAATGTTTTGCCAAATGTATATCTAAACCTGGCTATACTTTGGAAAATAGTGAAAAGGTATTTGTATTTCTGAAAATTATATCATATTAAAAGCACCAAACCTGGAAGTGACTTTTGGCATCTTTATTTCTTTATTATAATCAACACAAGGCTTGTGTTTCTAAATGTATGGATCGATATATGGAGGCTTGGAATATCGTGTCTCGGGCATATCTGTCACGGGTTCAGCGCGAGAATCAACAAGGTGGCGGGGGTTTGTAATCCGGATATTGACAATTTCGTTATTAATAAGCCTATAACATCCTAAATCTATTTAAGAGACGTTGATAGGATTAGGTTTTTTTGGAATTTCTTTGCTTTTACTGTATGAGTCTTTAGTGTCATTTAATATAGAGCAATAAGATTTCCAGTTTGATTGGCTATTTAGCTGGCCGAGACTTGCTTTTTAAATCCTGTCCTTTTATCAATGGCAATAATGAAATGAAGATTTATTTTTCAGCCAACAAAAAATTATCATTTTAAACTTGAACAGTTCATTCCGTGATATGAGGATCTCATATGACGTCAAGAGACTAATAAACATTAAAATATGTAGACTATAAAATAGCTTGATTCTGAACAATTTTACTTAGTTTCCCCTGGAAGAAAATGTCGTCTGTTGAAATTAAGAATACACACGAGCATCAAATCCGCGCCTTTCTTAAAACGAAGATAAAAAACCAAAATCTAGCAGACTGGTATTGGTCTTCTGCAATTGAGAAATTAAAAAAGGACCGTCCAACTTCTAATGCTTTATATGAGAATTTCGTTAACTTTTGGAAAGAAGTTTTGATCGAGACAACTCGACGCGGTTGGTTAGGCCCAGACCTGCTGTGTATAGAAGTTAACGATGTCCTCAACCAGAATTTCAGCTATGAACTTGATAATAATGGCACGTTGAGTCCCCCAACTATCAAGGGACTCTTGTTGGTCATAGTAAGTTTTCCCCAAGTATCCAGCTATTACTTCAAAAACGGGTTTCAAACCGAGAGTTTTTGTCTTCGCTTTAGCAAGAGTTATATGAACGAAATGAACTCGTACGAATCCATGGTTTCAAAGGTGCATTAACAGAATCATGGGCTAGTTGGTTTGCCTCACGTTTGCTTTTAGGCCCTATTTGGTGGGGATATGAACATCTAGTGATTGGCGTAAAAGAAATACCGGATCCTGGGAGATATATTTTCTTGGCCACTCTTAAAGAAGTAGCGGAACGTATAGTGAAGCATCATAACGAGATTGCACATGGTATCACCGATGACCTATGCACGTACTCTTCATTTAAAGAGGAATACGGTAAAATAGCTATGCCTGATCTTAAGCTCTCTGATGCGGATTGGGATATTTTATTGACATATTTAGAGTACGGACGTCACATATTGATCGCAAGAACTTGGGAGGAAGAGAAACTCGGAAACAAACAGGAAATAGTGAGTGTTATTCGCTTTTAATTTAAAATTTACATCTTAATAATTGTGTCTTTATCAGGCGATCAAATTCAGGTCAAAAGACGATACAACAAATACCAAATTGCAAATTGGCACAACACTGGAGCATGGTATCTTGAATATTAAAGCTACCTCTGAGAATCTGCATAAACAAATCGAAAGTCTTGAAACCCGCGTAAATGAGTGAGTTGTTTGCATATAAAGTATTTCAATCTGAATTACTTGGGATATAAAAACTTCAAACCAGCGATTGCTTCACCTCATAAATGGTTTTTAGACTTACTAAAAGAATCAATTATTATATTGGTCGGAAACAAAAAAACGCGGCCAAGTTGGCTTTAAGACAAAAAAAAGAGATTGAAAAAATTCTCGATAAAAGATTTTCATCCTTACATACACTCGAAGGAATTCTGCTTAAGATGCAGGAATCAGTAACTTATCGTGAGGTAACAAATAAGAGAAATTCCTGATTCATGCAATATTGAAAAAAATAACTGAAGAGTATCTGCACTCAAAGGTGCTCGATGCTTTCGATTTCGGGGCAAATACCCTTCAGAATGTGTTGAGCAATTCTGGTGTTACAGCTGATTCGGTTCAGGACACAATAGATAAACTTGAAGACACATTAATCGCACAAAATGAAATTGAGGAGGCAATGACTGCTGCCAATACAACCATCTCGTTGGCACATGAGGATGATGATGAACTTGAGAGAGAATTAGAAGCTTTGCAGAAAACTCAAAGTATTCCAAAGGCCTCCAAGGCTCTACCTGAATCAGAAGATACTGATATTTTGGAAGTAAAACGGATGTTTGAAGAATTGAATGTGTTGCCAAATCCCTCACAAGTTGGTCCTATGGATCTTAAGCTCGAAGAGCTTTCTGTAATAAAAGATACCGTTCCAACAACACACGAGAAAGCTAAAACTGAGAACCAAGTTAATGAAGACTCGATGTTCATGCCAGCCTATTGAACTAGTTACTTATTGGCTTTCCTAAATATTAATAAAGCTATGGACCCGGATTCTCGAGTCAACTAGTCTTTAATCTTGAATCCAAGTAATCACAACTCGATTCATGTTCCGATGAAACTAGGTTCCCGCCATGTCTGTATCCTCCTCAATACCTCGAATATACAGAACATTATTGCACCTATTGTGTGAGATTAACGATCAAATATTATTTCTTCAAGGCTATTCCTGAAATCTCAATGGGATTTGCGACTTTCGGGCTTGCACCTACCTAATTAAGACTTCACCCAAAGCACCTGTTGATTGTCCATCGACAAATTCTTCGGTATTGGCTAGCTGAGAATTTGATAAAAATAAAATGTTTTTAAACATTCTGATCATTGAAAAAAATTTTAAGGCCTATAAAATTGAAAGTATAAAAATGAATTACCTGTAGGTTCATATAAGAATCAACCGAGACAAGGTAACCTTTATACTCCATACCCCATTTTAGACGTACAATAACCGGTTTTCCAGTTAGTTCCTGGAGAAAAGGTTTAGGGTTCACAGGCTGGAACTGTATTTTTAAAATGTAGAAGAAAATTTAGAAAAAAATGCTCCCTTACTAAAAAAGCACACAGTGTGAAGTTGTACCGTCATTTTTGTTTTAGTTCGTATTGACAAAAGTTTATGAGTCTATATTGGAAGATCATTGATCGGCATGTATCGTTGAAATTTTTCGTTTTTTAATTTTATTGATTTTCTATTTATCAATTTTATTATCACCGTTTTTTTAAAAAATATGAAATTAAACTTTAACATAATTTTAAATATTAGCTTTTTAATTAACGTGCAAATTTTTCTTAATATTATTGTTAAATTATGTTTACTGCTTTGATAATACTTTTACAAATGATTTATTTTAATTAAATTTGGCAATTAAACATTATAAATAAAAGTAATATGTTTAATAAAATATTTTTAACCAGTTTTTGTTTTAAAAATTTTTATGTTCAACATTAATAGTAAAATAATTATTGTATTAAATTTATTTTGAACTATTATAAATTTATTTTCATTTTTATAATTTTTAATTGTTAAAAACTATTAAATTAAAAAATTTTATATGCAAAAAAACCAAATTATAATTAATTTTATTAACAAAACATAAATAAAGATGGTATTTTTTATTTTGTATATTTAAAATAATTATATATTTGTTTATATCTTTTTTGCAAATAATAAAAATTATGATACAATATTTTAAATCAATTAAAATATAATTAATTAGACTATAACAAAAGACTTTAATAAATTTTGTCATATTAAAATAGCTAATTTTTTGGGTTTTAGTTGATTAATTTTGATTAATAAGAACTTTGTTTGTATTGTTAAGACAATTAAAAATAATAAAACTTAAAAACAACTTAATAGATTCAAAACTGTGTTATTTACTTTGCCAATATGTATTATTGTTCATAATTTTAAAGATTTGTAAAAAAAATGGGTAAAAAAACTTGTGTTATCAATTATACTTTTATTATAAATAACAAAATAAGCTATATTATTGTTTGTTTTAAAAATAAAACTAATTTAAAAAACTTATTATACTATTTTGTATTTAATAGAATAAATTTATTATAAATTAAATTAAATTAGACTTATTATTAAAATGTAATTTTTTTAAAAATTGACCCAAAAAATTTATCAAATATATACTATTATTTGTTAATTATATTTAATTTATTAATATATATATAAAATAAATTTTTTTATTTTTTAATTTATTGTTTTTAATAACAAATTTTAAACTTAAATAGCATTATTAAATAATAGATTTAATATTATTAATGGTTTTAATATAAGTTTAATTGGTAATTTTTCAAGTTTTTTATTATTTGCTTTAAAAAAAATTGAAATTATTTTTGAATAAAATTTTAAAACTATTTTTTAAGTTAAATATTTTGTTTTTGTTTGCTTTTTAAATATATATTTCAGTTTTTTCTTTAATATTAATATTAAATTCAGGTTTAATTTTAAATAATTTTTTTTAATAGAACTAATAATTTATTGTTTTTAAATTTTAGTGTTTTTAACTTATTTATATTAAAATTAAATAGTATAAAAACCAAATTAAATTATATATTATTAACAAATTTAAAATATAAAGATTTTTATATTAAATATTAAATTAAAAAAAAGTTTTTTTCTCTTGTTAATCTCCTAACCATGATGAGAGCATTTGTATTGCCGAAGATTTAGCTTTTTTCTTTTCCATTCCCTCTTATTATCTTTAGTTATTTTTTCTAACATACCCCATTTTGTTGTAATAAAACCAGTAGGCTCTTTTGCTGGTGGTTCTGGTACTGGTTTGGCTGAGTTGGGATTCCAGTCTGAGTCTAAAAAAAAAGCGCGAGTTGAAAGTGTCTATGCTCGGGATTCTTTATACAAAAAATCAAAAAAACCCATTGCTACTGGAATTGTGGTGGACTTATCAGCTGAACCTATCCCTGAAAACGTTTTGCAAATGGACTGTGATGAACACAAAGTGTTTTGGGACAACAAAGTTGAAAGTGAAGATGCCAGTATTAGTGAGGTGTCTGATGTTGAGAACATGGGCAACATGGTGACTGAAGAGACAAGTTATGTGGATTCCAATACTTATAAGACTGATGACATAGTGGATGATGCGACGCCTAGAAAAACACAAACAAAGACCTATATTTTGAGACTGCTGCTGAAAACACCTTCCTTCAGAAACTTAAGTGATGACGATGCTAAGTTGGTACTTCCTAAGCCTAAGTTTGCTGGGTTCAATCAGCTGCTGTCAGCCAACTCACATGTTTTGGAAAGTTGTAGCTTTAAGCCAGTTAGATTGTTTGCTTTGGATGTGGATTTGGCTGCTGTGTCTGAAAAGACTAATGGTGATAAATTAATGGCAGTAAAAAAAATTTTTTATCAAATTGATGGTTTTGGGGGAGCATCGACTCTCTTAAAATTTTCTGGGATCATCAAATCTTTTTTCACGTCCAAATTGAGTCTGAAAAAGACTAAGAAATTGGCAATTCATGAGAAAATTGTGGTAAATAATGATGTTAGACAAGTAAATAAACATACAAATTGAGTAATTATTGTTAAGAAAATTCTAGTTGATCTTCCCAAATCAGCTGTGGAATCTGTTTTCTTTAAGTTTAGAAAGATTGTATCAATTAAGATGCAATTGATTGGCCTATGACAAAAAGCTTTGGTCAAATATGAATTATCTGAAGTAGCTAATTCAGTTGCTTTCAAGTGGTTGGTTTTCATGGGAAAAAATTCTGTGTGAGTTGCCTTGACAATAGAAGATAAACAATCTTGGATATTTAGGGATCAGCATAGGGCTTTGTTCTATACTTTACCAGTTGGTACCACTACTCATGATTTGTTTGGTTCACTTGAATTATATAGTGAGAAGATCTGTTTTATTGATTGCAATTCTAGTTCTTATGTATGTAATAGATGTGTAGTAATTTGTTTTGAGAATGAGGCATCCAAATTGGTTGCTATTGGTTCTATTCCAGTTTATAAGGATGTGAATTTGCACTGAGCTGGTCTTTCTCTGACTTGTTGCACCAAATATAAACAATTTGGTCATATATCTGACATGTGTTCAGTTGGTAAGAATTCTGGAATTCGTGGGAAGCAGGTGGTAACTGATTAGGATCAGGTTCACCTGGCCAACATTTATAAAAGAAAGTAGGCGTCTATCATTCGCCCAGTTTTTTTCGGTGGCAAAACTTGGGTTCAAGTTGTGGACAGTTTCTTTTCTTTTTTGGGTTTCTCATCTCCTTTAAGTGCTGGTCTGTCTTCTGGTGCTAAATCTTCTATTGGTGCTTGGTCTTTTTTTAACAGTGCTGATCCGCATGGTGTTTCTAGTTTGTTTGATCACTTGGCATTTTTAAAATGGTTTTTGGAGCTTTTAACCGATCAGGTTTCTGATATTGTGAGAAAGTTGAGCTTTGTGAAACTAGTGCCATTGCCATCTGTTTCTTATGAGCTTCCTTTGGCTGTTTCTACAACTTTGGCTTCAGAAGTTATTTTGGATATGGTTTTGGATGGTGCACCAGAGCCTTTTGCTCCCTCTCTTTCTGCTGTTGTTGATGATACTTCTGGTTTCAGTTCGAGTAGCTCCAAGATTCTAACCACCAAGGTGGGTGGATTAGAATTAAAGATGATGTCTCTGGAAGCTTCAATTAGTTCAGTGTTAAACAGATTGGATTATTTGTGTTCTGGCTCTGGCTCCCTATTACTTTTTTCATCCTTATGAGTGGTTTGGTTTGGAAAATAGCTGCATGCAACATTAGGGGTATCAATGTTTCTGCAAAGCAAGTAGATGTTGTTTACTAGCATATAAGTTTTGGGAATACAGTTTTTTTTATTACTGAGACAAAGTTGAAGTCTTCCTCTGAACTTTGGATCAAGGATAAATATGATGGAGTTCAGATTTTTACTTCTGGTTTGGATGTTGGGCATTTTGGTGCTGATGTTGCTGTTGTCATGAACAATTCTTTGGCTCATCATGTTTCTAAGATTGAGATAGTTCCTGGTTGGGTTATTTCAGTACATTTTCTGTTTAAAAGCAAGCTCTCGGTGTCTGTTCTCAGTTTGTACGCTGGTGTTTCTGCTGACATCCATTTTGGGCAAGACTTTGAGGTTAACTCTATCATTGCAAAGACTGTTAATACCAGTACTTTTGTGGTCTTGGGTGGAGATTTTAATGAGAGCGGGTCTGGAAAAAGTGTGAGTTTCAAGTTCTGCTTAAGTTTGGATCTAGTTAATTTGTTTAATGGTCATTATTTGATTAAAACTCCTACGTGGTGCAATTCAAGAGGTGCTGAGAGAATCATTGATTACATTTTTATTAGTGAGAGTCTATTTTCTGCTGTTGTGAAACATTGGGTCAGTTCTGTTTCTGATTTTTTTGATACAGACCACAATGCTGTGGTGGTATCAGTTGGTCTGGGTGGGCTCCTGGATGTTCAGTTAAATGGTTTGCACAAACAAGCTAACAAGAATCATTGGAAGTTCAAAATCAAGAATGTGAACAGTGCTGAGTGGTTTCACTTTAGAGATTGCTTCTCTGCTAGGATTCTGATGATAAAAAATAGGTTTTTTACCACAGCTGTGGATCATAATTTAGATGTTATATGGTCACTACTGGAAGGAGTGTTGGTGAATTCTGCAGATAAAATCTTTTCTAGACTTTGGTTTAGTGATTTTCAGTGTTCAAAAAATAAGCAGTCTTCTAAATTTCTGGAATTGGAATTTTTGGTTGCCAAGATTGTCAAGAGGTTGGAATCTGGTGACACTTTCAGATTTGATCGTCTTGTTGAAAAATGGTCAACTTTGGATGCTGATAAAGCTCTTGTGTTAAGAGACATAGTTTATGCTGATTGTAAAATAATAAACATTCTTAAATATTTGTCAACTGTAAGAAAAAAATACAGGAAGTCCAAAATGTATGAATCGAAATTGGCACAGAAGGCTTCTATTAGAGCAGCTATTAAGAAATATATAGAAAAGTTTTGTTTGGACAAGGGCAGTATGATCAGAAGTGTTTTGAATAGACCTTTTCAGAAGGTGGTGTTGGATCACTTAGTGGTTGATGATAAGCTGGTGTTGGATTCAGATGGGGTAAGATTGAATGTTGACAGGATCATGGAAGGTTGGACAAGGAAATATGTAGTGCCTTTTGCACTGTTTGATCTTTGAACTTACCAGTATGCACTATTAAACTATGTTAAAAATAATGCTTTTTCTGGTGTGATAGATGCAATTGGCATGAGTGAGTTGTTTGTAGTTGTTGGTGGTCTGTCTGATGGCAAAGCCACTGGCTTGTCTGGCATTCTGAACAAACTTTGAAAGCATGGTGACAAAAGTGTGATGAAGTGTCTTTTGGTGCTGTTGAATAAATGTTTTTTTGTTGGTATGGTGCCTGCCTTATGGAAGAAAGCATGGGTTTTGATGATCCCTAAACCTTATGATTGGAATAGAATTCTTACAAATACTCATTCTATTGCTTTAATTGAAACAGCCAGAAAGATTCTTTTTGATCGAATTTCTTTCACTTGTAGCAAGTTTGGTGTCCTTCATGATGACAATTTTTTGGTATTAAAGGGTACCTCTACTCAGGTTCTGGTGTTTGCTGTTGGGTCAGTAGTTGAAAATACTCTTAAAAAAAATAAGGAACTTTGGTTGGTTTTGTAAGATATGCATAAGGTGTATGATTCTGTTGATTGGTACCACTTAAAGACTAGCCTGTGGCATATCAAGATGTGTGGCAGATTTATCAAGTTTTTTGGCAGTATCTATGAAGATAGAATTAACAGGATAATGACCAATTTTGGCCTCTCAAATGATTATAGAATACATGATGGTTTGGATCAGAGTGAAGTTTTTTCACTCTTTCTTTGGAGGATTTTTTATGATCTGCTATTGTGTGAAGTTAAAAGGCATCTATATGGGTATCGGATTAATACTAAGTTTGTGGCTAAATTGGGCAGGATTGAGAGTGGTAGTAGGATGTCTTTTTTTTGCGGCTGAAGCATTTATTGATGACACTATTTGGGTTGGAGATTGTTAGACATCAATGCAGTATGCCTTAGACATTGCTAGCAATTTCTTTTCAATTAATGATATTTCTATCAATAGTAAAAAAACTGTGGCCATTCCTATTAATCAGGGTGTTAAGGTTGCTTCTCTGGATATTAATAGGCAGCCAATTTCTATTGCCAAAAGAGGCAAAGCACACAGATATTTGGGGATTTTTTTGTTAACAGAGGACTTGTCTAGGCCTAGTTTGGCCAAGGCCCATTTGGATGTTCATTTTTTTGCCAATATAGTGCTCAGAAAGGCTATCACGGATAAGCAGTTCTCGTATTTAGTGTTGGCTGTCTTACAGCCTATTGTTAACTACCATACTCAATTCAGTTTTGTTTCTTTGAATGTGTGTTGCAAGTGAGATGCCTTGGTCAGGAAGGGCCTTAAGCTTAAAGCTGGTCTTCTTTATGACTTCTCTGATGCAGCTTTGCATCATCTTTTATTGTATGGCTTGAAATCTTTCGAACAGATACAGGCTAAGAGCAAATTGGCTGCTGTGGTCATGTTTTCTAATGCTTTGGGCATTTTGGGGTATTTGTTTAATCATAGATTCTTGGATTTGCAGATTTTGGGTTGGGCTCCTTTGGATCCTCTGCAATTCCCTGTCAAGTTGCATGTTAGTTCTGTGAACAATTTTTTGGCTGGTATGGTTAAGATTTTTTTGGGTAATGAGCTGTCCCTGGCAAATAATCTGTCTTGCGCTTTTTGTAATCCTGGTAATTTTCCTATGTTATTGGTGCTAGAGAGTGCTTTTTATTTTGGTTCTGTTTGTTCTTTAAAACAGTTCAGTGTTGTCTTTGGAGACAGATTACTTGACAAGAAGGGTCGTGTGATGGATTGGAAGACTTTTCACCAGTAGAAAAGGCTCGATTCAAGAGGGTTTGTTTTTTATTGGTTCAATTTCACATCTGGGTTTTTGCATGATGGTAGTGCTTTGTTATCTGGTCTGGCTAGAACCAATCAACTTTTTGGTTTGGACATTCTGGCTTCTAAGGAGTTTTCTGATTTGCATAGTAGTTTACACAAGTTACAGTCTGGTCTTTTTGAGATTTTTACAGATGGCTTGCTGAAAGATTTTGGCTCTTTTAATGTTGCTGGTAGTGCTGCTAAATATTTTTCTGCTATTGATTGTAGTATTGGTGTTAGAGTCCGTGGTTTGATGTCTTCCACTTTGGCCAAGTTGCAGACTGTTGCTTTGGCATTGGAATGTGTTCCATCTTCTAGTGCAATAACAATACATCTTGATAGCCAAGCTGTCATTAACACATGTGTCTCTGAGTTGTTTCATCTGGTGCCTGATTTCCGGGTTCCATGTTGAGTAGAAAGACATTACATTTTTAATTTGATTAGAGAGAAAGATTTGAGCATAAGTTGGGTCAAAGTTAAAAATTATTCTGGTGTTTATGGCAACATTAAAGCTGACACTGTTGCTGGTGCTGCTACATGTTCTCAATTTTTCTTGCCTATTGGAATGCAAAAATGGCTTTTGATTGCTAAGAGTATGGTTGTGTCTGACAATGCCCACCATTTTGTTAGGGATCTGTTTAGGTCTGTATGCTGGACATGTTAGGAGGCTGGGCCTAGTTGTAATATAATTCAGGGTAGTTTGATTGAATATATGGACTGAAATGCTACCTCAAGAGTGTGGCACCCTGACTTACACATGCTTACTGGGTCTACTAGCCAAAAGTTTTCTGTGCTGCAGTTGTATTTGATAAAGGCTGTGCACTATTAATTCCCTGTGGCTGTTCGAAAGAAGTTATATGATAAGAATTACCCTGGTGTGCTGTGCTTGTTGTGTAGGGAGGTGGAGTTGCCCAATCATGTGTTTTTTTGTGCCATGGATGCTGGTGTCCAAGAAGAGATTTTTGCTGAGGCCGCTGTGTCTTGGGTTTCTTTGGTGAGTTTTTGTGTTTTATTCTCTTCTGCTGTTCTGCAGTTTCTTGGTTGTTGTTCCTTAGATGTTGGCTTGTATTTGGTTTTGTGTGAGAGATTTGTCATGAGTGATTAGTGCTTAGAGGCTGTTGGGGTTTTTGAAGTCAAGAAGATGGCTGTTGGTGTTGTTGTCAATTTTGTAAGGAGTATTGTTAAGCTATATCATAGTAGAGTTTGGCTGGTAAGGTCTAGTTATAGAATGAACATGAAAAAGGCTAGTTTAGTTGGAGATAATGGGGTAATATCAGGTTTGTCATGTTGCAAGATATCTGTATTGTTTAATGATGTGGTTCGGATGCTTGGTATTTTGGATTCTTTTTCTGTTAGCTTTGGCTGTCATAGGCCTAAACTTTTCTTTTCTGGTTTGGATTTCAATCCTCATGTTATTGTAGATATGTAGTGTTGCCTTGTCTGGCCTGAGTGGCTAGTCATATGTAGTAAGTGCATGAGCTGTATTTAGTCTGGGTCTCTTAGTTTGGCTCTGTATACTAGACAGTAGTTGGACTTCACTCATAAAATACATAATAAAAAAAAAAAAATTTAAAATTATAGCTAAATATATTTGCAAAATTTTTAAAATAGTTGATTAATATTTGTTAATTAAATTACAATTTAAAAATAAATTTTTGTTATAATTTTAAAAGTATATATTAAAGTTTTATTAAAAACAAGATTTATATAAACAAATAGAATATATTTTTTTGTAATTTAAATTTTAAATAAAAATTATTTAAATTTAATATATAATATAGTTTTTATAAGTTAAATAAATTTTTTAATACAATTTACCAAATTTTTATTATATATATTCATGTATTTTTTCATATTTTAAGAACAAAATTATTTATTAAATAAGTATTATTATAGAAAAATATATAATTTAATAATTTATAAATTAATATTAAAAATTAAATAATAGAATTTAAAAGTTTTGATTAATTTAAAAGTTTTAATAAATAAGTTTTTTATATAATAAACAAATATTTAAGTTTTAATAGTTAACAATACTTAGTGTTTTATTTTTTTAATATAATAATTAATTTATTTTAATGTTTTTTATCTTTTTAGTAAATAATATAATTATTAATAAATTAATTTTATGTTTATATTTGTGCTTTTTATTAAATAATTTATAATATTTTAATTTTAATATTTTTTAATTAATTAATTCAAAACAAATAAACAATAAACAAAAAAAATAACAATAAAAATAAATAAAAATAAAAAATTAATATTTTATTAATAGCTATAATTAAAAGTTATTGTTTTAATATTATTGAATTTTTTACATAGATGCTATTAATTTTTGTTGTTTTATTAAGCCAAATATTAAAAATAAATAATATTAATAAGATAAACAATAATTTATGTATTTTAATAATTTTAATAAATAAATAGATAATAAATTACTAATTTTTAAATTGAATTAATAATTTTTTTAATATTATTATTATATATATATAAATTTTTACAATATTATACTCTTAAAATTTTTGGCTATTTTTACATATTGTTTAGAATTTTTGGTATTTTTACAAGTATTTTTATAATTTATAATATTTTTGAAATTTTTGAAATTTTATTTAATATTTTTAGAATTTTTGTATTATATTATTTAATAATTTTTAAGATATAATTATCTAATTTATGGTATATTAATTATTTTTTTATATTATTTTATAAGTAATAATATTTAAATAATTTATTAATAAACTTAAACCAAACTTATAACAATATTTTTATAGCTTATTTATAATATTAAACAAATTAACAGTCTTATTATTTGACAGATTTTTAATTATTCTTAATAATTTATTATATTAAATTTTTTTTATAAATTTAGTAAATATTTTATTATTTATATAATTTAATAAAATACAATAATAATATTAAAAATTAGAAATTATATATAAAACTACATATTTTTTAATTAATTTATTAAATTATTTAATCTTAAAAATAAAAATAATTAAATAAAAACTAAATTTACTGTTTTTTAATAGTATTGTTTTTAATAGTATTTGAAAAATAATTATTAATTATTAAAAAAATTTTAAATAAATAGTTTTTATTTTAATATTTAATACTTTTTTTTAGGATCAAATTGACTTTTATTAAGACTATTTTTTAATTTGTATATAGTTTTAATAATGTAAAAACAAAATGTTTTTCTTTTATTCTTTTTGAATTCCTTAAAAAATTTTATTTTAAAAAAGTTTTTTGTTTTTGTTATATTTTTTTGTTTATTATTTATTTTTATTATTTAATTTAATATTTCTAAACTGTTTATGTTTAATAACAAGATTATTAATAGCAGTAGTATTATAGTTATAAAAAAAATTTGTTAAAAGTATTAGTATTAACTTGAGTAAAAATAGTTTGTTTTTAAAAAAAAAGCATAAAAATAATATTTTAAGTAATAATATTAATAATTTTAGTTCTATTGTTCTATGGAAAAAATTCACAGATAATAATACAAATAAAAAGATTTTGTTGTCTTTTTTTTCAAAAATTTGGTTCAGATTTTAATCAAGAAATTATTTGCTTTGGATTTGAATTTGGAAGTAATTGAAAAAAAATCAGTTTAAGAAAAGTTTAATATTATTAAAAAATTATTTTCAGATATTAATGGTTTTAAAAAAATGTTTATTTTCTTAAAATTTGCTGAGATTATCAATATAATATTTATTTCTGAATTAAGTTTGATATTAATATTAAATAAGACAAAAAGTGCAAAAATTTTGGTTAATATCAATTTTAAAAAATTGGCTAAATGCTTAAATTAGACTATAATAATTAAAAAATCTTAATTAAAACATCAATTAAAACTGTGTATACTATGCTATTTAAATTTAATAAAATTAGATTGATCAAGATACAATTAGTAGAACTATAATAAAAAACTATAATAAAATTTATTTAATTAGATCATGTTAATTTGGTTACAGCAAATTAATTTATTTTAATAAAAAAAATGCTATATATATTACTAAGATTAATATGAATAAGGAAACATAAAATACAAGAAACTATAATAAAATACTGTTTTATATACTGCTAGTAAATATTTATGATATTTAAAACTTTATTAAATCAATAAATAAAAAAACTTATGTAATTAATTATTATTTAGCTATATATGTCTAAGCCAAATATATTATAATATACTTTAATTCTGTTAATTTATTGAATACTGTTATAAAAACTACACTAGTATTAAGAAACACCAATCTGTATTGATCTTAGTTGAGTTTAGTCAAGTATGCTAAATATGAGAAAATAAGATATATGTTAATTAATTGTGCCAATAATAAAAAATTTTCTATAAACAGTTTTCTTTATAAAGTTTTTTTAAAGACAAATAAAAACAAGTTGACTGTTATTTATGCCAAATATTTACTTTTTATTGTTTGTTTAATGTCTTTTAATGGTGTTTTTTAGGCAAAAATCATTAATAATTTTTTGTTTTTTTCTTTTTTGTATAAAATTTTTTATTAAAAATTGATATTTTTTTGGAAAATAAAGTATTTTTTACTAAATATCTTAGATATTAATAATAGGTTTATAGTTTTAAAATACAGTTTTATTGATTTTACAAAACAAATTAGTAAGTTGGCTAAGAAATTAAATATATTTATGCCAATAATTTTCTAGTTATGCCTTAAAAGTTAGTCATTAATAACTTTTTTATTGTAAAATTAAGAAACAAATATAGCAATAAGTAAAAGTTTGAGTACAATTACTAATGATAAAACTATAAATATAAAGGTTTTCTTATTATTAATAAATATTATTAGACTAAAAATAGTAATAGATCTGTTGATTAAAGTAGATAATATTGGTTTGAGTTTGAACAATTTTTTTATTTAATAACTAATTTTGTTTAAAAAATAGTAATATATAATATAAGAAATATAAACATTTTTACAAAATAAAAAGACTTTATTTATTGGTATATTAGTTTTGATTATATAATTTCTATAATTATGAAAACAAAGTTAAGATTTAGTATTAAGTTATAAATTGCTAATAAATTTTATGAAATATAAATTTTCAAGTTTGATATTATAAGTGTTTTTTCCTTTTTCTAGTGGTTATATTATAATTAATTTCTATGGCTTTTTAGATCAAGTAATAATATAGTGAATTATTTAATTTTAATGTAAAAATAAGTATATTAGTTTTGGTTAACATTGTTTTAATTTATATTAGATTTCTGTTTAATATATTATTACTATTTTTTTATTAAAAAATCTAAAGATTTGCTTAGTAAGTTTTTTTAACTTTCTAGCAGATATTAAATAATTTTTTCTAGTAAGTATTTTTATTATTAGATTTTAGTATATAATATAATGTTTTTGTCAAAATTACTGTTAATAGCCATTGGTATACTAGTTCTTTAAAAAGAATTTTTGTCATATTTTTATACTTTTAATTGTGTTTTTCTTTAAAACTCTTACAGAAATACTTTTTTTATCTTATACTAATATTAAATATCTGTATTTTTTCGCTTATAATAAAGCAGTATCTTATTTCTAATAAATTCAAAGAAAATTAAAATAAAAGATAAATTTCAACAAAATTAGTATTTATAAAATAATATTGATTAAAGATTATTTTTCTAAAGATATAGAAAGCCTATTCTTGATTTTTAAGTTGACTATTAATTTTGGCCAAAATATTACAAGTATTTTCTAGATAATTTTATGTATTTAATATTCTTTTAATGTGTTTTTAATCTTATTAAACTTGGGCTTTATTTGTGCTTTTGTTGGTGTATCAAATGTTTTTACTGTTGTTTTTCTTTAACAGAAAGACAACAATAAAAAGAAAAGTAGTGGCTCTTTTAATCATTGTTACTTATAGAATATAAGAAGTATATTAGCATATAAATTAGTCAATCAGAAGTAGTCATAGTAAATATAGAATTCTAGGATTTCTCTTAGAGAAATTGCAGGATTCCAAGAATTTCAGAATTTTTATATGAGAAATCACAGAATCCCAGAATTCCAGAATTTTTCTCAAGAGGAATTGCAGAATTCCTGGTGTAAAAAATTGAGAAATTGAGAAATTTTAATTATGTATATATAGTGGTAGTATTAAAAAAAGAAAAGACAGACCTTTCAGTTTAAATTTAATCTAAGCAACCTTCTACACTACAAATATCAATAAATAATTATTCACTATTTCAATCTACTCTTTACTATTAACATTTCATGTTGATAGTAATTGATATTTAACTACACTGAAACAATAGCTTTTGATTACAGCTATTGATGAGATACTAACTTGCAATTACCTTGGCTTATTTTCTCTTATCTTTTTTTTATTTTTTTTATTTTATTTTCTTTTGTTATTGTGTACTAATTGATTAAAAAAATTAAAGTGCTGAGTTATTAATGTTACAGATAACCTGGTAAAAGACCTAGAAATAAGAGTAGAATTATATATATATTAATAGATAGCTTACCAGAAAGACATAACTGCCAGATTAAACCAGCCACCATGCTGAAGACAAAAATTGGAAAAAATGACTTGAAAAATTAACCAACATCAACCATAGTAAATCTCTGTCTATTATACAAAGAACTCAACCCAAACTTTCAGATCACAAAAACCTTCAGATACCAACAATCTTCAGAAATCAACATTATTATAGCAATTAAGCACCAAGTTACAGATTTGTTATTTGCTTTAAGACCCCAAATAATCACTTGTAACATTTGGTGCTCCCTGTAAAATATAATCTTACAGAGAACCAGCACTAACAACAATTATCCAAAAATAGCAGAATCAGAAATAATAGAAACAAACCATTTAGGATTTGCTAAATTTTTATTTCAACAGTACAGCCAACAATTAGACTTAACCAACAACCATTATCCAACAGAATCAGTCTTTAATTTTTACATCAACAAAAGAATCACAGATTTTCTAAAAAGACCAGTTGACATTGAATCAGCAAGAGAAAATTTTTATGCAGAATTAATTCAACACACCAGTTTACCACGAAATTACAGTTTTACACCAATCATCAGGGAAATCAATCAAAAAATTGAAAAATATACTCAACAATAATTTTTTATTACCTATGCAAATAAGGGTAAAGGAAAGTTACAAACACCAACAACAACTTCAAAAGAAATACAATTACCAACATAAAAAAAACAAAGAATTGAATCTTCATTATATCCATCATATCATCACATACTTAGAAGTATCATCAATATTGCATTAGCAAGTGCATCTGCATCAAACATGACATCAACATTTGGATGACTTCTATTTCAAAGTAAATAAAAGAAAGCAGAATTATTGGAAACTTACAGCAATTACTTTAAAGAATTCAAATCATAATCCCTAATATCATCAGAATTTTGATCACCACTACCTTAATCTGATTTCAAAACTGCAAATCTCTAGGAGATAACTAAATTAAAAGAAAAAGAAGATAACAATTAGAAATTAAATTACCAAAATCCAATTGTAGAAAACCCAGAAATTGAAACCCCAAATATTCAAACTCAGGAAAATCAGAACAATCTTAATCCTGATAATCAGCAAAATCAGAACAATCCAAATCCCAACATTAATAATCAACAACACTTACTCCCAGTAATTGTTATTAACTCATCACCAGTTGCTGCACCACAACAGCCACCACCACAACCTCAAATTCAGTTATCTCTCCTCCTAACAACAACAACAACAACAACCAAACTTGGATCTAATGGCTTATGCTCCAATAGCAAAACTCAAAAAGTTCACAAGTGAAGAAAATGATGCCCAAGTGTGGCTAAACAATGTTGGAAAAGCCATTGCAGCCAATAGATGGAATGACACCAGAACCATACAAGCCATTTCATATTTTTTCTAAGATACTGCCGACTTGCAGTATTAAAGCTTGATTAGATTAATTTTTTTAAAACTTAAATTAATTAAATTGGCTATATTAATTAATTTTATTATTAAGATTATTAATATTATAATTGTTATTGTTTTTGTTTATTTTAAAATATATATTATTATACAGAATAAGTTTATTTTTGTTTTAATATAATATAATTTAAATTAAATTCATATTTAATTACATATAAAAAATAAATAAATTACATTATATTAAATAGTAATTAAATTTTATATATTAATAAAAAAAAATTATTTTAAAATATGATTGAATTTATAATTAAATTATATATATTAAAAAAGTTTAAAATTAATTTTTTATTATAAAAAATTTATTAAACTTTTTTTATTTTTTTTTATTTAAGTTTTATGAATGAAGCCCAACTGCTATCTAGTACATAGAACCAAACTAAATGGAATTAACTAAATACAGCTTATGTACAGACTACATGTGACCAGCCATTTGGGCCAGACAAAGCAACACTATACATCTATAGTAATAAAAGCATTACCACCCAAACCAAAGAAAAAATGACACAACTTGTATCTACCAAACCTAACAGCAAAAGATTCTATAACACTAAGCATATGGACAACACCAGTTGACAACATAGAAACTACACTGCTAGACAAGTCAGAAACCACACCATTATCCCCAACCAAGCCAGCCTTTTCTATCTCCACTCTATGCTTGGTTCTAATAGTCCAAATTCAAGTGTGCTGCAACTCCACCACAAATCTGATGTATTCCACAAGGGTCTGAGTAGCCTTCTTTTTTCTCTCAAAAACTGAAACAGTTTCAGCATACCAATCTCTCATTACAAAACTTTTGCACACTGCTGTATAAAAACTCACATTTAAAGAACATGCCGAGAGTAAGAGCAGAATAGCAAATGAAGATGAACCTGAAAGACCAGACATTGACATTCACTTTTCAGCAGTCTTAACCAAAATGTTTCCATGAAGACCAGAGTCATCAGAACAAGTGAAAACATAATCAAAAAATTCCACCTTGTCACACAGCAAACACAAAACACCAAGATAACTTCTATTATACAATCTCTTTTTAACTGCAATCAGCAGCCACTTATATACAGCTTTTATTAAATATGTGTGTAAATTGGCTGACTTTCTACTGGTGAACCCAGAAGACATGTGTGAATCAGGATGCCAAACTGTCACAGTAGCATCTCAATCTATTTCTCTAATCATAACATTCAGAACTATATCAAAATCCGAACCAGCCTCCTAACAAACACAGCATATTGACTGGTATAAGTCTCAAGCAAAATGATGAACATTGCCAGATATGGCAGTCTTTTCAGCAACCAAAAACCTCTCCCAGGTTTTAACTGACAAAAAAAGAGATAAGGAAGTAGTTTCATTAGCCAACACATTAGCTCTAATATTGCCCAATACATCTGAATGTCTTTTAATTTTCACCCACTTAATTGAAATATTTTTGTCCTTAAGGAGATTGACTATTTGTAATCTTTCGATCCAACATTGGTTATGGAAATCAGAAGTAGTCAAAAAAGCCTCGGAAATACAGGCATCAATTGCAGATTGACTATCCGAATACAAAACCACTAAGCATAAAGATAAAACACACTCCAAAACCAACACCACAGCTTGTAGTTCAATTAAAATAGAGAACAAAAGTCCAGTGACCTTAATTCTAATGCCTACATTCACAGCTGGAAAGTATGCAGCTGCTTTATTTGCTGCCTTAACAGAACCAGCACATCTCAAAGACCCATCTGTATAAACTTCAATACAATCAGACCATACCTTCAGTAGACTATTATGAATTTCAAAGAACCTATCAGAATCCAAAACACTCAGCACATCTTCCTTAGTAGCAATAGCAGCTCTAACCTCCAAAGAAACAGAATTGTTCATAAAATCAAACATCAAGGAAAACCAGTAAGGCACAAGGCCCTTTGGGTTCAATCACTTCTAATGCCAAAATGTTTTTTAGTCCATTACCTTTCCTTTCTTGTCAAGAATTTTGTGACCAAAAGCAACACCAAAACATTTTAATAAAAAAATAGATTTGTAATACAAAGACTGACCCAAAATGTCAGACATCAAAAAATTACTGGACCCACATAAAACACAAGGTAAATTGTTCACTAAAGATAAATTATTCCCCAAAAAAATCTTCACCACCCCTGCCAAAAAATTGTTCACAGGACTAATATGCAACCTAACAGGAAATTGCAAAGAATTCAGAGAAAACCATCCCAAAACTTGCAAATCCAAAAATCTATGATCAAATAAATGTTCAAGAATGCTGTGGTCATTAGAAAATAAAATCAATAACACCAGCTTTCTTTCAGACTGTATTTGTTCAAAAAACTTCAAACCATATAAGGAAGAGTGGTATAAGACCTCACTGGGAAAGTCACATGGTAAACCAGTTTTGGCTCTAAAATCTTTTTTAATCATAATATCTCACTTGTGACACATATTTAAAGCAACAAAACTGAACTGTGTATGATAGCTAACAATGGATTGCAAAACTACTGAAACCAAATAACAAAATTGTTTGTCCATAATAGCTTTTCTTAACACTATATTAGAAAAAAACCTAATATTTTTATGGGCTTGAGCCAAACTGAGCTTAAAGAGACCTTCAGTTGACAGAAAGATACCTAAATATTGGTGTAACTCACCCTTTTTAGCAATCAAAATTGGTAATCTATTGATTAATAATAAAGCATTCTTAACTTTCTGATTAATAGAAATTACTACCATCTTATCATTATTGATTGAGATATCATTGATCACAAAAAATTCACTTACAATGTTCAAAATATATTGTGTAGATGCCTGACTACTTCTGACCCAAATTGTATTATCAATAAAAGCGCCTGCAGCCAAAAAAGAAGTTTTTTCTCCACTTGTCTTAATTTTGCCAGACTTTGCTATGAACTTAAAATCAATCTTATATCCACATAAGTGCTTATGCCTTTTCACTTTACACAAAAGTGGATCATAAAATATCTTCCAAAGCAGCAGGAAAAAGACCTCTCCTTAATCCAACTCATTATGTACTCTATAATCATCTAAAAGCCCAAAGTTGATTATCACCCTGTTGATCCAGTTCTCATGAATGTTGCTGAAAAATTGAATGAAATATTCACATATTTTGATGTGATACAAGCTTGCTCACAAATAATGCCAGTCTACTAAATCATAAGCTTTGTGCATATTCTGCATTACTAACTAAAGCTCTCTGTTTTTTTCCAGAGCATTCTTAATGACTAAACCAATAGCAAAAATAGGAAACTGGATTAAAGTACCCTTCAACACTAAAAAATTGTCACCATGAAGAACATTAAACTTGTTACAAGCCAAAAATATCCGATCAGATAGGATCTTAGATAGTATTTTATGCACTGTTTTAACTAATGTGATAGGTCTAGTATTTATTAGAACACTATTTCACTCATAAGATTTTAGAATCATTGAAATTCACACTTCTTTCTACAGATTAAGAACTGCATCCATACTTAAACATAAATTCAACAATTTCAAAAAACAAGCCAAAACCTTCCCATCACAACATATTAAACTTTTTAATTATTTTTTAACAATAATATTAACTTTAAAACAAAAAATTAACAATTTATTTATTTTAATTTTAACAAAAATTCTGTTTATTAACAAATATTTTTATTAAAATTTTAGTATTATTTATTTTAATTAAATAAAAATATTTTTTTTTTTGCTTTACAAGTGAAGTCCAAATACTACCTAGTGCTATACATCAAAGAAATGATCTAAACTAGGCATGAATCATGTATTTTCTACACATGACCAGCCATTTGGGCTGATTAAAACAACACTACACAGCTATGTGAACTAAAACTAAGTCACTTATATCTAAAAAAAACAAACAAGATTTGCAAAAACCAAAATGAACTCCAAAAGCATTGGCAATGCCAAGCAATTTGACTATCCCAACTAACAATCCTGAGGCCAAACCAGAAACTGAGATGAGAACCAAACCACTGAGAGAAATCAACCTATTCTTCTTCATAAAAGCACAATGTTTAGCATAAACAGACCAGACATTATTCCTAAAATCAAGACTAAAAGAGCACACAAATTTGATGATCTCCAAACCAGCAATTTTGGGATCTTGAAAAATGGTGACTGCCTCACAAAACCAATCATTAAAAATGAAACCCTTATAAAAAGCCATAAACAAAGAAAAGTCAGAAACACATAAAGACAACAGTTGTAGTATGCCCAAAAAAGAATAAAAGAGACCAGAAACTGCCTTTTAGAAGTCCATTTAGAATTCTAGCAACTGATGTTAGACAAAATCATCAATCTTGTAAGAAAACACATGATTTGATACTTCCACATTGCCACAATATAAGCACAACACACTTGGATATAGTCTATTATACAGACACTTCTGAATGACAACTGGTAGCTGGTGGTACAAAGCCTTCATAAAATAAGTGCATACATTAGCCAAGGGTCTGCTGGTGAAACCAGCAGCCATGTACAAGTCAGAGTGCCAAACCAAAGAAGAACAAAACCAGTCAACTTCAGAAAGCAAACTGTCCACCAAAAACTTGGAACCAAAAC
The DNA here is from genome assembly GCA_016748015.1 of Geosiphon pyriformis. Lineage (NCBI taxonomy): Eukaryota > Fungi > Glomeromycota > Glomeromycetes > Archaeosporales > Geosiphonaceae > Geosiphon > Geosiphon pyriformis. The sequence continues at coordinate 231,226 of JAAOMT010000566.1, read as the reverse complement.
CAACCTCTTAGTGTGTATGACAAACCAAACAATAAATATCATGTACAAAATGTCAAGAATTGCCAGAAACCACACTACCACCAGCTATTATGAAGTGTTCATTCACGTGGGGAGGAAGATATCAACTAAAAAGAGAAGCATCACCAGCAATTATATCAGTGCACTCATTTCCTGAAACACCAGAGTGGCCTTTAACCTTATGCCAGCTAACCTTCAAATTTTTACTGTGAATAACATTGACAATATGACAATGTTTGACCCAACACTGATTATAAAAGTCAGGAACTGCCAGACCTAATTCAGACTTATAGGCATCCAGCACAAATTGACTATCCAAAAACAAATTAACAGAGCTCAGTAGAGGGACACTTTCTAGAGCCAGTGTAATAGTCTGCAACTCTGCCAAAGTGAATGATATTAAACCTGACACACCAATACCCAAACCCAAATCAATGTTCTCAAAAAAAACAGCAGCACCAGCTCTATAACCAACTGTGCCCAGGTTACTAAGAGACCCATCTGTATACACCAACAAACTGTTAGCACTAACTTGTGAGAGACGATTACAGACAGAAGCAAAATCACTAGATTCAAGAATGTTCAAAAAACCAATACCATCCGAAACTGAGAAATAAATGAAAGAGAAACTTTTATCATTGAGAAATGCAACAGAAAGCTTGAACCACTCAGGAACAAGACCATAAGAGTTTAATTTCTTCTAATGTTTGAAGGTGTGCCAATCAAAGACAGAACCATAATAATCATGAAGTTGGTTTACAAAGACAATACCATATCATTAGAGAGAAGAGAAAAACTTGAGAAACTGTGATTTGCCCAGAACAGCAGACATAGGGACCCCATTACAAAACCAAAAGGAATTGGCCAAAAAGCCACCCAGAGACAAATTGCAATCAAGAAAAATCTGAACCATGCTTACAAAAAAGTTATTGGAAACATTGACATAAATATGCACAGGAGAACTCAATAGATAAGCAGGATGCCAGTATAGGACCTACAAGTCATGGGATCTGTGAAAAAACAAACAACTCAAGACACCATCCGAGTTTGCAAAACTAACAAGAGAGGCCATTTTGCTCTCAAACTGAACTTAAAAGAAAGATTTCAAACCATAAAAGAAAGGGTGGTGAATTGTATTACTAGAAAAATTAAGAGATAGGCCAGATTTAAATTTCAAGCTCTTATGAATCAAAGCATTCCATTTGTTGCATGTACTAATGAGAATGAAACTGAACTGTGTTTTGTAACTAACTATAGGATAAAGAACTGCTAAAACCAAATATAAGAACTGCTTATTTGAGACAGCTTTTCTCAGGACCAAATTGGTAAAAAAACGAATGTCTGAATTTGCTTTTACCAAACTAGGCCTTGAGAGACCTTCAGTTGAGAAAAAAATACTCAGATATTGATGAGATTCACCCTTTTTAGCAATGGAAATTGGCAAGCCACTGATAGAAAGAGAAGGAGTGCTGACTCTACTATTAATAGAAATGGCCACTGTTTTGTTGTTATTGATAGAAATATCATTTATCCAAAAAAATTCACTTGCAATGTTGAAAATATGTTGAGTAGCTCCCTGACTACTACCAACCCAAATTGTATCATCGACGAAAGCACCAGCAGCAAAAAAAGAAGAAAGCCCAGTTCAGGACTTAGCACAACCATTTTTTGAAATAAAATAAGAACTTAATCTATAATCACACATGCTTTCCTGTCTCTTGACTTTGCATAGCAGAGAATCATAAAATATGTGCCACAGAAGTGAAAAAAAGACCTCCACTTGGTCCAAACCATTATGTACACAATAACTATATGTCAACCCAAAATCTGTCATCATTCTGTTGGTACGATCTCTATGAATACCACCAAAAAACCAAATAAACTTACTGCACATCTTAATCTTGATCAAACTTTTCTCGAGATGTTTCCAGCTGACTGAATCATATGCTTTCTGCATATTCTGCAAAACCAGCCAGAACTCCCGATTCTTTTCCAATGCATTTTCAACCACTAATCTAATTGCAAAAATAGGAAATTAAGTTGTTGTATCTTTTAAAACTGAAAAATTGTCTTCACAAAGAATGTCAAAAGTGCTGTATGCCAAAGAAATTCTATCAGAGAGTATTTTGGAAAGGATTTTATGAGCTGTTTTGATCAAAACAATAGGGCAAGTATTCATGAAAACACTCTCTCACTCATATGGTTTAGAAATCATTGAGACCCAAGCCTTTTTCTAAGATTCGAGCACAGATTCACAAGAAAGACAAAAGTTTAAAAATACTAAAAGCATATCCAGAATTGACTTATTACAATGTTTTCAAAACTCATTTGTAATACCCAAAAGACCAGCAGCTTTGTCATTAGGCAAATTGAAAATCACATTAAACAGCTTACTAAACTTAACTGAATGCATTACACCAGAAAAGGCCTCATTAAAAACATAATCCAATGGCCAATATTGATGAGACCAAACATTAAAGACATCAGCAACCACACCATGCTTTCTGGTCCATCCTTCCTGGTCTATCCTTCCATAATAATGTCCACCTTAGACCTAATTGAATTAGGCTCCAAGATAAGTTTGTCATCAACAACCAGATAGTCCAGAACCACTTTGTGGAAAGGATGCTCCAGAACACTCTTGATAGTATGACTCTTATTCGTCTCAAAGCTTTCTATCTGTCTATCTATAACAGATCTGACATTTGCCTCCTTAGCCCTCAGAAATTCAGCAAACTTGGCAGCATGATAATACTTCCTAACACCAAAAAAAACAAAACGGACATGACCAGAGTTAGTACCAGAGTCTACAACTTCTTGAATGACTAAAGTCTTAACATTGTTCAGAAAAATCCAGCATCTCATAAGAGAATCAAAATTTACAATACTCTTCTTATGTGAGACTCTGACAATCCTAGAGATCAAGAGCTCCAATTTATGAAATCTTGAAGATTTTTTAGTAAATACATTATCAAAGCCCTTAAATCATTTCTTTTTAAACACCTCATTAGCTGAAAAAACCATTATTTTGCGAATAATATCTTATATTGCATCCAAATCCAAAAATCTTGCAGAGGTGGCAAACTCATTTGAGAACATTACAGCATTAGCTAATATAGCACCTTTGAAATTGTTCTATTTATTTTCATCAGCACCTTTGAAATCAAACTTCTACTGATCTCTATTTACTTGCTTGTGAAGAAAATTTAACCACTTATCCAAAAGTCTACTCAAACTCACAGACACAAAAACAGCATGATAGTCAGTATCAAAAAATTCACCAACATCAGACACTTCGTAATCCACTACAGCATTTACCAAGTTCAAAGAAATAAACAAAAAATCAATAGTCTTAATCATGCTCTGAGAATTAGCCCATGTGGACATTTTAATATAGGAACTTCTACCCAAGAAATTAACTAAACCAAGATCCAGACACTTTTTGAAGCTAGCACATCTTTGGAAGCCATCTTTATTGAAGTTACTGCCCAAAACCACAAATGAAGATTCATTAACTGCTCTTGCTATTACAAAATTGATATTATTAGCCTGAGAAAAATGAACAGTGTTACCAAACAAAATTAGAGATATCATTTAGCATGAAACTATCTCATAATTCCTATTATTAATTAGCATATATTATCGTTTCAAATTATCACTTATTACATTAGCAAAGAATGTCCGAAATTATCATTTAATTAATAATCTAAATTGTACACAACACAAATGTAACCTAATTGCGATAATCAATCATGCAATACCCCAAACTATGTAACATTCAAAAGTTCGCTGAAATTTATAAAAATTTGCCAAAATAATTGATAGTTCACCGAAATAACTTGTAGTTTGCCAAAATGTATCTTTAGTTTAGTGAAATTGTAGAAAATAGCAAAGTTCAAGTTCATAGAATAGTGTTATGACAAGTTGTATAAAAGAAGAGCTTCTCTCTTCAAGAAAATGTATCTTACCTTAGATTTATCACTTAGGACCATTTCTACACACACAAAAAAAAATAAATACCAAATAATTTGAAAAACCAAATTCTTTAATTATTGCCCTTGAAAAATCCCCAAAAACCAACTAACATTTCGAAATTGATTAGCTACCAATTTCAGTAAACTGTTAGTGACTCCAGGCCTGGATAGAAAACGTTTCTCTTGACAAAATTCTATTTCTTTTACATTTCTTTTATTTTCTTTTTCTTTTCTTATTACAATCATTAAGGTAGCCTACAGACGAGATTTCTGTAGAAGAGTTGACTTTCACAGCAAAGTAACTACACATTTTTAGTGAGCTTCCAGATGAGCAATTCCTGAGAAAGAGTTGACGTTTACTACAATGCAACTACATAAAGTAACTGGCAAGAAATTGGCCATTCTACTTATAAGCCCAGCAGTTCAAATTATCTCCTATAATTTGAAGATAAATTCAGTTATTGGAGGTTCAACCACATCCAGAAAACGTGAATTCACAGTAAATAAGTATCAACAACATTACAGAAAAGAGACCAAAAACCTCCGGTAACATTTGGTGCTCTTCCACGGAAATAACACAATAACAAATTCAAAGTGGTGACCGCCTCAGACATCACAACCTTAGAATACTATCAATCAATTTACACACACTGCAAACAATGATTTGAAATACATGACGGAATCATAGCTTTCAAGAAAACACTTTTTCAATACATCGAAAATCGAATTAATGACTACCTCTTTGGGAACTATAACATTACAACAGTTAAAAGAGATCTTCTTGAGAACATACTACACTATTCCAACACTGAATCAGAAAACATTAGTGCTGAAGCTTGTGCTACTTATTTTGAGGAACTCAATTATAATATCATTCAATTCTGTGAAGAAAAATATCCTGCAAACGCACAATTTACCTTTGAACTCGAATCTGAACCTGAAACCAGTAGCAACAAAAGACAAAAAGATAACCGATCTGTTCACACAACACCCAATACTCCCAAAATATCATTCAAACATCTATAAACACCTAAACAAGGAACCAGCTCAAAACTTCCACTTACTGTCACACTTTTTCCAGCTTTACTTGCATAAGCACAAACATCTAATTTACTCTTGAATCAATTTACAAGACCAGAAGATTTTACATCACTCAGAAGTCCCACCAGACAACAAGAACCCCTTCAAACTAGTTCCAATCTCCTTGATTTTTTAGCTGAAAATCAAAGTGAACACTCTGAGACAGCAGCAAACGAAGAAAACAACTCTAAAATAACTGAAGAAGAATCAATAGATAGTGAAAACGAAGAAGACGAAATGACAACATACATCACAAAAATCCCTGACTTTAATGGAGAAGACATTGAGACCAGTCCTCAAGAATGGCTCGACCAAGTTACTAAAGCCGGAGATGCAAATGGATAGAATGCCACCAGAATGTTAAAAACAATTCCATACTTTCTCAAAGGAACAGCAGGAGAATGGTTTGAAAACCTGGCCACCCCATTCAATGATTGGAACGCTTTCAAAGCAGCCTTCCTTGAACAGTTCACCGACAATAATACTTCCATCACTCTTCGCAATTGTTTTCAAAATATCAAACAAGAACTCTCCGAATTCGTTATGACTTATATTGGGAAATTCAACAAATATCTCAGACGGATTCGCCAACTCGAGACAAATGATTATTATTCTGATGCTCAAATCTTGGATCAATTTATCGCTGGTCTAAAAGATAAACTAATTAAAAAGATTTGCCCACACACGCCAGAAGATTTAAACTCTACCATACAGCATGCGAAAAAATACGAAATGGCCATGGAAGAGGCCAATTATACAAAACTTGTAAATTTGGCAATTGGAAAAACCAGCTCAGTAGCTGAGGAAAAAATTGACCAACTTACAAAGAAGATCAAAAACTATTTTACCAACCAACAACAACAAAGATATCAACCACCCCAAAGACAAAATCAAAATAACTTTGCACCACTTTCCAATAACCAGCCCCAGAATTGCCATTACTGTGGAATCTCTGGTCACTGGAAAAGAGATTGCAGAAAGCTACAACGAGACCAATAAAATAGGGGTAATCAATGTTACTCTCCACTATAGCAATTTTATTATCAACCATCACCACCAGCTTACTATCCACCAAGACCCCAATACCAAAATAACTATTATCAGTCCGCCCCACAACCAATCCAACAGCAATACCAACAACCACCCACACAACATTATCAAGTACCTGCTCGAAGACTGATTACATAAAATCAATTCACACCACAAAACTAATACCAAGTAAACAACAGTAGAATTAGTTCGAACAACCAATTAGTTCTCCAAAATACCACTCAACCAAGACCCAACCATTATCACACTCAACCCAGTTATTTAACAATGCCAAAAGAACAGGATTTTCACCATACTGCATTCTCGGAAGGTAGAGCTGCAGCACAACAACAACAAAACCCTTCTCATAATCACACCACTATTCCACCAGCCCGAATTGCTGAAAACGCCAATCTCTCTAATATCTTTCCTTTTGAATTTGAAGCAAATGAATCACCATTCTTGCTTAGCAATACAGCGGCTAATGAGCAAAAAGCCATCACTGCAATGTACACAGAAGCTGAAGTAAAAGGAAAGCCAATTCACTTGATCCTAGACAGTAGATCTGCCAGAAGCATTATTACCTACCAGTTAATACAACAGTTGAAAAAAAATGTTGACCGACCAGCTTAAACAGTAATTGTCACTGCCGATGGCATGAAAAAGACCCCAGTAGGAGAAATTGACAATTTTCCATTCACTCTTGATGGAATCACCATTCCAGTCAAAGTTCTTGTAATGGACACACCCCAGTACCAAGCTCTCGTCGGAAATGATTGGCTTCAAAAAGCCAATGCTAATCTGAATTGGGAAACACAAGAGTTAACAATCTCCTACCAAGGACAACACGCCCAGGTACCTGCCATTTGTGGTACATTCAACAAACGCTCTGAAAAAGCCCCAGCTTTTGAATTTGAACCAGAAGAAGAAAAACCAATAATCAAAACATTCATAGCTCTTGGATCAACGTCCAACTGGGCTGATGAAACAGAACAAAAACATTTTACCCCACACATTAAACCCGAAACCTCTGGATGGAATATACCTTACTCAAAACCCAAATCAAGGAAACAACACCCCTATATTCTCCTTAAATGTAAGGACTGCCACAAGAAACTATCATCAATGAGAGCCTGCATTTCACCTGAAGAAGAATATGAGAATCATACTTGTTATTACTGCAAGGCTTGCCACAGAGAGTGATGGGACCATCTAATAAAAAGGAGTGGAAAATGAGACAACACCCCTTGTTTGACTTGTGGAGATATGCTACCAGAAGAATGCAATTAGATTGATGTAGCAATGAGAGAAGGCATCTGCAATTAGACTTGCCAATATGCTTTATCAATTTCAGAAAAAGTAAAAAGAGGAACACCCTTTAATGCAGCATACAATAGTGCTCTCAACAAACTTTATCACTACCCTCATGATGCCAAGATGATTTTTGACTTAGCAATAGCATTAATTAATAGAGCTACCAAAGAAGATGTTCGTCAAATGAAGGAAGCAGAATACATTGAATACACTATGGAATTAGCTGGATTCAATTATGAAAATGAAGTAGAAGTCTACCACCAAATTGCAAGTCACACCTACCCGACCCAAGAAGCTCAAATTCAATGATTAGAGCAAATGAACATTAGGCTATGTGAAGAATGCATTATGCCTTGCAATGAACAATGGTGTCTTGAATGCTATGCTCTTAGTATCTCCTTGTCCAGCAAAAATGATGAGAATGAAATTGAATTCGGAGAACCTGAAGAAACAGAAGAAATTGAAACAACACCCATCTATCTTATCAAAAATCAGCCTGCCTTACAACTTAAATACTTCAACAACAACAGACAAGGAATAAAACCTGAAAAAGCACACGAAATTGATGCTGGATATGACTTAAGATATCCAGGCAAGGATACTCTTGTTCTCAAACCCAAATCTCTCACAAAAATCAACCTCAAAATTGCACTCAAAATCCCGCCAGGAGCAATGGTTCAAATCGCCTTCCGGTCCTCTCTGGCAAGCAAAGGAATCAATGTCAGAGAAGGAATAATCAATGCTGGATATACTGGAGACATAACAGTGATGCTTCAAAATAAAACTGACAAACTATTCAAGATCGAACATGCTGAAAAAATTGCCCAAGCTATTTACCTACCCTTAATCAACATTTCGGGTTTACAACTAGTCAATCAAAGAGAACAATTAGGAAAAAGCGATAGAAGAACCCAAGATTTTGGTTCAACTGGACGATTCACAGTTCCAGTTAATATAGCTCTTAACACACAGAACAAATCTCACCAGATTTTCAGACTTCCACAACCGATTACCATCTCACCCTTTGGAGAACATCCGGAAATCTACACTTGCACAAAGCCAACAACCACACAACAAATTTTTGAGTCCAATGAACAAGTCTGCTTGGAACATAATATTTCGATTCCAAACATTTATATTCCAGAAGAAACAAAAAAAGTCCGAGTTACTTTTTACAACCCCAATAATTACCCCATAATTTTATTAAATAATTTAGAAATTGGAGTTATTTATAGTAATATATTTCAACAAGAATTACCCCAAACAGTCCCCGATTTCTCTGAAATTATTGGACATTCAATACCAAAAACCAACCCAAACTCCAGCTCCGAAAACTACCATGTTGTCATGGAAAAACTATCTCAAATCAACATGGAACAACTTGAACCACAACAACAGACCCAGCTCAAAGAGCTAATTGCAGAATTTGCTGACATCTTTACCAAAAACAACAATGACTTAGGAAGAACTGATTTGGTTCAACACCAAATCTATACAGGAGATGCCAAACCAAGGCGACAACAAGCCTACCGAGTTGCCCCAGAAAGTCACCAATTTATCCGAGAAGAAGTACAATGGATGCTTAACAATGGGCTTATTCAACCATTAATGAGCCCATGGGCCTCACCTGTAGTCCTAGTTAAAAAGAAAAATGGAAAGATACGATTTTGTGTTGATTACCGACAACTCAACAGTGTCACCATTAGGGATGCCTACCCTCTTCCCCGAATTGATGACATGTTGGATGCCCTTGGAAAGTCCAAATACTTTTCAACATTAGATTTAGAGAATGAATACTGGCAAGTTGCTATGGATCCCAAAGACTGCCCCAAAACAGCATTCACCACTCAAGGAGGAAATTACAAGTTCAATGTAATGCCTTTTGGATTATGCAATATACCAGCAACATTCCAAAGACTCATGGATGTTGTTTACAAAGGCCTCCTTTGGAAATCAGTAGTAGTTTATCTTGATGACACTAATGTTTATTCACCATCTTTTGAGCTACATTTAATTCACCTGTGAGAAGTTTTTCAATGATTACGGAAAGCAGAATTGAAACTAAACATTGAAAAATGCTACTTTGGAAAAACAAGTTTAGCTTTTCTTGGTCACATTGTTAGCAAAGATGAAATTAAACCAGACCCTGGAAAAATCAGTACTGTCAAGAACTTTAAGACTTCACGAAATACCACAGAATTAAGAGGATTTATTGGATTAGCATCCTATTACCAAAAATTCATCAAAGAATTCTCAGAAATTGCAAAACCCCTCAACCAGCTCACTACTAAAAATGTCGAATACAAATGGACAGAAGAACACCAAAATGCTTTCGAGATACTTAAGGAAAAACTCACAACAGCTCCAATTCTTACCTACCCAGATTTCAGCAACCAATTCCAGTTAGCAACTGATGCCTCTTATACTGCCTTTGGTGCCATCCTATCACAGTTAGATGACAATGAAAATGAGTGAGTAATTGCTTATGCTAGTAGAACATTAAAGCCAGCCGAAAAGAACTACCCTGCAACAGAATTAGAAACCACAGTAGTAATCTGGGCCCTACATCACTTCAACTTTTACCTCAGACCCAAAGAATTTGATATTATCACTGATAATATTGGACTTAAATGGCTTCAAAACAAAAACACCCAGCTGAACACAAAACAAACCCGATGAACAGGATTTTTAGCTAATTACCAATACATCATACACCACAAACCAGGAAAACTCCACACCAACATTAATTGTCTCTCAAGAATGAGGCAAGATTAGAAAACAAAACCAACATCCATTTGAATTAACAGCATCAAAACAACAAACAATGAACCCCGAAAACTACAACAATCTCAAACAATATTTGGAGACATTAACAATCCCAACAGATTGGTCCCCAGATGAAAAACATTGGTTACAACAACAAGCCAAACAATATTTTCTACACAACAACATTATCTATCATCGAAATTTCAAAAACCCAACCAAACCACTCAGATTAATACAAAAACAGGAAAAAAAGACCATTTTATACAATATGCACTCAGATCCTTCATCAGCACACTTCGGAAAAGATAGCACCACCCAAAGAACACTAGAATACTACTTTTGGCCTCGAATGAGAAAAGACATTCACAAATATGTCAAATCTTGTGATAGTTGTCAAAGAAGAGGAGGAACTCGCCCTATAGAACCTTTAAATCCAATTAAAGTTGGACAGCCTTTTGACAGAGTTGGTATCGATTTAGTCAGACCACTATCTATCACCACTTAAGGAAACTGTTATATTGCAGTAGCTGTAGACTATCTTACTAAATGGCCTGAAGCCAGAGCCATTCAATGAGCAGATGCAAAATCAGTAGTAAATTTTATCTATGAAGACATTATTTGTAGACATGGATATCTAATTAAATTTTTATCCGATCAGGGAACACACTTTGTGAACAACCTGATACAAGAAATTTGTGAACAATTCAATGTCAAAAGACCTCTGTCTTTGTCCTACCATCCACAAACAAACAGACTTGTGGAACGTTTTAACAGAACATTGTGTGAGTCATTAGCCAAAGTCTCAACCGATTTTGAGCAAGAATGGGATCTCTTTATTCCATCAGTGTTACTAGCATATAGGACATTAAAACAAGATACCACGAAATACACACCATTTGATTTAACTTATGGAAGGACAGCAATGTTACCAATTAGTTTCACAGTGGAAACATATCCAGCACAACTGATCGATGAAAACAATTTCTAAGAATTGCTTTAGCGAAGAGCCTACACTTTACTTAGCATATTGGAAGGAAAACGACAAATAGCAGCCACCCATATTGAACACTTCCAAGCTCAACAAAAAGAACGGCATGATAACAAATTGCCTTCAGTCACCAATAAATTCAAAATTGGAAACAAAGTTCTCTTACACAGAACTAAAGCTGAAAAACAATGGAGTGGAAAATTTGAAAATAAATGGGATGGATCATTCTTTATCTATGAAGTCCTAGGCAATGGATTATACAAGCTAAGACTTGATGACAAAATCTTAGCAAAAGTTGCACATGGAGATTGTTTGAAACACTATCATTCCAGAAACAATCCTGAACCATTAATTCCACAAATTGGTACACATTCCCCTTTGGTCAGTCCCAAAGATATTTCCTGAAACTTAGAGCCAATAGTTGTCATTGAACAACCTTTCAATCTGAATACTTAATTTA
>JAAOMT010000566.1:76306-219577 GCA_016748015.1 Geosiphon pyriformis | reverse complement strand
ACAAAAACTTCAACTGTGTCTCAATGAGGAAAACACTGAATATCCTCCAATCTATAGATATTTTCACATTGGAAAAACACTCTACAAATGGAAACTGGAACTTACAACAGCAAACCTCACAAAAGAAGCTATTCAGAAACAACTCCACAACAAATTCAAGACAACAGCTGGATCAACAAACAGTTACTACAGGCTTAGAGCTGCTCTTAGACTTTATGACCTATTCCACATCTGTGAAAACATACTACAAAACCCAATTTTTCAACCTTTGAAGATTCAATACATTGGAAAGCTCACAAAACTTAAATTTCAACAATTTTCAGACCAAATTTCTTCAATAATTTTGGATTATTATCTGGAAATAACAGACAGTACTTGGACTTCGATGGAGCTCAGTCTTGAGAAGGAGATTATGTTACCAAACAAAATTAGAGATATGATTTAGCATGAAACTATCTCATAATTCCTATCATTAATTAGCATATATTATTGTTTCAAATTATCACTTATTACATTAGCAAAAAATGTCCGAAATTATCATTTAATTAATAACCCAAATTGTATACAACACAAATATAACCTAATTGCAATGATTAATCATGCAATACCCCAAACTATGTAACATTCAAAAGTTCGCCAAAATTTATAGAAATTTGCTAAAATAATTGATAGTTCACCGAAATATCTAATAGTTTGCAGAAATAACTTGTAGTTTGCCAAAATGTATCTTTAGTTCAGCGAAATTGTAGAAAATAGTAAAGTTCAAGTTCATAGAATAGTGTTACAACAAGTTGTATAAAAGAAGAGCTTCTCTTTTCGAGAAAATGTATTTTACTTTAGATTTATCACTTAGGACCATTTCTACACACATGAAAAGAAATAAATACCAAATAATTTAAAAAACCAAATTCTTTAATTATTGCCCTTAGAAAATCCCCAAAAACCAACTAACATTTTGAAATTGATTAGCTACCAATTTCAGTAAACTGTTAGTGACTCTAGGCCTGGATAGAAAACGTTTCTCTTAACAAAATTCTATTTCTTTTATATTTCTTTTATTTTCCTTTTCTTTTCTTATTACAATCATTAAAGTAGCCTACAGACGAGATTCCTATAGAAGAGTTGACTTTCACAGCAAAGTAACTATACATTTTTAATAAGCTTCCAGATGAGCAATTCCTGAGAAAGAGTTGACGTTTACTACAATGCAACTACATAAAGTAACTGGCAAGGAATTGGCCATTCCACTTATAAGCCCAGCAGTTCAAATTATAGGAGATAATTTGAAGATAAATTCAGTTATTGGAGGTTCAACCACATCCAGAAAACGTGAATTCACAGCAAATAAGTATCAACAACATTACAGAAAAGAGACCAAAAACCTCCGGTAACAACAGCCAGGAACACCTCAGTATAAAGTCCCAAAATTGACACAGAAAGTTTATTTTTGAATAATAGCTTGACTAAAAGGAGCTGATCAGGCATCTCAGAAACCTTACAAACATGATGAGTTAGAGAAGTGTTCATAATGATTGTGACACCAGCACCAAGAAAACTCTTGTCCAACCCAGATGAAAAGACCCTGACTTCATCAAACTTATCCCTAATCCAAAACCTGTTGCTAGATCTCAGCTTTGTCTCTGTAATTATCGAAACCAAATTTCCAGAATCTCTATGCCAATGGATAATGTCCTTCTGCTTGGCAGGAACATTAATACCTCAAACATTACATGTTGCAAATTTCCACACAAAGTCACTCATTAGAAAGTAAGAGAAGTTGATGAACTCAAACCAGAGCATAAACAATCCAATCTTTTCAAAACAGATTCAACTGACACCTCTAAAGCCACTATTTTGGATTCTAAACCACCTATTTTGGTGGTCAGAACTTTAGAACTACTTGAATTAAAGTTAGTAACTGAGTCTGCAACAACAACTGAAAGAGAGGAAAGAGGAGACAGCAGAGTATCATTCATGGCCATTTCTAAATCCAAATTAGACATAACAGGTGCAAAGACAACCAAAAGAGGGACATAAGGTTTAGATACCAGAGGCACCAATTCCACAAAGCTCAATTTTTTCATAATAATTGAAACCTGATTTGTTAAGAGCCCTAAAGAGCATTTCAGAGAGGCTAATTGATCAACCAAACAAAAATCACCAAGAGAGTCAGAAACCAATGAAACAGGTTTTGCACCTAAAGATGAATCAGTACCAAAAAGATTCAACAAACTCACATGAGGGGAAAAACCACCAGCAATCTGGGCCCAAGTTTTTCTACCAAAAAAAACTGGGCAAATGATTGGCACCTGCTTCCTCTTATATATGTTGGCCAAATGGATCTGATCTTGAGAAGTTATCATCTACTTACCACAAACACCAGAATTCTCACCTAATGAACACCCTGTAGAAATATGACCAAACTGTTTACAATGAGCACAACAGGCCAAAGAAAGACTAGTCCAGTGCAAATTTACACTCTTAAATACTGAAGTAGAACCAATAGCAGCCAATTTAAATGCCTCATTAACAAAACACACAATCACACATCTATCATGCACATATAAATTGAGATTACGGCCAATGAAACAAGTCTTTTTACCATATAATTTCAACAAATCAGAAAAATCATGAGCTGTAATACCAATTGGAAAAGTATAAAGCAATGCCCAATACACATCTCTGGAAATCTATGATTGTTTATCATCAACAGCTTTTGCCACACAAACAAAATTTTTTTCTATGAAGACAGACCATTTAACTGCGACCAAATCAGCTATTTCAGATAATTCAAACTCCACTAAAGCTTTTTGCCACAGACCAATCAATTGCATCTTGATTGATACAATTTTTCCAAACTTAGAAAAAACAGATTCTACAGCCAATTTAGGAAGATTGACCAGAATCTCTTTGACAACAATTTTCTTATCTGAATGGCTGCTAACTCTTTTAAGATCATTATTTACCACAATTTTTTTATGGATAACCAATTCTTTCATCTTATTCATGCTAGATTCAGAAGTAAATGAGGATCTGATAATCCCTGGGAATCTTGAAGGAGTAGAAGCTCTTCCAAAGCCATCCACTTGATAAAATTTTTTTTTCATACAGATCAACTTATCACTAATAGTCCTACCAGGTACAGCTGAAAGATTAATATCAAGTGCAAAGAATTTTGACGAATTGAAGCTCTATTTATCTGCAGTATGTGACACAATCAGCAGTGGCTCATTAGATCCCAAAATTATCCAAGAAGGAATTACTAGCTTATTATTGTCATTGCTTATACAGCTGAAAGAAGGTTGCTTTAATAGATTTCCTAGCATGTACATTCAAATGCAAGTTTTCCTTAGTGTAACTTCATTCATATCATCGTTCTTACCTAATTCTGCATAGCTGATCTCTTTGGCCACCATGTTCATCATATTTTCAACATCTGATAAATTGCTTATATTGCTGGCAATGCTGTCAACTTCACTGCCCCAAAACACTGCAGGCTTGATGCCATTACTACCAATATCTTCCAGGCTCAGAGGGCCTATAGATGAATTGACCACAACACTAACTATATGCTTCTTTGGTTTTTTGTAGGACACATCGCGAGAGTAAACAGTATCTAAACAATTTTTTTTAGCATTTAGGCAGTGTTACCAGTAGAATTTTAGCTATTAATTAGCATGAAATTACTCTTATAATTCTTATAATTAATTAGTATATTAATATTATTTCAAATTATCATTTATTATTTAATCAATTATCACATATCACAATTCAATCAAAATAATCTAATTAGTATAACAGAAAGTAGGATAATCAAATTACACAATACTCTGAACTTTGTAATATTCAAAAATTCACCAAAATTTACAGAAATTCGCCGAAATTTATAAGGAATTTGCCGAAATTTACAGAAATTCGCCGAAATTATGAATAGTTCACCCAAATTAATCAATAGTTCAGTGAAATAACTTGTAGTTTATCAAAATGTATCTTTAATTTGCCGAAATTTGAGCAAAGAGAAAAAGTGCAAATTCATAGACTAGTACTATAACAAGTTGTATAAAAAAAGAGCTTTTCTCTTTAAGAAAATGTATCTTACTTTAGATTTATTACTTAGAACCATTTCTATATACAAAAAGAAATAAATATCAAATAATTCAAAAAAAAAACCAAAATTCTTTAATTATTGCACTTGGAAAATCCTCAAAACCCAACTAACGTTTTGAAATTGATTAGCTACCAATTTCAGTAAACTGTTAGTGACTTCAGGCCTGGATAGAAAACGTTTCCCTTGATAAAATCCTAATTTTTTTACATTTTTTTTATTTTTATTTTTTTTTCTTATTACAATCATTAGGGTAGCCTACAGATGAGATTCTTGTAGAAGAGTTGACTTTTACAGCAAAGTAACTACACATTTTTAGTGAGCTTCCAGACAAGCAATTTTTGGAAAAAAGTTGATATTTACTACAATATAACTACATAAAATAACTGGCAAGGAATTGGCCATTCCACTTATAAGTCTAGCAGTTCAAATTATAGGAGATAATTTGAAGATAAA
The DNA here is from genome assembly GCA_016748015.1 of Geosiphon pyriformis. Lineage (NCBI taxonomy): Eukaryota > Fungi > Glomeromycota > Glomeromycetes > Archaeosporales > Geosiphonaceae > Geosiphon > Geosiphon pyriformis. The sequence continues at coordinate 215,016 of JAAOMT010000566.1, read as the reverse complement.
TTCAGTTACTGGAGGTTCAACAACTTCCTGAGAATAGGAATTCACAGCAAATCAACATTACCAACATTTAAAAAAAGAGACCAAAAACCTCTAGTAACATTTGGTGCTTTCCCACAGAAATAACACAGCAACAACAAAATTCAAAGTGGTAACCACACTAAACACAGCAACTTTAGAGTATTACCAGTCAATTTACATCTACTACAAGCAAAGATTCAACATTCCAGACGGAATTGAAGTTGTCAAGAAATCAGTATACCAATACATTGAAAACCGCATCAACAATTATCTTTTTGGCAACTACAACATTTCAGAAGTTAGAAGCAACCTCTACAATAATTTAGTGCATTATTTACAATTGGGAACAGAAGACCTGAACAGTAAAACACTTGCTACTTACTTCCAAGAACTTAATTTTAACATTATTGAGTATTGTGAAGAAAAATACCCAGTACGGTCTAAATACTCTTTTGACTTTGAATTAGAAACAGAAACAAGCAACAAAGGCAAACAAAGATTGAAGCAATACTCAAGAACCACTCCAAACACTCCAACACTACAAAAGACACCTGCCAAACACTTGTAAACACCTAAACAAGGAACTAGTGTCAAATTACCACTTTCTATTACACCATTTCTAATTTTACTTGTTCAACCACAAACACTAAATTCACCACTCAACTGTTTCTCCAAACCAGAAGATTTTCAGTCACCTAGAAACCCTACTCAACAGCAGGAACCAATATCAACAAGTGCCAATATCATTGATTACTTACAAGAAAATGAAAGTAATCATTCAGAAAGCTTGAAAAGTGAAGAAACTGAATCAGAACCAGAAGAAATTACAGAAAATGAAGAAGAAATAGCAACTGCTTACATTGCAAAAATCCCAGAATTCACTGGTAAAAACAATGATACCAGTCCTTAAGAATGGCTTAACAAAGTTCAAAAAGCAGAAGATGCAAATAGTTGGATTGCAGCAAGAATGCTCAAAGCAATTCCCTACTTTCTCCAAAGAACAGCAGAAGAATGATTTGAAAATTTAGAAGAACCATTTGAAAACTGGCAAGCATTCAAAGATGTTTTTCTACAACAATATCTCTATCACTCTCCGAAACCACTTTTGCAATATCAAACAAGAAACATCTGAAACTGTTATAACCTATCTTGGAAGATTTAACAAACTTCTTAGACGAATCCGACAATTGGAAACCAATGACTACTATTCTGATGCTCAAATTCTGAATTAGTTTATAGCAGGATTAAAAGACAAACTAATTAAGAAAGCCCGTCCACATGCTCCAGCAGACTTAGCAACTGCTATTAGACATGTAAAGAACTATAAAATGGCAATGGAAGAAGCAAATCACACCAAGCTTGTAAACTTTGCAATTGGAGAAACCAGCTCAGCAGCTGAAAAGAAAATAGACCAACTCACAAAAAAAGTTGAAAGCTACTTCACAAATCAACAACAACAGCAACAACAACCACAAAGATATCAACCCCTACAATGATGCAACCAAAACAATTTTGGATCACCATCCAACAACCAATCTCAAAATTGTCATTATTGTGGAATTCCAGGACACTGGAAACGAGATTGTAGGAAATTACAAAGAGACCAACAAAACAGGAGTAATCAATGTTATTCTTTACCACAACAATCCTATTACCAATCTCCACTACCAACCTATTATTCACCAAGACCACAAAATTAAAACAGTTACTATCCACTAGCTCTACAACCAATACAGCAACAATATCAGCAACCTTTACCAATTCAGCTATATCAGACACTACCCACTCAACAATATCAAGTACCAGCAAGAAGATTGGTTCAATATAACCAATTCACACCCCAAAATTAATTGCAGAGTAACCACAACAGAATCAATTCAAATAACCAGTTGGTTCCCCAAAATTCTGGTCAGCAAAGACCCAATCACTATCACACTCAATCCAGTTATCTTACAATACCAGAGGAATCAGATTTTCAACAAACTGCACTTTTTGAAGGTGAAGTTGCAGCACTAAGATCAAACCCTTCCAACCACACCATTCCACCAACTCAAATTGTCCAAAATGCCAATCTGTCAGATATATTTCCATTTGAATTTGAAGCAAATGAATCACCATTTTTGCTTAGTAATGCAGCAGTCAATGAACAGAAAGCAATTACTGCTATGTACACAGAAGCTACAGTAAAAGGAAAACCCATTCACTTAATCTTAGATAGTAGATTAGCTGGAAGTATCATCACTTACCAGCTGATGCAACAACTCAAATGAAACGTAGACTGACCAGCTCAAACAGTTATTGTCACAGTTGATGGTATGAAGAAGACTCCAGTAGGAGAAATTGATGATTTCCCCTTTACAATTGATGGAATTACCATTCCAGTTAAAGTTCTTATTATGGATGCACCAATATCAAGCTCTAATCAGAAATGATTGGCTTCTCAAGACTAATGCAAACCTGAACTGGGAAACTCAAGAACTTAAAATCTCATACCAAGAACAATATACCATAGTACCTGCAATTTGTAGTACCTTTAACAAATGATCAGAAAAAGCTCCAGTATTTGAATTTGAAGAAGAAAAGGAAATGCCACTCACTGAAACCTACATGACTCTTGGATCACCATCCAATTGGGCTGAGCAAACAGAACAAGAGATTTTTGAAGAATCAAGGGGATGGAAAAAAGTTAGATATTCCACACCAAAACCACAAAAAAAACTATCATACATTCCACTAAAATGCAAAGATTGCAAAAAAAAGCTTTCATCTATGAGAGTCTGTATCTCCCCAGAAGAGGAATATGAAACTTGTACTTGTTACTTCTGCAAGGCATGCCATAGAGAACGAATTGGATCCCCAAAGAAAAGTGGAAAATAGGACAAAACTCTTTGCCTTACATGTAGAGAAATGCTACCAGAAGAATGCAATTGGATTGATGTAGCAATGAGAAGAGAAGTATGTGATCAAACCTGTCAATATGCTTTATCAATTTCGGAAAAAGTCAGAAGAGGAATACTATTTGATGCAGCATACAACAGTGCTTTCAATAAACTTTACTACTACTCTCATGATGCTGAAATGATTTTTGACTTAGCAATGGCATTAATCAATAGAGCTATCCAAAAAGATGTCCACCACATGAAAGAAGCTGAATATATTAAGTATACCATAGAATTAGCTGGATTTGATTATGAAGATAAAGTAGAAACCTACTACCAAATTGCAAGCCATACATATCTGACCAAAGAAGCTCAAATTCAACGATTAGAGCAAATGAACATTCAATTGTGTGAAGAATGTGTTATGCCTTGTGATGACCAATGGTGTTTAGAATGTTATGCTCTTAGCATTCCTCTGCCAGATGAGAATGATGAAAATGAAATTGAATTTGGAGTATCTGAACTAGTAAAAGAACTACCAACTGCTTCCATCTATTTTCTTGAAAAGCAACTACCTCTACAACTTAAATATTTTGACAACCATGGCCAAGAAATCAGACCAGAAAAAGCACACAAAATTGATGCTGGATATGACCTAAGATACCCAGAAAAAAATACTTTGGTTCTCCAACCAAAGTCCTTGACAAAAATCAATCTTAAAATTGCTCTTGAAATTTCACCAGGAGCAATAGTTCAAATTGCCTTCAGATCATCATTGGCAAGCAAAGGAATCAATATTAGAGGAGGAGTTATAGATGCAGGATACACTGAAGACATTACCATTATGTTACAAAACGAGACAGACAAACCATTCAAAATTGAACATGCTAAAAAAATTGCTCAAGCAATTTACTTACCCTTAATCAACATTTCGAGATTACAATCAGTAAACAACAGAGAACAATTGGGAAAAAGTTAAAGAGAAACTCAAGATTTTGGTTCAACTGGACGATTTACAATTCCAGTAAACATAGCTCTTAATACACAAAATGAATCTCACCAGATTCTTCAACTTTCCCAGCCAATTACCATTTCACCTTTTGGAGAACATTACGAAATTTATACTTGCTCAAAACCCACCACCACACAACAAATTTTTGAATCCAATGAACAAATCTGTTTAAAGCATGAAATCTCAATTCCAAACGTTTATATTTCCAAAGGAATGAGAATATTTCAAGTTATATTCTACAACCCTAATAATTACCCTATTGTTTTATTAAACAAACTAGAGATTAGAATCATACACAGCAATATTTTTCAAGATGAAAACCCTCAAATTGTCTCTAATTTCATCGAAATTGTAAGACACACTCTACTCCCAAATCCAAATATTATTTTCACTACTGAAAACTACTACTTTTTGGAAGAAAAACTCTCTTAAATTAACATGGATCCCTTAGAATCTCAACAACAAAGACAATTGAAACAATTGATAGCTGAATTTGCAGATATATTTGCAAAAGACAACAATGACTTGGGAAAAACAGACATTGTTCAACATCAGATCCATACAAGAGATGCTCCACCAAAATATCAACAAGTCTATCGAATACCACCTGCCAGCCACCAATTTATCAGAGAAGAGGTCCAAAGAATGCTCAATAATAGATTGATTCAATCATCAAGAAGTCCTTGGGCCTCACCAGTAGTTTTAGTTAAAAAGAAAAACGGAAAAATCAGATTCTGTGTTGATTATAGACAACTGAATAATATTACAATTGGAGATGCCTACCCTCTTTCAAAAATTGATGACATGCTAGATGCTCTAGGAAAAGCCAAGTTCTTCTCAACTTTAGACTTGAAAAGTGGATACTGGCAAGTCGAAATGGACCCAAAAGACTGATCCAAAACAGCATTCACCACCCAAAGAGGAAACTATAAGTTCAATGTTATGTTTTTTGAACTCTGCAATGCACCAGCAACATTCCAACAACTCATGAATGTTGTATATAAAGGACTCTTATGGCAATCAGTAGTTGTTTATCTTGATAACACTGATGTGTACTCACCAAGCTTTGAAGCCCATCTTATTCATCTGTGAGAAGTTTTTCAATGATTACGGAAAGCAAAATTGAAGTTGAATATTGAGAAATGTCACTTTGAAAAAACAAGCTTAATCTTTTTTGGACACATTGTTAGCAAAGATGGAGTCAAACCAAACCCTGGAACAATTAGTGCTGTCAAAAACTTCCAAACTCCAAAAAATACCACAGAGCTACAAGGATTTGTAGAATTAGCCTCCTATTATCGAAAATTCATCAAAGGATTTTCAGAAATTGCCAAACTACTCAATTATCTCACCAATAAAAATGTGCCATATAAATGGACTGAAGAATAACAAAAAGCATTTGAAACCCTCAAAACAAAGCTGACAACAGCTCCAGTTCTTGCTTACTCAGACTTTAACAAACAATTTCAACTAGCCACTGATGCTTCACACATAGCATTTGGTGCCATCTTATTACAAGTAGATGAAAATGGGCAAGAACAAGTCATTGCTTATGCTAATAGAACACTCAAACCAATAGAACTAAAATATGGCTCAACTGAATTAGAAGCTGCTGCAGTTATTTGGGCTTTTAAACATTTTCAACAATATCTGAAGAATGGAAAAAAATTTAACATAATAATGGACAACATTGGCCTCAAATGGCTCAATAAAAAGAAAACTGAACAAAGTGCCAAACAGTCTCAATAGAATGACTTCCTAGCAGACTACAGATATATTGTACATCACAAACCAGGAAAACTACATACCAATGTTGATAGCCTCTTAAGAATGAGACAAAATTAATACCAACAACAATTCCACCACAACTTACCAACTTACCAACAGAATAACCAAATAAGAATGGATCTCAGAAATTACAGCAATCTTAAAAATTATTTAGAGACTCTTATCATGCCAGAAAACTGGTTTCCAAGTAAAAAACATCGTTTACAACACCAATCAAAACAATATTTTATACACCAGAACAAAATCTATTATAAAAATTACAGAAACCCAAAACAACCACTCAGATTAGTACAAGAGAATGAAAAAGAAACAATTTTATATAACATGCACACAGATCCGTTTTCAGCACACTTGGGAAGAGATGGAACAATTCAAAGAACCCTTAAACATTATTTTTGGCCTCACATGCAAAAAAACATTCAACAATATGTAGAATCTTGTGATAGTTGTCAAAAAAGAGAAGGAACTCGCCCCACAGAACCTTTAAATCCAATTAAAGTTGGACAACCTTTTGACAGAGTTGGAATTGATTTAGTCAGATCATTACCTATTACAACCCAAGGAAATTGTTATATTGCAGTTGCAGTGGATTATTTTACCAAATGGCCTGAAGCTAGAGCCATCCAAAGAGCAGATGCAAAATTAGTAGCAAATTTCATCTATAAAGACATTATCTGTAGACATGAATGCCCAATTGAACTCTTATCTAATCAAGGAACACATTTTGTGAACAACTTGATACAAAAAATTTGTGAACAATTCAATATCAAAAGACTTTTATCATCACTTTATCACCCTCAAACAAATAGACTTGTAGAACGTTTCAACAGAACATTGTGTAAATCTCTAGCCAAAGTCTCAACAGACTTTGAGCAGAAATGAGATATCTTTATTTCATCAGTGTTACTAGCATACAGAACACTAAAACAAAATATTACAAAACACATATCATTTAATCTTACTTATGGAAAAACAGCAATATTACTAATTAATTTCACAGTGGAAACATATCCAGTGCAACCAATCAATGAAGAAAACTTTCAAGAAACACTCCAAAGAAGGGCCTACACTCTTTTTAGTACACTGGAAGGAAAAAGAAGAATAGCAGCAACTCATATTAAACATTCCCAAGCTCAACAAAAAGAAAGACATGACAACAAATTACCACCTATTACCAACGAATTTAAAGTTGGAAATAAAGTTCTCTTACACAAAACTAAGGCTAAAAAACAATGGAGTGGAAAATTTGAAAACAAATGGGATGGACCATTTTATATTTACGAAATTCTAGGCAATGGATCATACAAATTAAGACTTAATGACAAAATACTAGCAAAAGTTGCACATGGAGACAGATTGAAACACTATCATTCCAGAAACAATCCTGAACCATTAATTCCACAAATTGGTACACATTCCCTTTTAATTAATCCTAAAGATATTCTCCAAAATTTAGAACCAATAATTATAATAGAACAACAACCAAACTTGAACACTTAAATTTTACAATAATTCTTCAATAAAAACACAAAGACAAAAATAGTAAATAAATTACAAAAACACCCAAACCCAAAAACAAATAAAAATCCCATATCTCAAAAATAATTTTCCTTATTCTCTCTTTTCATAATTAGTCAATTTTGTCATGATTATTTCCCGAAATATTCAACAAATATCCCAAAAGTTAATGTTAGTCTTAAAAACACTTTCTGACTTATCTATAACGATTAATGGAAGTCAAATTAATTACATTCAGAAAGAAATCACAGTGCTAGTAGCAAATCATTCACAGAACTATCACTCTTATAGAAAAAAAACAAGAAGTCACTCTGAAAATAGGTTACCAAGACTTTTGAAGCAAGCACTAAAAGAAAATTTTTTAATTGCCCTTATCAACATTCCATCAAATGCTACAATACAACAAAAACTTCTACTACTTCTCAATGAACAGAACAATAAACACACCCCTATCTATAAATACTTTCACATTGGAAAGACACTTTATAAACGAAAACTAGAACTTGAAGCAACAAATCTTACTCCTAAAGCTATACAAAAACAAATTCACAATGAATTCAAAACAGCAGCTGGACCAACAAACACTCATTACAAACTTAGAGCAGCTTTTAGACTCTATAATTTGTTTAATACTTGTGAAAATGTTCTACAAAATCCAATACTGCAACCAATGAAAGTCTAATACATTGGCAAACTTACAGAACTAGAATTTTAACAATTTTCAGACCAGATTACTTCAATTATTTTGGATCACTATCTCAATATTACAGATAGTGCTTGGACTTCGACAGAGCTCAGTCTTGAGGAGGAGATTATGTTACTAGTAGAATTTTAGCTATTAATTAGCATGAAATTACTCTTATAATTTCTATAATTAATTAGTATATTAATATCATTTCAAATTATCATTTATTATTTAATCAATTATTACATATCATGATTCAATTAAAATGATCTAATTAGTATAACAGAAAGTAGGATGATTAAATTACACAATACTCTGAACTTTGTAATATTCAAAAATTCACTGAAATTTACAGAAATTCGCCAAAATTATGAATAGTTCACCCAAATTAATCAATAGTTCAGCGAAATAACTTGTAGTTCATCAAAATGTGTCTTTAATTTGCCGAAATTTGAGCAAAGAGAAAAAGTGCAAGTTCATAGACTAGTACTACAACAAGTTGTATAAAAGAAGAGCTTTTCTCTTTAAGAAAATGTATCTTACTTTAGATTTATCACTTAGAACCATTCTTACACACAAAAAAAAATAAATATCAAATAATTCAAAAAAAAACCAAAATTCTTTAATTATTGCACTTGGAAAATTCTCAAAACCCAACTAATGTTTTGAAATTAATTAGCTACCAATTTCAGTAAACTGTTAGTGACTCCAGGCCTAGATAAAAAATGTTTTCCTTGATAAAATCCTATTTCTTTTACATTTCTTTTATTTTTCTTTTCTTTTCTTATTACAATTATTAGGGTAGCCTACAGACGAGATTCTTGTAGAAGAGTTGACTTTTACAGCAAAGTAACTACACATTTTTAGTGAGCTTCCAGACAAGCAATTTCTGGAAAAAAGTTGACATTTACTACAATATAACTACATAAAATAACTGGCAAGGAATTGGCTATTCCACTTATAAGCCCAGCAGTTCAAATTATAGGAGATAATTTGAAGATAAATTCAGTCACTGGAGGTTCAACAACTTCCTGAGAATGGGAATTCACAGCAAATCAACATTACCAACATTTAAGAAAAGAGACCAAAAACCTCCAGTAACAGCAGGTTCCCAAACCAGCCAAAACCGAGCCAGAAACTCCAACAGACAAGCCTACTGGTTTCATCGCAATAAAAGGAAATATATTAGAAGAAATGACTTAAATAGAACAAGGAAAAAAGTGATAAAATAAAGTGATTTCTCTTAAAAAATCTTCTGTTTTCATAATGGCCAGGGGATCAATGAAAAAAATATTTTTTAATATTTTTTAAAATTTAAAACATAAAAATATGTAATTGAATTTTACTTATTAAATAAAAAATAATATATATATATACATATAATAATTATTTATATTAATAAAATACACAAATTAGTAAAAAACTATACAATAACTAAATTTAAAAATATAACAGTTATTTAAATATTAAATATTTTGAACAATATATATTATTATTATAGATAACTAATTATATAGAAATTAGTTTATTATAAAAATGATTTTTATTTATTTAATATGATCTATCTAATACAATACAATATAATTTATGTATAAAATCTAATTAATAATTTAAATTATCAATATTGATAGGGCATTACGCAGTAAATATTACATAACCGTTGACACATTTACAACTTTTGTATCGCAGATGCTCGGATACTGCGAGGGAAAAATATTGTTTCATTACAATAGCAAACAATAATTTCAAGTTTATCGAAAGTATTTAATCTCGAAATGGAACCTCGTGTTACAAATGAGGTAATCTCACGCGTTAGACGCGTAAAGACAATTAGATGTTTCCGGCCAACCATCGTCCACAAGCTTAAAAAGTTCTTGAAGACAGGGGCTACAGCGTTTTAAACGAGAGATAACCAACATAATTTTTTGGCCTCTCGAAGCTGCCGCTCACGAAATTGAAGAACACGATGATCAGTTGGCCCTTTACTATTTTTCAGATTCAAAATCATTAGATGACAGAGCACGCTTTGAGTCTGGACTCCGTGGGCAGTGAACTTGCTACAATATGAATTCTCCCAACAGATGACAATGTGATAGTCTTGACTCTTATGAAAGATTTTGAACCACGCTTGCACCAAGAAAAAAATTCAAACTGCAATTAATCGAAAAAAAAGAACTTGAAAATCTAGTTCAAGAAAAAAACGCCAAGGAGAAACCTACACAGCAGCAATAACTCGATTATTAACTCTTACATTATTTCCTGATGATTCTATGCGATCTCCTAAATCACCATATATTTTCCATAAGCTCTTTTGAAATAGAAAATTTATCATCGTTAAATCCCCCGAATACAAAGGATAAGTAGTATGGGAGTTCAATGTTATCAGTCTTCGAAGTTTTCTCGAAAGCATAATTTCAAGAAAATCACTGAATAAGGCCAATAGCAGCTTTGCTGAAAAAATAAAAGATATTTGAGTTGTAAACAGAAAAAAATCCTTAATCTGCGAATTCTAGGAATGTACTTGAAAAGAGAAAATATCAATTCAAGGATTTCTGAATTAGAATCAGGAAACCAAAAAGCAATTGAACGGTTAGTTTTATAAGTCATCGCAAAATTTTGCTTCGTGAACAAACGAAAGAGGCCTTTACAGGGATGTAAAGTTCTTCATTTGAGCAAGAAATGAAAGCTAAGAAACAATAAAAAGAAAGTAAGATTATTTTGAAGTTTCTAAAGATCCCTTTGCTAATATATTAATCAAATATATTCCTATAGAGTTCCAAACGATCGCGGAGTCGCTTAAGGCAAAAAATCATGCCTTGATAAGAGCATTAGAATATCAAAAAATCGCACACTCAAGGCACAAGAGCGAGATGAAGCAATGAAAGAATTCCTTTAAATAAAAAGCGAGATAGCCCTATCAACTTTCAAGAATGATGAATCAGCAAAAGATTTTTGTTCCTCACCAATTGAAAATCCGTACGAAAATAGCTATATCCCTGTAAAATTTTAAAAGTCTATGGTTGGATCGTCTTCAAACAATTCACAACCAAAATTTTCAAAAATTAAGAATTCCCACAGAAATCAAAAACGTTATACCAGAGAAAGTGCATCAAAAGAAAAAAATTCCGTCAAAGAAATAAACAAGCACCTAGAGAGAAATGATTTTACAATCGAGGCTAGCTATGAGAAGGAAATTCATGTAAGTCTGAGTTTATCCATAGATATAGCTATAGACTGAAATTGACATTTCCCAATTTAATCAAAATTTGGGATACGAAGTAAATATTAGTTCAACTTATTGCTATTCCTCAAACATTCTTTAGAATATTTACATTGATTTTGGCCGATTGGTATGGGACACAGATCAATATCCCCAATAATAGCATACCATTTATAATTGCAATTTCATTTTCCGGCTTCCAATTGAATCAGGTCGATCTACCCTGAACAACTTAAACAAATCACCAAATAATCGATGTGAGACCTCAAAATAAAAGAGGCATTTGTTAGGGGAAATATTGTGGTTAGTTCGAATTTAAGTTATTATGGAAATTCATACTCTTACTCATTTATTTCGAAAGGAACCGTCTTCTAAGATAGAAAAGGAAGCAAAAAGCAATATCAAACCCAAAAACGGGTGATTTCAATCTAAGAATGGGACTCTATAGTCAAGATGTAAGGAAAGGAAGATTTCCACCATCAAGATAATATCCATTGTTGTGAAAAGCCTTGAGAAAGTTCAAACAAACATATTGACTAAATCTCTTTAAAATATAACCCGAGTATTCTTTTGTCCAAGAACAACAGCGGCAGTATCATTAAAACCAAAACAAAGATTCCGTTTGAAAGTAGTAATCCTGTTCATGACCCTTTCAGATATAGCGCTGATCATGATAACGACAAATTGAATCAGCTAAGAAAACTTATTTGCAATATTTGATCTTTTTCTCAAGCTTTTTGAGTTTTTTATAGAATCATCCAGTATGGAGAGATACTAAAGACCCAAACACTATCTTCATGCTACAGGATATGATTTCAACAAATCAAGAATCCATCGCCAGAAAATCTGCCAAATTATCGCGACATATTCTGTTTTTTGTTGAGAGGTATGTTAAATTAAATACGTTTCAAATTGAATAGTTTAAATAGCACATTTTATTGATGTAATTAATAAAAATTAGGATATTGGTAAACCTCATTCAGTAACGGTCGATTTACAACGGGCTTTCGCCATATTAAAAAATAACAATTCTGGCTCTTACTCAGTTTGCAATAAGAAAAACCATTCTGAACCCTGGATATTTAAAACGCTTCAAGGTAATCTCATTGTCCTTCTCTTTCAACAATAATCCTTGCATGAATTTTCACCAAGATATGTCGGCAGTTCAGTTTCACCCTGATAATGAAATACCTGACCTAGCATTAGCTAAAGTGATCGAAAATCTTGCTGATGAATTAGGTTATCTTAAAATATAAGTAATAACAACTGGAATTTTTTTAATTGGATGTATAATTGGAAATTGTCCTTCATTTGCTTAGGACATCGATTCCGTAATTGAATATCAAGAAATAGATTTGATGAGTGAAAAGTTGAGCAGAAATGCGGTCAAAGAAAGAATTAATGAAGCGATGGATGTTATGGAGTCGAAGGTATACAGTTAATAAAATAAACAAATTTTCTATTTTTAACTCAATCAAAGTCCTCTATCATTTAATTGATGGGACGAATTCGAATCGAAGGGTGATCAAATTGTGATTTTAATTCATATACAACGTGCCAAATTCTCTTTGACGCATTCAGATATCCCACCCACGACTGATTAAATATTTTACGAGACACGCGTTAAGTGCAGGAGAAAATTAGATATTCGTGCAATTTTTTTATGGTAGTATTTAGTCTCGTTGCAAAATCTCAATGTAAAGTAGCTGATCTTATCCGATATGATGGTTCGATAACTCATCAGTTATCTAAATAATCCGAAATTTTATAACGCGTTTCTCGATGCTCAAACTTCGTTTCTTCTGAAGTGTGATTATTTTATCAAGTCTTACTCGAATTAATCCGCATCAAGAAAATCTATCAAGCCCGAGAGCAATTGACTAAAACACTGAAAAAATTGTAAAAATCGATAGGCCAAGAGGCATTCAGAATTTTAATTAGAATTGCGAACATGACAGGAAGTATTCATAACCTTGAAAATTTACGAGAACACGGTCATATTCGGCTAGATATAGCCATAACTTACTTTCCGCTTGTCCGAATTTATTCTCTACCTTTTTAAAAATTTCGAAACCTATCAGTCATAGGGGTCCATGTAATCACATTGAACGTTGCTAAACAAACCACAATGAGGATTAAAAAAGAAAAGGGATCTAGCTCCGACTTGAGCTTGATTGATATACCCCCAAAGGCAATCAATCATGAAATTAATATCTCTAATGAACAATATAAGAGAGAATTAATTGCTATCAAAATTCGAACCGAAAATAGAGAAAGAAAAAAACGTTGGAGAAAATTGAACGCGGATAGAAGTATTATTTATTCAGATAGAAGATTCTTATTACCGCATTTGTAATTGTGCTATCATTTAATCACAGTTTAATTTTCAACTTGGCACATAGATAAAGATAACGATCTTAGAGCTCGCCTGAATAAACGTGCTTGCAAGCTTTTTGCTAAAGAAGATAGTGAGGCCAGGAGATTATGGTTACAAGAAGAGTTCAAGAAGCGTCAAGAAAAACGTTATGAAAAAGAACGCAGAATGAATGATTTAAAAAACGAAGGAAATGAACATACTAGTTCAAATAGGGCGACAGAGGGTCCTGAAGCAAATACAAATAATGTGATTGGTCGAGTGTCTGATGATATTCAAGTAATCGAGCCCATTGAAATCTTGAAAGCGATCGATAAACCTGGAGTCCGTAGAAATAATATAAAGATTAAAAAGCAAGAAATCAAAAGGCAAAATGTTGTCGATCAAAATCTTCAATACTCTGAAATTAGCTGTAGTACCTCGCCTCTCAGTGACGATCTATTAGGTGAAGCAATGGCATCGGCTGCAGCCTTGACCGGATTATTTAATGATCTGAACGCAATCAACGGATTAGCAGCTGCAAGTCTGAAAGAATTTGGGGTTGATTTTTCAAATGCAAAAGCTGAAAATACAGAATTTTCTTCATTTGTACCCATGACTTATCAAGACACAAATCTCTCAAAGCGCGCTATAAAAATAGAGCCTTACACAAATAAATTTCTCAAAAAGGCAACAAGATCAAGTGAAACTGAACTTGATCAAAGTCTTATCGAAGCAGATTACCCAATGGAGGCTGTTATGACATTGATGCATTTAGGGGCTGTAGGTACAAATGCTGTTAACTCGAACCCAACCGGTGATGATGATGGCCATCGGAGTGTAACACCTCAACCTGTTGATTGCCCATGGAATTCTTCCCCCAAAGGTCATGAGGACGATAATTGTTGGAGTGAGGACAATGATGAAGATATTGACCAATGTGAAGAGAATGAGATGGCAGACACATGAAATTTCAATCAAATATCTAGCAAAATTTCCAATAAGAAAATAGTTTCATCAAATCATTAATGGTTCAAATCAAAAGAATTTACCCTAACCCAACAGCCCATAAATTATCGTTATTGACGCATAACATAAACAAAGAATAATTTTTTGTCATCACCATCATTCTACTATATGTGCTCATCAATAAAATTTTTGATCTTACACGTAATCTCATTTTTTCTTCATTCTAAAGATGAGGCTTGTAACAGGAATGGTCTTTAAAATAAAGACAATTTTGGATTTATTTTTGATAGTTCTTGACTTGGGTGTCCAAAAAAGATAATTTTATGCAGATTTTGAAATATCTGGTAAGATTTTTTAGTCATATAATGAATTCAAAATAAATTTATCTTTATTAAAATTGTGATTTGTTTATATATATTTGATTTTCAACTTAAATTACATAATACATAATCATATTTTACTTTATTTTTTAAGTTTTTAAATCATTATTAATTATCATATTAATAAAATTTTCAAATATTTTAAAAAAAAATATATATTAATTTTTATTCAAAGTAAAAAATTAAAGCATGTAAAATAAATCAAGTTTTTTTGTAATTTTGTATTAATTATAAATATTATTATAATATATTTGTATTTATTTTTTATTTTATTATAAATAACATAAAATAAGCAAATGTAGTTTTGAAAATATAATATTTTTATTTTGTTTATTTATATACATATATATATATTTATTTGTTTATTTGTTTAAATAAATATATATTTTTTAATTTATTTATACAATATATATATGTTTAAAATAAATAAATTATATTTTATTTATATATAATTAATTATTTAAACTAATTAAAATTATTATTTATAAACAATTGTTAAAATATAATAATATATTTAAATTTATTATTATTATTATTTTAATAAAATATATTCTAATTATTAATTATATTATATATTTATGTATTTTTTATATATAACTAGTTATTCAAACCAGTTTAAATTAAATTAAGCTAAATTTACAAAAGCAAACTTATTTAAAATAATAAATTATTATTATTAAAAACCAAACTATTTAATTATATAACAGTTTTATTCATATTTAATTTGATATTAAAAGTTTAATATTTTTCAAAAAACTATTATCCTAACAAAATTATTTAATTGTTTGAAATATTTAAAACAAAAGTAGCAAATTTTTTTGATTAATAATATCTTAATTAATTTAAAAATAATAATAATAATAATAATATAAATTAAAGTAATTAATAAGCTAAATTAAAAATATATAATAATTATTAAATTTAAAAATTTTTATTAATAATTGAGTATTACAAAAATTAAAAATTAATTAATTTAATATTTAATCAAAAAATTAAATTAATATAATAGTTAATCAAAAAAAATAATTAAAATTAAATTTTTTAATTAAGCAAAAAAAGTTTACTAAAAACAAAAAATATATATTACAAACTTTTTAATCCAAAATTATAAAGTTGTATTAAAAAAATAACCAAAAAAAACCAATTTAATTTAAAATAAAATTTATTTAACTAATTTATATAATTTAATTAATAAAATAATAAATTTATTTAAAATAAACAAAAAAAAACTTTATAATTTTGTGTAAAGAAAAAAACTTTTTTCTCTTCTTCATCCAAAATTCCCAAAAAAGAGGAAGAGAAGTGTGTTGACAAAGGGTGTTGTTAATAAAAGGGTTGCTGTTGAAGCTTCTGGTGTTTGTTCATGGAGTTCAGAGACTGGGAACACTACTGAGTCTGAGAGTGTTGATATGGAAAAGAAGTGTCTGGTGGAGGAAACCAGCTTTGATTATGGTAAAGATGGTGCTCTGGCTGGTGGGGATCATAATCAAACACCCACGAGTTCAAAAGTTAAAACCAAGAAGGCATTAGACAAGCCGTTGGGAAAGATTGATTTCTCAAAAGATAGTGATAATAATGGTGTTTTCTTGGATGCTTCTCTTGAGCTCCCCCCTTCTATGAAAAACTTGGTCAATGTTCTAGTCAGGAAGTCATTCGCATTGGATATTGGCTTGGATAAGGTGGCTGGCAAATTTTCTCAGGAAAAGCTTGTGGTGGTGAGAAAATTATTTTCTGGAATCAATGGTTTTGAGGAGGCATCTACCCCCTTAAAATTCTCAGGGATCATCAGAGCAATGTTCACTTCCGAATTGAGTCTAATGAAAGCTACTGATAAGGCTGCAGGTGTAAAAATTCTAGTAAACACTGATCTCAAAAAATCTTCTGGGTGGTCAGATTGGGCTGTGGTCATAAAAGAAATTCTGATTGGAACATCAGCTGAGGCTGTGCACACTGCGCTATCTGAGTTTGGAGTTGTTAAGGCAATCAAGATGCAATTAATTGGGCTGTGGCAGAAGACAGTAGTAGATTTCGAGCAATCAGATCAGGCTAATTTGGTTGCAGCTGAATGGTCTATTCTGATCAGGAAAGATGCTGTATGCATGACTAGGGCTAATTCAGACAAAGAGACATGGAATGCAAGGGATTGACATAGGGCACTGCTCTACACATTGCCAATGGGGACTAATGCTCATGATATCTGGAACTTTGTTAGATCTGTGTGTGGGAAAACATGTATCATTGATTGTTATTCTGTTATGTATGCTCAGACCAGGTGTGCTGTTGTTTGCTTCGACTCTGCTGAATTATTGAATGCTGCTGTGAGAACCACGCCAGTACTTAAAAATGCCAATCTCTGCTGGTTTTGCCTCATTTCTACTAAATACACCAAGTGTGAGAAGTTGGGTCATATGTCATTGGGTTGTGTAGTTGGTGGGAAATTTTCTTCTGGTAATTTGTCGTGTAGGGCTTTCTCGAACACAGATAAAAGCAGACTGGCAGCCATCTATGCCAAACACTCGGCTCCAGTTGCTTGTCCGGTCTCTTTTGGTGGTCTATCTTGGGCAAAAGTTGCTCGCAGGTCTTTTTTTCCCCCTCTCTCTAGTCAGAATGTTTTGGTGAATGATAGCTCCTCTTTGGAGATGAAGCCATCCTTACTGGTTACGATGGAGGTTAACAATAGGTTCGCCGCTCTAGAGCACAGTCTTGCCAGTCTCGCAGAGCAAGTTAGTAAGTTGGTTAAGAGGTTGGATACACTCGGACCAATGGTTCCCCAGCCTAGCCCTGGATGTTAGCCATTGATGACCTCTTCATCACAAGATTAAAGGGCAGATGTAGTAATGAGTGAGGGCTTGGATGTGTCCACTAGTAGTGGAACTGTTGTGGGAGCAGTGTTTTTTGATATGTCTTCAGTGTCTAAGCTGGAAGACAGCATGAAGTGTTTAATAAAAACGGTTCTGGGTCTTTTGGCCAAAGTGGATAGTATAGGTGCACGTTTGGTGTTCCTATCCCTCATTCAATGAGCAGTTTGGTCTGGAAATTTGCTATGTGCAATGTCAAGGGCATGAACAATCCTTTTAAGCAGAAGGATATTATTAGATGGCATAAAAAAATAAACAATTTGGTCTCTATTATTACTGAAACAAAATTAAAAGGTAAGATTTGTCCATGGATTGCAGATAAGTTTGATAGTGTCCGAGTGTTCACTTCTGGTTTAGACTTTGGTCACTTGGATGCGGATGTTGCTGTTATCATGGATGTTTCTTTGACTTGTCATGTGTGCAAGATTTCTGAGGTGCCTAGTCGGTTCCTGTCTGTTAAATTACTTTTCAAAGATAAACTTTCTGTGTTGATTCTGGGGCTTTATGCTGGTGCTTTTCTGGCAGTTCGGTTCTCTCAGGCTGGTGAAGTCAACTCTCTCATTGCAAAGACTGTCAATGAATCTTCTTTCATTGTTCTTAGTGGCGATTTCAATAAAGATGGTTCTCATAAGTGTACAAGTTTTAGGAAGTGCCTTGATTTGGGTTTGGCAAATTCTTTGGCTGGAAGCCCGGCTGTGAAATTGCCCACTTGGACAAACTTTAAGGGTGTTAGGAAAATGATTGACTATGTGATGGTTTCTTCAACTTTGGTTAATGCGATAGTATACCGCAGTGTCTCAGATGTTGGTGAGCATTTCGAAATAGACCATCAGGCTGTTTCTGTGTCTTTGAGTTTGGGTGGGTTATTGGACGTGCAGTTGAACTCTCTTTGCAAACAGGCGAATAAAGATTGTTAGAAGTTTAATTTTAAGAATGCTGATAATATAAAATGGAACAAGTTCAAGGGTGCTATGGCTGTTAATGCCACCATGTTCTCTGATGATTTTATTGCCTTTCAGCGATTCTCAGATTTGGATATGATGTGGAACATTGTTCACAAGATAATAGTTTTTTCAGCTGATGAGATGTTTAAGAAGAAATGGTTTAAGAACTTTGATGGTGTCTTCACTAGAGAATCATCCAAATTTCATAAGTTAGAACTTTTGATATCGAAGCTGGTTAAAGCTTTTCGGTCAATTTGTTGTGATGAATTCATTTCACTGTTGGATGTCTGGAGTTCTCTTAATGTTGACAATGCCTCTGTGGTCAGATCTCTTTTTCTCTCTGGCTCTTCTCTTAATACTGTTCAGTCAGCTCTTTCCAAGGTCAAAAAAACCTATTGCTCACTTAAAATGGCGGAATCGAAGCGAGTAGAAGAATCTCATGTTAAATCGGCAATCAATAAGAAGATGGAAAGTTTCAAGCTAAACAAGGGTTACACTATTCAGAATGTTCTGAAGCGTCCTTTTTATAAAGTCATTTTAGATCACTTAGTTGTGGACAATGAGCTGATTTTAGAACCTGGTTCTGTGAAATCAAAGTGGATGAAATCATGGAAGGATAGACTAGAAAGCATAGAGTGGTTCCCGATGTCTCTGATGTATGGCACCATCAGTATTGGCCATTGGATTATGTTTTTAATGAGGCTTTTTCTAGTGTAATGCAGTCAATTGAGTTTTTGGAATTGTTTGGCGTGGTTTCTGATCTGTCTATTAGCAAGATTGCTGGTCTTTCGGGTATTTCAAATGAGCTGTGAATGCATAATGATAGGTTGGTTCTGGATATGCTCTTGATGCTTCTGAGTTCTTGTCTGTCTCATGAGTTTGTGCCTGGTCCTTGAAGGGAAGCTTGGGTTTCGATGATCCTTAAACCATACGAGTGGAAAGGTGTCTTCACAAATACCCGACCTATAACCTTGATTGAGATAACTTGGAAGATCCTCTCCAAGATTCTCTCTGACAAGATAATGCTGGTGTGCAGTGCTCATGACATTCTTTGTGAGGATAATTTTTCAGTTTTGAAGGGTACAACTACCCAAACTCCTATTTTTGCTATTGGTTTGGTTGTTGAGAATGCTTTGGAGAAGAACAGAGAGCTCTGGCTGGTATTGTAGGACATGCGAAAGGTGTATAACTCTGTTGGGTGGGAGCATCTCGAGAAGTGTTTGGTCAGGATCAAAATGTGTGGTGAATTTATTTGCTTTTTCGGTAATATTCATAGGAATCAGACCAATCAGGTTATAACAGATTTCAGTTTAACTGATGGTTATAGTGTACATGATAAGTTGGACCAAGGAGAAGTTTTTTCCTCCCTTTTTTGGTGCATATTTTATGATCCTCTTTTGTGTGAAGTCAAGCATCAGGAGAGTGTGTACAGATATAGACTCAATTCCCATTTTATCTCTTGGAGTGGTTGTGCTGAATCTCAGACTGAGTTTTCTACTTTTTTTGCTGCTGAGGCCTTTGTTAATGACACAATTTGGGTTGGCAGCAGTCAGGCTGCTACTTAACATATTCTCAATGTTGCTAGTAAATTTTTTCGGATTAATGACAAAACTGTGGCCATTCCTATTAATAACAAGATCAGCAATCTGTCTCTTTTTATTAGTGGTTCACCCATTTCCATAGCCAAAAAAGACAAATCTCATCAGTATTTTGGTATCTTTCTCTTAACTGATGGTCTTTCTAAGTTTAGTTTGGCTAAAGTGCATTTGGACGTTCATTTTTTCAGTAATTTGGTTTTAAAGAAAGTGGTTTTAGATAAGCAGTTCTTGTATCTGGTGTCGGCAGTTTTTCAGCCTATAGTCAGCTACAGGATGCAGTTCAGCTTTGTTCCTGTTAGTGTGTGCGACAAGTGGGATGCTCTAATTCGCAAAAGTTTGAAACTTAAATCTGGTTTTTCTCTCAATTTTCCTAGTAACACGATTCATCATCCTTTCTTTTATGGTTTGAAGTCTTTTTCACAATGTCAGTCTGAAAGCAAAGTTGCTTCACTTATTAGTTTTGCAAACTCTTGCGAAGTTCTGGGTCAATTATTTAGTCACAGGTCTCATGACTTGCAGGTTCTGTGTTGGCACCTCATTCATCTATTGAGTTCACCAGCTTGTATTCAGATCTGTGTTTCCAATAATTTCTTGTCAGGTTTGATATGCATTCTTCTTGAATGCAATTTGTCTTTAGATGGCTCTTTGGTCAGCTCTTTTCGGTTTCGTGATGGGGTGTCTATATCTGCTGTTCTGGGCGAATTCTTGTTTTTCAAATACTTGCTTTCTCTCTGGCATTATGGCATTGCCTTTGTGGATCAGCTTTGGGATTGTCATAGGGATATCTTCGATTGGTACACCTTTAAGTGGTGGAAGAAACTGGATCCTCGTGGCCCAATTTCTGAGTGGTTTGGGTGCTCTGTTGTATTTTTCAGTGGTGTGCCTCCCTCTCCTTTGGCTTTAAGTAGTGTTGGCCCTGTGGACATTTGTGGTTCTGATAATTTTGTGTCTGTATGTGATTGTCTTTCTTGGGTTGACACTGATAGTTTGTCTGTATATATGGATGGGTCGGTAAAAAATTTGGGCATAATTAGTTGTAGGGCCGGAACTGCTGCCTTTTTTGAGAACGTTAACTTGGGTTTGGGTGTCTGTGTTCAGGGTTTGATATCATCTACTTTGGTGGAGTTGCAGGCTATAGTATTGGCTCTGGAGTGCATATCTGTGGATTGTTCTGTTTGCCTGTTTTCGGATAGCCAGGCAGCTTTGAATGCTTGCAAGTCGGAGGTTAACTTGGTGTATCCTGACTTTTGCAATCGGTGTTGGGTTGAGCACTGACATATTAGGAATATTATCCGCAAAAAAAATTTGAGGGTTAGCTGGCACAAGGTCAAAGGCCACTCTAGTGTGTTGGAAAATGATTGCACTGATAGCATTGCTGACACTGCAGCTCTCTCTGATTGGTTTCTCCCTCCTCGTATTGCTAAATGGTTTTTGTTGGTGGATGGTAGTATTGTTTCTGATAATTCTAGGCACTTTGTTCAAGATGTTTTTTGTGCTGTCTGTCAGGCGTGCTGAGAAGTCAGTTCTGGTTCTAGATTTCTAGCTAGTGATTTGCACTCAGATGTCGATTGGCTTATCTTTTTTAGGGTTTGGCACCCAGATTTGCATATGGCAACTGGTTTCACCAGCAGATGCACTGCTAATATTTATACTTATCTTATGAAAGCTTTGCATTATTGGCTTCTTATTGCTGTTTGAAAGCGCATTTATGATAAATGTTATCTTAGTGTTTTGTGTCTGTATTGTGGTGAGGTGGAAGTGTCTGATCATGTGTTTTCTTGTATGATTGATGATGTGGCTCATCATCAGATTTTGGAATCCTGTATGTCTTCTTAGAAGGTGCTTTCTGGTCTCTTTCTCCCTTTTTCAAGCATTTTACAGATGCTGTTGACCTGTGCTTTGGATTTCTTGGTGTTCTTGGCCCTTTGTAAGAGTTTTGTTTTCAAAGGATGGCTTCAGGAGACTGTTTCTATCTTCCATAATCCCAGAGTTGCTGGTATTAAAATTGCTGATTTCGTATGCTCTATTTGTATTGCTTTCAGGAATGACATTTGGTTGGTCTGTGCTAAGCATAGAAAAGAATAGCCTGATCCCAGTGGATGGCTCGGTTCTTGTCTCAGTTTCTGGTTTGGCTTCAAGATTCTCGAATGGTGTGGTTAAACTGCTTAGTATTACTGAAGCTTTTGGCATTCGTTTTGGCTTTCACAAATCTTGCTCTTTTTTTTCAGGTATTGGTGACTCAGTTACAATTAATATAATTGCATAGTGTTGTCCTGACTGGTTTGAGTGGCTGGTCACATGTAGAAAATGCATGATTCATGCCTAGTTTAGATTATTTCTTTGATGTATAGTTCTAGGTAGTGTTTGGATCTCGCTCATTAAATAATTAAAAAAAAAAATTTTGTATTAATTAATATTAACTAAATACAATATTAATATATTTAATAAGTTTAACAATATTGTTTTTTTAATAATTAACTTAATTACTAAATTATAATAAATAAAAATAAATTTAAATAGTATTATAAAAATGTTTTTTAATATATTAATTGTTAATACTTTTATTTTTAACTATAATTAGTTTTTTATAAATTTCTTAATTTTAATTGTATAATAATATTAATATTATATTAAAAATTTTTTGTTAATATTATAATATAAGCTTTTTTTAAATTTTGATTATTATTGTATATATATTTTTTTATTATTATTATTATTTTACAAATGCAATCCAATTACTATTTAGTATACAGAAACAAAATAAGTAAATCAAATTAAACATAACTTATGTGTTTTCTATATATAACTGGTCACTTAAACCAATCAAAACAGCATTACATATCTATTAAAATCTTTGCACTATTGTCCAAATCAGAAAAAAACAAACATGGCTTATACAAACCAAAACTAACCACAAAAAACTTAATAATACCAAACAGATAAACCATCTCCTTAGATAGCAAACTAGATAAATCACATAACAAACCAGATACCACTTTTATATTACAAACTAAATCACTCTTTTTCATGAACATTTTAAATTTAAACTTTAATAATTACAACTTACTGTGATGCTTATTAATCAAATAGTAAATGAAATTGACTACTATTAAAAGAGTCTTTTTTCTATTTTTAAAATACAATACTATTTTTTTCACTCATTCTTTAAAAACAAAATCTTTGCACAAGACTGTATAAATGCTAACATCCAAGGCATTTAAAATAAAAGTCCACAGCATTAAAAATAATGATGAAAAGCTTTTTTCTATCAAAAACTTTCACATTTTAACATGACCCAAAATAATATCAGAGTGCACAGAGACATTTTTTGAACAAGTGAAAACATAATTAGGCAATTTAACATTACTACACATTAAGCACAGAATGTTTGAATAATTTTTGTCATAAAATTTCTTGTGAACAGCTACCAGCAACTTCTTGTGGATGGTTTTCATCAAATATATATGCAGAATGGCTGACTTTTTACTAATAAACTCAGCCAATATGGATAAATCTGGATGCCAAACTAAGGCAGTACAATTCCAATTAATGCATTGAATAATATTTGGAATCTCAAAACAAATAACAAACTTATAACTTGGTGCTCAATTGATATAATAATGTTGGTTTCTAAAAGTTAACTGTGTCTGAAGGTTTTTGTGATCTGAAGGTTTTGGTTGAATTCTTTGTATAATAAACAGAGATTCAATAGTTGTTTTTCAGTCACCTTCCAGAATTGCAATTTCATCAAATTTTTTTCTCAGTGTGGTGGCCAGTAATTTTCCTGGTAAGCTATTCTTAAATCTATAAGTTATTTACCCTTGTTTTATAGATCTTTTACCAGTCCCTATGATGTCTATAACTCAGCACTTTTTAATCCTTAATCAATTAGTAAAACAAAAAAAAATAACAAAGAAAATAAAAGAAAATAAAAGAAAATAAAGAAATAAGCCAAGACAATTACAAGTTAGAATCCTGTCAATAGCCATGATTAAGAGCTATTGTTCCAGTATGTTTAAGTATCGATTATTATTAACATGAAAAGTGGATTTGAGATAATAAATAATTATTTATTAATATTTGTGATGTGGAAGATTGCTTAGATCAAATCTAAACTGAGAAGTCTGTTTTTTTTTCTTCTAATGCTACTATTATATATACATAATTGAAATTCCTCAATTCTTTGATTCTTTACACCAGAAATTTTGGAATTCTTGGAATCCTGCAATTCTTTTTGAGAGAATTCTGAAATTTCTGGAATCCTGTGATTCTTCTTGAAAAGAATCTTGGAATTCCATATTTACTATGGCTACTTCTGATTGGCTAATTTATATATTAATATACTTTTTATATTTCATAAGTAATACTGTGTCTTTGGCTACTTCTAATTTATAGTACTTGAACTTATTATACTTTTTTTTTAATCATTGACAATTGTTTAATAATTTCTATTAAAGTCATATTATTTTGAACTATAAAATCAATTTTAAAAGTCTCTTTACTGTTAATTGCCTACCACTTTCTAAGAAGGTGTTTATATCTAGACTTGTTGCCCACTTCTAATTTCTTAACAATTTTGGCAACCAGCAATTCCAACCCAAAAAATTTTGATAAATATCTACTTCTTGGCTGTTCAAATTCACTGAACCAAAATTTAAAAAAAGTAACATTAGCTGAATTTACTATCATTCTTCTTACTTTTTTTCATATAGCATCTAAATTACCAAAAGGTTTTGCATTCACAAAACTATCTATTTCTGTTAATAGTTTATTAGAAACACTCTTCTTAAAACTATTCTATTTGACACTATTTGCATCTTTAATATTAAACTTTCAGCAATCTCTATTGGTTTGCTTGCATATACTATTTAAATATACATCTAAAAGATCTTTTAATCTTACTAAAATTATGACAGCTCTATGGTTTGTGTTAAAAAAGTCAGATACAAAGCTGACCTTGTATATTACTACAGTTGATAGCAAATTCTCACTGACAAAAATATAATCAATAATTTTCTTAACACTCTGAAGTTATTCTAAGTAGGCATTTTAGATAAAAAAAATCTCTTAAGTGAATTAATCAGCCTTATGTCTGGGCATTTTTTAAAATTTGTACTTCTTTTAAAGCTATTTTCATTGAAATTACCACCTAGAACCATAAACAAACTTGAATTAACAGCTTTAGAAATCATGGAATTAACATTAAAAGTTTGGCCAAAGTGTGTACTAATAGACATGTCAACATATAGACCCAAGATTGTAACCAAAAACTTACTCTTAAAGAAAAGCCAAACTGAAACAAGATAACTAAAAACTTTTTCAATCTTAGAAATGTGATGTACAAGAGAATTATTCATAATAATTGCCACTTCAACACCAAAAAACTTCTTGTCCAAGCCAGATAAGAAAATTTTTACCTCATCAAACTTATCCATAATCTACAGTCTAGTGCTAAATCTCAATTTTATTTTAGTAATAATAAAAATTATATTACATAAATATATGTGCCAACAAATAATGTCTTCCTGTTTTGTAAAGACATTAATACTTCAAACATTACATGTAACAAATTTTTACATCTGATCTATTATTAAGAAGAATAAGCAATAGGAACCAAAATAGCATTGTCTACTTTGGCCGATAGACTCATAACTATAATTGACAGATTGTTTAAAGTAACTTCCAATTTAGAGATAACTGAAAAATTAATACTTATTACTTCTGCAACAGTCCTAATACCAGTGACCACATCTAAATTCTTACTTATTACTATATCTGCCTTTTGATTCTGTAATAAAAAAGTTACCAATAACTAACATCCAGAGCTAGATTAAAAAACTATTGGTTTAAGTGCATTTAACCTCTTAGCCAGCTTAATAACTTGTTGTATAAGACTATTAAAACTGCACTCAAAAGTGGCAAATCTATTATTTAATTTCATAAATACCAGTAGAATAGACTTTATTTCTGAAGAGAAACCAAAACCAACTAAACCATCTCATATGAAAAAAAAACTCACCAACAATCTTGGCCTAAGAGACACTACCAAAAAAAACAGGATAGATAATTGGCACTAAATATTTAGCATAGATAGATGCCAGTCTGCTTTTATCTTTTTTTGATAATGTTTTATAAAATAAATTATCAGAAAAAGCTTTCTTACCCATTGTTACAAATAATTATTTGGGGTCTTAAATCAAATAACAAATCCATAATTTGGTGCTCAATAGTTGATTATGTTGGTAATATCTGAAGATTTTCGTGATTTGAAGGTTTTGAGTTGGAGTTTTTTGTATAATAAACAAAGATTTAATGGTTGTTTTATTAGTAGTCTCCCGAAATTGTAATTCTGTTAAATTTTTTTCTTCAGCTTAGTGGCTAGTTTATTCTGGCAGTTGTGCTCTTCTGGTAAGCTATCTGTAAATTTTTTAATGGCTATACCCTTCCTTTAAGGTCTTTTATCAGGCTATCTTTGACATTAATAACTCAATACTTAATCCTTAATCAATTAGTAAACAACAATAAAAATAAAATACAAATAAAAATTAAAGAAATAAAATATAAACCAAGGCAATAAAGTTAGTATCCCATTAATAGCTATAATTAAAAACTATTGTTCCAGTGTGATCAAGTATTTAATATTATCAACATAAAGTGTTGATAATGAGAAAAGTAATTTAGATGGTGAATAATTATTTATTGATATTGATAATTCTAATAGAGATGTGGTAATAAAAAAATCTTTGTAATTACTCTGTCTTTTCTGCTTTTAATGCTCTTGCTATATATAAATAATTTAGGTTTTACAAGATCGCTCACATTTCTGAATGATGTGCTATAATTTCTTGAGCAATGTGCCCTAATTTTCTAATATTGTTCCACATTGCTAAGCAATGTGCTGTAATTTCTAATATTGTTTCACATTGCTGAGCAATGTGCTGTAATTTCTAATATTGTTTCACATTGCTGAGCAATGTGCTTATATATTAACTATTACTCTTCTATTGGTCTATCTGTTTTTCTACTATTTTTTTTATATGTTTTCTTTATGACTAACATCATAGAACAGTCCAATAACATATAACCAAATTTCTTATACTTAGTACACTTGGCAAAATTCAGATGTGATCAGCACAGATTAGTATTTCTAAGCACTAGTGTAGTTTTCATAATAGCATCCAATAATTCAGCAAAGTTGAAGCAAACAATAGCACATTTAGCTTGGACATATAAAACTGGATGATGATTAATAACACATGTTTTTTTACCAACAAAACCAATAAAATTTCATATGTTATGAGTGTTAATTTCTATTAACAGAGTATAAAATAGTGTTCTATAATAATCTTTTGTGTTCTATGTTTTCTTGTCCATATTTGTTTTGATAACTTACACAGTATTTTTCTCAATTAAGACAGACTATTTAATCATAACCAAATTAGTATAATCTAAATACTCAAATTTTACTACAGTTTTTTGCTACAGCTCCACCAATTGTATTTTAATTAACTTAATAACTCCAAATTTAAATAGTATAGTATATACAGTCTTAGCTGACATCTCAATTGGAATTTTTTTCATTATTACAGCCTAATTTGAATGTCCAGCAAATTTTTTGAGATTGGTATTTACTAAGATTTTTGCCATTTTTGTTATATTAGAAGTTTGAACCAAGTTTGATTTAAAAGTGAATGTTATTTTAATAATCTTAACAAATTTTAAGGAAATAGAGACTCCTTTCCAAAACCATTGATTTTCAAAAATAGTTTTCTGACCACTACTAACTTTTCTTGAAAAAACTTCTCAACCACTTTATTCAAGCCAATATCTAGAGCAAATGATTTTCTAACTAGAATATTAACCAAAATTTTCAAAAAGAGAAAAAAAATTAGAGAAGTGTCTAATAAAATATCATTATTATTGCTATTACTTAAAAAATTAATTTTTTCCAGTCACTTCCCCAGAGTCTTTTTGGTTTTAATATGTGAACTCTTTAGCATCTGGTTGGTATTTTTATCATTAAAAATGGTTCTATTACCATAGTCAAAAATAGTTTTTTCAATCAGACACTCTTTTTCTATATTAACACTATCAAATTTAATAATATTGCTAGCTTTTGACTCCTAAAAATGACTATCTAATTTCTTAGCAAAAGCTTTTTTAGTCTTAATATTATTATTTAAAACATTATCTCTCCTTTTTTTTCTTGACAGCACAGATTTGAAACCATCTATTAAACTAGTATCTTTAATAGTCTTCTTTATAATAGCAATATTAGGAACAACAGTGGTCTTCTAATCAAACAAAAATGGTTTTGATTTATCATACTGAATTATAAAAAAAACTTTATGACTTTTTTTTGGAAATTTGAGATGAAAAAAAGAAAGAAGTTTTTTTATTTATTGTATATTTATTGTATATTTATGTATTTTTTCTTAAAAATTAATTTAAAATTTATTTATTATTAAAAATTTTTTGAATTTATTTTTACAATTGTTTAAAGTGTTTTTCTAATTTAAAAACATAAAATATTAATAATTTTTTAGCATTTTTCTTAATTTTACAATAAAGTTTTTATTAATTATAATATAAATAATTTTCTTAATATTAAAACTATTATATATATATGTTTATAATTCTTTAAAAAAACATATTATAATATTTTATTTTTGATATTTTAATACAAGATTTATTACTATTATACTATAATATTTGTTGTTATTATAAAATAATACTTATTGTTAATATTATTTTTTTGTAAATTATTATTTTTTAAGATTTATTACTATGCTATATTATAATTAAATAATTTTTATTATTTATAATTTTTATTAAATTTTTATATCATAATATTATTTTTTTTAAATTTTATATTATTATAGTAGTTTAATATTGTGTTATTAACTTATTATTGTAATTTTTAAAACTATAAATTAATTAATTATCTAATATTATTAATAATTATTATGTTTATAATTGAGTTTAATAGTATTTTATAACAGTTTTTAAATATTTTAAATACTGTTGGTTTTTTAATAAAACTTTCTAATTAAAATATTATTGTTTTGTTAAATATTTTAAATGTGTATATTTAAATGTTTTTTAAGTTAATAATAGCAATAATTAATTGAAAATTTTGTTTTTAAATTTTTAAATATATTTGGTATTAATTTTATTATTATTAATTTTATTATTATTATGTATTGTTTAATATTATTTTTAATTTTTTAATAAATTTGTTATTAAATTTGTTATTATATTTAAAAAAAATAATATATAGTTTAAAACTATGTTTTTTTTTATTTTGGATTTTTCATTATTTTTTTTATGTATATTATTTTAAAATTATTAATTATTATAAGTTTCTCAATAATTATTAAGTTATTTTGCTAATGTTTTTTAAAATATGCATTATTGTTTTTAATTTTTAATTACTATTTAAACTTTTTTATAAGTTTTTATGCTTGTTAAGTTTTTTTTAATATAATTTAAGATTAATTATCTTTTAAATAATAAAATTTAAATAAAACTATTGGTTTTAAATCTTATAAAATCTGGTCCAATAATATTAATATTAATTGTGTTCTAATTTTGAATATTTGTATTATTATTACTAATTTATTATAATATAATTTTAATTAATTATTATATATTATCTTTTTTATTTAATTTTAATTTATATTATTTATTTTTAAATATTTTATAAATATTTTATAATCTATTTTACTTGTAATTAAACTTTTTAATTTATTGTTTTTTAGTTTTAGTATAATACAATAATACTTTGTTTTTAATTTTATATTATTTAATAATTAATTATTATGTCTTATTTTTTGTTTTTTTTATATTTTTTTATATTTTAAACTGGTTTTTTTTATAGTTTTTATTAATTTAGATGTTTTTTTAAGCAATATTTTATAAAATATTGTTTTAATATCAATTTTACTTAGATATATTGAAATAAAAAGTTTAATTAACAATATGACTTTTATTTATAAATTAATTTAAATAATATAAATTATATAATATTTTATTTTTTTATGTTTATTATTAATTTTAACTAGTATTTTACATGGTATATAATTGAATTATTTAATTAATCTATTAATTTATAGATAATATAATAATAATAATTATTATTATTTAATTCTAAATCTTTGACTAAATTTATTTAATATGCTGTTTATAAAATATGTATTTGGATTTAACAATAACTTTTATAAATATCTATATTAACAAATTAAATTTTTATATACAAAATAAATTATTGATATAATATTAATTATTTTAATAATTTTAACTTTTGAATATTTTATAAAATAGTCTATTATTATTATAATATATTAATTATTTTTTATTATTATTATTAATAATCTAACTAAATTAATTTTAATTTTATTAAATAGTTGTTTAATTTTTATTGGTCTTAATGATTTAATTATTTTTGTTTTATTTTTTTATTAATATAGATCACAATTTTTTATGTATTAGATTATATTTGAATATATTTTTAGTTAATAATAATAATTAATTATATGTTAAATAATTTTTTTTTAAATAATCTAAATAAATATTTAAATATATATTAAATAAAATAGTTTTTTTTATTTGTAATTATAACTTTTAATAAATTATCTAAATTTTATTAATTTTAAATAAAATAATGATTTGATAATTTTTGAAACTTAATTAGCTTTTTTATTATTATATTTTTATCTAATTATAGTATTTTTAAGGAATTTCTTTCTCTCTTATCTCCAAAAATTCTCAAAAAAGCACATTTTTCTGTGAAAAAAGTTATTTGTTTTTTTTAATTTATATTAACATTTCTTTACCTAGTAATAACCCATTTTTCGTGAATATAAAGACTACTGTAAATAATACCATATCTAAGAAGAAGGCTTTTAAAGGTGCTTTTTATGGTTTTACTGGTGGTTTCTTTTCTTAGAAGAAAAAAGTGGTCTTTAGTAATGTCAAACACTCTGGTAATAAAAAAGATATACCCCTGAGTAAATCTGGGCCTAGTGATAGTGTATACTCTAATGTGGATAGTCTATTTAATAATGATAAGAATGTTGGCATGTTTGGTGTGAATAGTCGATTTCTATTGGGCTCAGCTGCTATTACACCCAAGGTAAAGCAAGTTAACACTAGTGCTGTTTTTGGTTCTCCATTTGGTTCTCCCAATTTCTGTATGGATGATGATAAAGTTGTACTCTCTTCTTGCTTGTCTATTTCTCTTGACAAGAAGTGGATTGATCCAAAAATCATCAAAACTCCTGTAAAAGTGTTAGTTAAAAAATTGTTTGCTTTGGATATTAGCCTTTCAACTATAGAAAGAAAATCAGCAATGGCAAAAACTTAGTTAATTAGAAAATTTTTTTCTTCAGTTAATAGTTTTGGGGGGGCCATTATCCTCTCAAAATTTGAGAGGATCATCAGATCTATTTTTACTTCAGAAAAAAGCATGGAAATGGCCATATCATTGGCCAGAGAAAAAGGGATTGACATAAACAGTGATCTTAAGAAACAAAGAATGAGGTCAGATTGGGCTGTGGTAATCAAAGAAATTCTCATAAATACATCTAGATATATGATTATCACCACAGTATTCAAATTTGGGGAAATTAAGTCGATCAAGATTCAACTAATTGATATGTAGCAGAAGGCTGTGGTAGAGTTTGCTAAGTTAGGTCAAGCTGATTTGTTGACATTAAAATGGTTATTTCTAATTGAAAAAGACTCTGTGTGTGTAGCCAAAGCTGTGGGAGATCACAATACATGGGCATTGAGGGATCAGTTCAGAGCTTTACTGTTCACTTTGCCAGTGGGAACAACTGTTCATGATTTGGGCACTTTTTTGGAAAGGGCTGGTAGGAAAACTTGCATTATAAACAGGTCTATAAAAACTGGTAATAGGATTCACTGTGTAGTGGTTGGTTTTGCCTCTGACAATGATTTGGAATCTGCTTTTTACATGGAGCCTATTTTTAGTGGAGTGAAACTTTCTTGGGCTAGAATGGATTTAGTTCATTATAAAAAGTGTGGGCACTTTGGACATTCGGCTCTTGAATGTGATACATTAGATGCAGTTGTGCTGCCATTTTCTAAGAGAGCTTATAAAAAGATTGCTTCAGAGAAAACTCATTATTGGCTTACTAAGTTGTATGAAAAAAAATGTGTTCCGATCTCTTACCTTGCTGCTTTTGGTAGCAAATCTTGGGCCCAAGTGGTCTTACTTGCTGTTTTTTTGGTAGTGCTCACTCTAAGTCTGGTCTTAGTCATTCTTCTTATGGGATCTCAGGTTTGGGTAATGCCCTTCTTTTTATTTCTACCAACTTCTCTGGCTTAAGTAATTGTTTAGCAGTCTTGAAAAGATTTTTAGAGCTTTTGACAGATCAGGTTTCTACTATTACACAGTAGCTGAGCTTTGTAGAATTAGTGCCTTTGGCATCCAAGTTATCTGTGTTATCTCTGGTCATTTCAGTGCCTTTGAATTCTGTTTTGGATTCAAATATGGCGTTAAATAATACATTGGCATTTTCTGTTTTTTCTTTTTTAGTTGTTGTAGACACAGTTGCCGATTTTAGCTCAAGTAGTTTTAAGGTTTTGACCACCAAGGTGGGTGGGTTGGAATCTAAGTTGGTGGCTTTGGAAGTGTCAGTTGAGTCGGTTTTGGAAAAGTTGGATTGTTTGTGTTCTGGTTTGGATTTGTCAGCTCCTCTTATCTCTTACTAAGTGTTTTGGTCTAGAAATTTGCTATATGTAATGTCAGGGGTTTGAACAATTTAGCTTAACAGGATGATGCTATTAGATGGCATAGAGATTCTTGCAATTCGGTTTCTGTTTTTACTGAGACAAAACTTAAAAATTATGCTGGGCCATGAATTAAAAACAGATTTTCTGGTTTGAAAGTTTTTAGTTCTAAGATGGATTTTGGATATTTAGAGTCAGAAGTTGCGATTGTTTTGAATGAGAATTTTGCTTATTATGTGTGCAAAGTTTTGGAGGTCTCTGGCTATCTCATTTCTGTTTGTTTTCTTTTTGCTGGCAAAGCTTCTGTTACAATTTTGGGTTTGTATGCTAGTGCTTTGACTGGTGTGAGATTTAAGCAGGCTTCTGCTATCAATACCTTTATTGCATCTGCAATTAGCTCCAGCTTTTATGTTCTTCTCAGTGGCAATTTTAATAAAGATAGTGCTAGACATAGTGCAAATTTCAAAAAAATGCTCAGAATTGGGGTTACACAATGTGTTTTTAGGCAATCTCATATCCAAGTCTCCTATATAGTACAATTTTAAAGGGGTAAAGAAGACTATTGACTTTATTTTTGTGAGTAATTATCTCTTGTCAGCTGTATTTGGTGGATGTATTAGTGGAGTTTCTGATTATTTTGATACTGATTACTTAGCTGTGTCAGTCTCAGTGGGTCTGGGCAGTCTTTTAGACAAGCAGTTAAATTTATTGCACAAGCTTGCAAATACAGACCATTGGAAGTTTGATTTTAAAGACTTAAATACCACTAAATGAAAATGTTTTGAAGATTGTGCAGCTGCTAAGATGTCACTTTTGAGGAATAACTTCACTGCTGCTAGAGATCTTGGTGACTTGAATTCTATGTAAAATCTTTTGAAAAAAGTGTTAACAAAGTTAGCAAACTCTATTTTTTCTAAACATTGGTACAGTATCTTTAATTGTTCCAGGAACAAATATTCTTCTAGATTCTACAGGCTTGAATTGTTAATTGCCAAGATAGTTAGGGCTCTGAGTATGGGTAATTCTCTAAGATTTGTCTATCTTGTTAAAATTTGGTCAGTTTTGGATGGTGCAGAATCTTTCAAAATTCTTGGTTTGCTTGAAGCATATGGCAATTCTGTGGAGGTTTTTAAACAATTTTTAGTTGCCAAAAAACATTACTGTAAGACTAAATATATTAAATCTGAGCTGGCTAAGAGTGTTTCTATCAACAAAGTGATTGGTAAATATATGGATGACTTTGTTTTAGAGAAAAAAAATATGATTAGTAGTATTTTAGAGTGTCTCTTTCACAAGATTGTTTTTGATTACTTGGTATTGGATGGAGATTTAATTCTAGAACTAGCTGAAGTAAAGGCCAAAGTTGATAGTATCATGGTTAATTAGACTAAGAAATGCAGAGTACCTGATTTGTGGTCTCATCAATATGCTTCTTTGAACTATGCAATAGACAATGCTTTTTCTGGTGTGATGAATGAAATTGGGTTGAGAGATTTACATGCAGTTGTAAAGAATTTGCTGGATGGCAAGGCTGCTGGCCTCTCAGGTGTCTCGAATAAACTTTGGAAGCATAGTGATGATTTGGTTTTGGGTTGTCTTCTGGACTTGCTGAATTCTTGTCTTGTACATGGAAATATTCCAGCTTTGTGGAAATGTGCCTGAATCTCTATAATCTTTAAACCATACAAATGAGAAAAATGTTTTACTAATACACAGCCAATAGTTTTAATAGAAACTGCTCATAAAATTTTATTGAAGATTTTGTCTGACTGCATATCTTTGGCTTGCAGTGTATTTAATGTTCTTAGAGGTAACAATTTCTTAGTTTTAAGAGGTACTTCAACTCAGTTACCTGTGTTTGTCATTGGTTCAATTATAAAAGATGCCTTAGAAAAGGAAAAGAAACTTTGGCTGGTATTGTAGAACATGCAAAAGACTTACAACTTTGTGGGATGGTTTCATCTAAAGTTTAGTTTGAAGCACATTAAAATGTGTGATAGATTTATTAGATTTTTTGAGAATATTTATTTGAACAGAACCAATAAAGTTATAACAGATTTTGGCTTTTCTGATGGTTATAAGGTGCAGAATAGACTTGACCAAGATGAAGTGTTTTTTCTACTTTTTTGAAGAATCTTTTATAATTCTCTTTTGTGTGAAATCAAAAGACACAAACACTTGTGTGAATACAGAATTGACTTGAAATTTGTTGCTAAGTCAGACAGAGTAAAATTACAAGTAGAGATAATATTTTTCTTTGCCACTGGGGCTTTCATAGATAACACGATCTGGATAAGCAGTAGTCAAACTGTCACCCAATATATTTTAAACATTGCAAGTAAGTTCTTTGCTCTTAATAATATTTCTATAAACACAGAAAAGACTGTTGCTATTCCTATTAATCAAAAAGTTAAGGACGTTTTATTGTCCATTAATAGTATACCAATTGCTGTGGCCAGAAAAAGTAAATCTTATTGATATTTGGACATTTTTTTATCAACAAAAAAGCTTTCCAAGCTGAGTTTACTAAAAATGCATTCAGATGTACACTTTTTTTGAACGTGGTTTTGTGCAAAGCTATCTCTGATAAACAATTCTGTTATCTGGTATTGTCTGTTTTGCAACTTATTATTAGCTACAAGACTCAATTTAGTTTTATTCTTAGCACTGTTTGCTTTAGGTGAGATGCTATAATTAGAAAGAACTTAAAATTTAAGGCACATTTCCTTCATGATTTTCTCACAATTGTATTGTTACATCCTTTTTTTTATGGCATCAAAACATTTGCCCAGATACAATTTGAGAGTAAGTCATCCTCCATTATTAATTTTGCAAATGCTCCAGATATTTTGGGGCAGCTTTTCATTTATTGGAGTTTGGATTTGAGAGTTGCCAGCTGGTTACCTGTTTATTTGTTTTGCCATTCTATCAGATTATAAGTCAATCCTAAGAATAATTTTTTAGCTGGGATAGTAAAGATTTTTTCATTTTGTGGACTGTTTTTTTCTGCTCTGCTAACAGCTTTTCATCACTTTGCTAGTATGCCAATCTTTGAAATTCTTGGGGATGGTGTATTTTTCAGAGTAGTCCATTCACTGAAGCACTATGGAGTTGCTTTCATTGATCAACTGTTAAACAAAAAGGGTGAGTGCTTTAATTAAAAATGCTTCAAGCATTAGAAACATTTGGATCCACATGGCCCTGTTCCAGTTTGGTTCGACTTGGTTATTTGCTTTTTGGGCATTCACTTGCTAGCTGTTGATGTTGAGCCATGTATGTCTGTTGACCATCTGGTGAATTCTGTTGTTACTAACACAATCAGTAAGGCTAAAACTATTTTTTTGAATTCTGGTCTGGTTTTATTTGATGTGTATATAAACAGTTCTGTAAAACATTTTGGTTCTTGTTCTGTTATTGCCAGGACCACTGCATTCTTCCCAAATTTTGGCCTTGGTGTTGGTGCAAGAGTTTAGGGTGTTATGTCCTCTACTTTAGCTAAACTCAAAGCCATAGCTCTCATGCTCGCTTGTGTCTCTTTAAGTAGTAGTGTTTTTGTCCACTTTGATAGCCAGACTGCTCTTTCTGCTTGTTTTAATGAATTGCTTTTGGCTCATTCAGATTTCAGGAAGAATCTATGGATGGAGTGTAGACAGATTGTCAACTTTTTTAAAAGGAAATCACTTGCTGTGTTCTGACTTAAAGTCAAAGACCATTTTGGTGTCTTGAGAAATGTATGCACTGATAATATTGTCTCAGATGCTTGCTGTTATGATGCCATGTTTTCTACTTGTGTCAATAAGTTTTTTTTGAAATCAGGTAATCTGGTGTTATCTTGTAATGTTCAATATTATGTCAGAAATTTCTTCCAAATATTATATCGAATGAATTAGGAAAATGAGTTTGAAGCCAAAATCAATAATATTTGTAGTGTCAATACAGTGGATTGGGAGAGAACTTTTGTGGTCTGGCATCTTGATAATCACATGGCTACTGGCTACACAAGCTGTTAGTTGGCAGCTTTGAGAACATATTTTATGAAGTCATTGCATGGCTGTTTGCTTGTAGTGGTCTGCAAGTGTGTATATGACATTTTTTACCTTAGTGTCAAGTATCTGTTTTGTGATATGATTGACATATCTAATTATTCTTTTGTGTGTTTCTCTAATATGTTAGCTCATAATAAGATTTTGTCTAGATTTTGCATGAGGTGGTTGTCACTGTCTAATGTCATTGTCTCACTTTCTGTGGTGGTATGAAACTTATCCTTTTGCATAAGTAATGTTGGTTTTTACTCCATGTTGGCTAAAGGCTTTATACCAAGTGATTGGTATTGTAAGACTTTGGATGTTCTTGGTTGTTCTGATGTGGCTGGTGTAATGGTAATTGATTTTATTAAGAATCTGGCCTCAGCCCACAGATCTGTAATATAGCATAAAAGGTCTAACCACCAATCATCTATGGAGAAGGCAAGTCACATAGTTGCCAATGGCAGTACATTACTTTTAGCTGATAATGTTAGAGATAGATTGAGTAGTGGAGTTGTTAGATTGCTTAATATAAATGAGACCAAAAAGGTGTATTCTGGTTTGTGTACTAGTTGTCTGATTTTTTCAGGTTTGGAAGATATGGTATTAGTGGTGGCTAATTTGTAGTGTAACTTGGGTTGGCCCAAGTGGCTGGTCATATGTCATAAGCACATGAATTGCATTTGGCTTTATAATGTATATAAATCACATATTTTCTAAATGGCAATTGGACCACACTCATTAAACCAAAATAAATAAAAAAATTTTTAAGTATTAGTTAAAATTTTTGTAAAAATAATTATTTATTGTTTTTATGATAGTTGTTTACTAATTTTTATATATATTTTATTTTGATAAACAATTAATATTGATATTTTTTTATTTTTTTTATAAGTAAGACATGATTTTATTTTATTTATTATG
The DNA here is from genome assembly GCA_016748015.1 of Geosiphon pyriformis. NCBI lineage: Eukaryota > Fungi > Glomeromycota > Glomeromycetes > Archaeosporales > Geosiphonaceae > Geosiphon > Geosiphon pyriformis. Next base: position 177,089 of record JAAOMT010000566.1, on the reverse strand, counting down.
TTTTTCTGAATAATTATATTTTTTTAACACAATAATTACAATAATAATAAATTAAATTTTTTAAATCTTTATTTATTATGTTGTATATAATTATAAATAAATTTTTTTTTAGTATATTGAATATTTTAACTTTAATTTGTATTATTAATAAATTTTTTTATAAAACTAATTAATTTTATTTGGATTTTTTTTTGCTTGTTTAAGTTAATATAACTAATTTTATTCTTTTATTATTAATTTATAAAAATTAATAAGTTTTAAAAACTAATAAAATTAAGTTTTTTTATATTTAAAATAGATTTTTAATTAATGCTAAATTATTAAAAGTAATTATAAATAATTGAAAAAAAAACTTCTTTCTTTCTTCCAAAAATTTTCAAAAAGTGCATTTTTTATAAAAAGAAGTTTTTTTGTTTTTTAGTTTATTTTAATATTTCTTTACTTAATAATAACCCATTTTTCATGAATATGAAGACTATTACAAGTAGTATTATGTCTAAAAAGAAGGCATCTAAGAGTGCTTTTTATGATCCTGCTGGTGGTTTCTTTTCTTAGAAAAAAAAAATTGTCTTTGGTAATATTAAACACTCTGATAATGAAAGATATATATTTTTAAGTAAATCTGGGCCTGGCGATAATGTATATTGTGATGTGAAAAGTTTATCTGGTAATAATGAGGATGTTAGCATGTCTGGTGTGAATAGTGGATCTCTTTTGGGCTCAGCTGCTACCACACCCAAGATAAAGTAAGTTAACACTGGTGCTGTTTTTGGTTCTCTACTTAGTTCTTCTAATTTTCATATGGATAATGATAAAATTGTTCTTCCTTTTTGCTTGCCTATCTCTCTTGACAAAAAGTGGATTAATCCAAAAATCATTAAAACTCCTATGGAAGTATCAGTTAAAAAGTTATTTGCTTTAGATATTAATCTCTTAGCTGTAGAAGGGAAATTAGCAACAGCAAAAACTCAGTTAATTAGAAAAAATTTTTCATTAATCAATAGTTTTGGGGGGGCCACTACCCTCTCAAAATTTGAGGAAATCATTAGATCTACTTTCACTTCAGAGAAGAGCATAGAAATGGCCACATCATTGGCCAGAGAAAAAGGGATTAATGTAAACAGTAATTTTAAGAGACAAGGAATGAAGTCAAATTGGACTGTGGTAATTAAAAAAATTCACATGAATACATCTAAAGACATAATTGTTACCACAGTATCTAAATTTGAAGAAATTAAGTTGATTAAAATTCAATTAGTTGGAATGTGACAAAAGACTGTAGTGAAGTTTGCTGAATTAGATCAAGCTAATTTGTTGGCCTTAAAATAGTCATTCCTAATTGGGAAAGATTTTGTGTGTGTAGCCAAAACTGTAAGAGATCATGAAATTTGGACATTTAGGGATTGGTTTAGGGCACTTTTGTTTACTTTGTCAATGGGTACAATAGCACATAATCTTGGAACTTTTTTGGAAGGGGCTGGTGAGAAAACTTGTATTATAAACAGATCTATAGAAACTGGTAATAGAATTTACTGTGCTGTAGTTGGTTTTGACTCTAATAATAATCTGGAATTTGTTTTTCACACAGAGCTAATTCTTGGCAGTGTTAAACTTTCTTGGACAAAGATAGATCTGGTTTGGTGTGAGAAATATGGGAGATTTGGTCATTCTGTTTTGAAATGTGATGTACCAGTTGCATCTACTTCTAAGTCTTCAAAAACATTTAAAAAGGTTGTATCTGATAAATGTCATCTTCAGTTGGCAAAGTTGTATGAGAAAAAAAGTGTTTCAATATCTTGCTCTGCTGCTTTTGGTGGCAAATTTTGGGCCTAAGTGGTCTCACTTGCTGGTTCTTCTAATAGTCTTTGCTTTACTTCTGGTTCTGGTTTCCTTTTTTCTGGCACCTCAGATTTAAATAGTGGTCCCTTCTTGTTTCAGCTGACACCTCATCTTTGAATGCTTATTTGGCTTCTTTGGAACAATTCTTGGAGCTATTAATCGACCAAGTTTCTGGTATTGTGTACAAGTTTAGCAACATGGAATTGGTACTATAAGTTCCATCTCCCTCCTTTAAAGTCTTGACTACCATAGTTGCTGCCAAAGAGGATTTGGCTTTAAATATGATTGTAAACAGTCCTGAGTTGGTACTTTTACTCTCCTTTTCTGCTTCCCTTAACATTTCAACTTTGGGTTTGAATAGTTCAAAAGTTTTGATGACCAAGGTTGGCAGTTTGGAATCTAAGTTGGTGGCTTTTGAGGCTTCTGTTGGTTCAGTTTTGGCAAAGTTAGATTATTTGTGTGCTGGTTTGAGTCTTTTGTTATCTTTTTCATCCCAATAAGTGGTTTGATCTGGAAGATAGCTACATGCAATGTTTGAGGCATCAATGTTCCTGCCAAGCAAGAAGATGTTATTTGTTAGTATAAGGATATGGACAACTTGATTTTGATCATTATTAAGACTAAATTGAAGAATAAAGTCCATTCATAGATTGCTGGCAAGTTTGAAGATGTCTGTGTATTTACTTTTGGTTTGAATTCTGGATATTTGGGTGCCAATGTTGTGGTCATCATGGACTCTTTTTTGGCAAAACATGTGTACAAGATTTCTGAGGTGCCTGGTCTGTTCCTATCCATTAGATTGCTTTTCAAAAATAAACTTTCTGTGTTAGTTTTGGGGCTGTATGCTGGTGCTTTGTCTGTGGTTTGGTTTTTATAGGCTGAAAAAATTAACTCTTTTATTGTAAAGACTGTTAACAATTCTTCTTTTGTTATCTTTGGTAATGATTTCAATAAAAATGGTTTGCAAAAAAGTGCTAGTTTTAAAAAGTATATCAGTTTGAAGCTGGTTAATTCTTTGATAAATAGTTTGGTCATGAAAAGTCCTATGTAAAAAAATTCAAGGGGTGTGGAAAAAACAATTGATTATGTGTTGGTTTTGTCAAATTTAGTTAGTGCAATAATAGATTGTGATGTTATAGATATTAGTGATTACTTTAACATTAATGATCAAGCTGTTTCTGTGTCAGTCAGTCTGGGCAGTTTGCTGAATACTTAGTTAAACTCTTTTTGCAGGCAGACAAATAAGAATTACTGAAAGTTTGATTTTAAAAGTGCTAATGATACAAAGTGAGACAAGTTTAAAGATGCTATGGCAGCCAATACTACCATGTTCTCTGATAATTTTTTCACTTCCATGCAATTCTCGGATTTAGATGCAATATGAAATATAGTTTACAAGATTATGATGCTATTAGTTAATAAGATATTTAGGAAGAATTGATTTAAAAGTTTCAATAGTATTTTTACCAAGGAATCTTCTAGATTTTATAAGCTGGAGCTTTTGGTCTTGAAAATTGTTAAGGCTTTTTGTGAGGAAGATGTTAATAGGTTTGCTTTTCTTATGAAATACTGGGATTCTTTGGACAATGTTAAGGCTTTGATTGTACAAGATATTGTAAACTCTGGTGTGGGTTTTGATCATGTGTACTTGGCTCTTTTCAGTACATGAAAGTTATATTATGCTTTTAAGCTTGCTGAGTCTTTGTAAGCTAAGAAGTTAAGTATAAGATCAGCTATTGATAGACAGATAAAAAATTTTGCAGTTGATAAAGATTATACAATTAGGAACATGCTAGAATGTTTTTTTTAAAAGATGGTTTTGGACCATCTGGTAGTTAAAGATGAACTGATTCTGGAATCTGATCTAGTTAAGGCCAAGATTAATGTTATTATGGAGGACTAGACCAGGAATCATAATATGGTGAAGAATTTTTTTGATGATTGGTCTCATCAATATTGGCCTCTAAAGTATATTTTTAATAATGTTTTTTTAAATGTAATGTGTTCAGTTAGTCTTGATAAGTTACTCAGAGTGGTTTCTAATCTGTTTAATGGCAAAGTTGCTGGTCTTTCTAGGGTGTCAAATAAGCTATAAAAACATTACAACAGATTGGTCTTGTATATGCTTTTGGTGCTTTTGAACTTTTGTTTGTCTTGTAAGTCAGTATTTAGTGCTTGGAAGGAAGCTTGAGTCTTGATAATTCCAAAATCATATGAGTGGGAAGGAGTTCTTATAAACATCCAACCTATTGCTTTTATTGAGACTGTCTACAAAATCCTTTCCAAGATTTTTTTAGACAGGATTTCTTTGACATGCAGCACTTTTGATGTCTTATGTAAAGACAATTTTTTGGTTTTGAAGGGTATGACAACTCAGTTTTTTATTTTCACAATTGGTTCAGTTATTGAGAATGCTTTGGAGAAGAACTGGGAGCTTTGGCTAGTTTTGCAAGACATGAGAAAAGCATACAATTCAGTTGGCTGAGAGCATTTTGAGAAGTATTTGGTCAGGATTAAAATGTGCAGCAAGTTTATTTGATTTTTTGGTAGTATTCATAGAAATCACACCAACTAAGTTATGACAGATTTTGGTTTAATGAGTAGTTATCATGTGCATAATGGTCTGGACCAAGAAAAGATATTTTTTTTTCTTCTGTGGCACATATTTTATGATCCTCTATTGTGTAAAGTCAAGTGTTAGAAAAGTGTATATAAGTATAGGTTGAATTCTTATTTTATTTCTAGAAGTGGTTGTGCTGAATCTCAGGCTGGACTTTCTTCCTTTTTTGCTATTAGTACTTTTGTCGATGATACAATTTGGGTTGGTAGCAGTCAGAGTGCTATCCAACATATTCTCAATGTTGCTGGTGAATTTTTTTAGATCAATAACATTTTAATCAATAATAACAAGACAATGGCTATTTCTATCAATAGCAAGGTCAGCAATCCTTCTCTTTCTATCAGTGGCTCACCAATTTTTATTGCCAAAAAGGGTGAATTTTATTAGTATTTGAGTATTTTTCTTTCAACTGAAGATCTCTGAAAGCCTAGTTTGGCTAAGGCAAATTCAGATGTTTATTTTTTTACCAATCTGGTTCTAAGAAAGGCTATCTTGAATAAATAGCTCTTGTATTTGGTGTTAGCAGTTCTCTATCCTATAGTCAGTTATAGAACACAGTTCAGCTTTGTTTCTGTTAGTGTGTACAACAAGTGGAATGCTCTAATTTGTAAGAGTTTGAAACTTAAATCTGGTCTACTACTTGACTTTTCTAGTGATACAATTCATTACTTTTCCTTTTATGGTTTGAAATCTTTTTTACAAGTTTAGTCTGAGAGTAAGATTGCTTCTCTTGTTAATTTTGTGAACTCTGATAGTGTCTTGGGTCACTTGTTTTCTCACAGGTCTCATGACTTATAAGTTTTGTGTTGGTGTCCTGTTCATCCATTAAGTTCTTCTGTTTGTATTTATGTTAGTGCTTTTAATAACTTTCTGGCAGACATAGTTTGTATTTTTTTTGATTGCAATTTGTCCTTAGGTGGCTCTTTGGCCAGTTCCTTTTAGTGTCACAGTGGGATTCCTATGTCTGCTGTTCTAGGTGAGTTAAGATTTCTCAAGTTTCTCCCTTCTCTCTGTCAGTATAATATAGCTTTTGTAAATCAACTTTGTAATAATCATGGTGCTGTTTTTGATTGATATACTTTTAGACAGTAAAAAAGACTGGATTCTTGTGGCCCTGTTTCCAAGTAGTTCAATATTTCTACAATGTTTGTCAATGGTGTGGCTTTTTTTTCTGCTCATTCTTTGGTTTCAAGTGGAGTTGATTCTTTGAATATTCTTAACTCTGGTAATTTTGCATCTGTTTGTAATCATTTCTCTTGAGTTGGTTTTGGTAGTTTATCTATATATATGGATAGATTTTTGAAGGATTTGGGCACAATTGGCTATAAAGCTGGCATTGCTACTTTTTTTGAGGACATTAATTTGGGTTTGGACATTGGTGTATCAAGTATGATGTCATTAATTATGGCAGAATTACAGACTATTTTATTGGCTCTGAAGTGTGTTCTTTTATCTAGCTCTGTTTGCTTGTTTTCAAATAGTCAATCTGCTTTAGATGATTGTAAGTCAAAATTGAGTCTGATGTATTCAGACTTTCACAATCAGTATTGGGTTGAGCATTAGCATATTGTTAATATCATTTATAGTAAGAATTTAAGAGTTAGTTGACACAAGATAAAGAGTCACTTTGGCATTTTAGGGAATGAGCATGCTGATATAATTGCTGGTGCTGCCTTTCTCTCTGGTTGGCATCTTCCTTTTCACTTGGATAAATGCTTTATAGTGGTTAATAGTAGTGTTGTTTCTGGCAATTTTGGATATTTTGTATGTGATGTTTATTGTTCCATTTGTTATATATACTGGGAAGTTGGTTTTGGTTCCAAGTTTTTGACAGGTAATTTGCTTTATAAGAATATGAACCAAATAACCGAATCTAAATATACTTACTTTGATTGGCTCTGCTTATTACTGGTGTGACATCTTGATTTGCATATGGCTGCTGGTTTTACCAGCAAATCTTCAGCTAGTGTGTGCATTTATTTTATGAAAGCCTTGCATTATCAGCTGCCTATTGCCATTCAAAAATGCCTTTATGACAAACATTATCCTAGTGTGTTGTGTTTGTATTGTGGCAATATGGAAGTGTTAGATCATATGTTTCTTTGTGAGATTGACAATTCTATTAGGCATTGAATATTGGACTCCCATGTGGCTTCATGAAAGACTCTTTCTGGTTTCTCTCACTTCTCTTCAAGTGTGCTGCAGCTGTTGTTATCTTGTGTTTCTAATTCCTCCATATTTATGGCTTTTTATAAGAGTTTTATTTTTAATAATTGGTTTCACAAGGCTGTTTCCGTCTTCTGTGATTCTAAAGTTGCCAGTTTAGAGATTGTCAAATTTGTGTACTTTCTTGGTCTCACCTTTAGGAATAATGTTTGGGTGGTTCATGCTAAACATCATGTCTATATAAAGAAAGCTGGATTGATTTTGTTGAATGGTTTGGTTTTCATGTCAATTTTTGGTTTGACATCAGAGTTTTTTGTTGGTGTGATCAAATTGCTTGATATTACCAAAGCTTTTGGAGTTCATTTTGAATTCTGCAAATCTTGTTTATTTTTTTTAGGTATAAGTAACTCAGTCTCAGTTTATATAGCTGCGTAGTATTGTTCTGATTGGCCTGAGTGGCTGGTTATGTATAAAAAGTGCATAATTTATGTCTAGTTTAGATTATTTTTTTAATGTATAGCACTAAGTAGTGTTTGGATCTTACTTGTTTTTTTTTATTAAGAATATTTAATGAGCGTAGTCCAACCACTATCTAGTACATAGAACCAAACTAAGAGACTCAAACTAAATGCAGTTCACACACTTTCTACATGTGGCTAGCCACTTAGGCCAGAGAAGACAACACTACATACTGATATTAACACTCGGATTACCATCCAGACCAGAGAAGAAAAGATATGACCTGCAATGACTGAAATTAATAGCAAAAGAGCCAGCAATGCCAAGCATCCTTACCACTTTATTAGGCAACAAAGAACCCAAGCAACGAGACAAACCAGAAAACAAACTGTCATCCCCAACCAGACCAGCTTTCTTTATTCTCACTTTAAACGCTGATCTTGCCAACCAGGCTTTAGAACAATATAGCTCAACCAAATGCCCAACAAAACCAACCACAGCACTAATAGCCTCCTTTCTACCATCAAAAATCTTCACTGCTTCCATACACCACTCTCTCAGCACAAATTTTTTACACAGAACTGAATACAAATTAACATCCAAAGAACACCAACCAAGAGATTGCAAAACAGCAGAGGATGACGAGCCATGAGGACTGACCACAGATAGCCAGTCTAAAGACGCTGTGACCAAAACCTCCTTGTAAACCTCCACATTATGAGAACATGTGAAAACATGGTCTAGTAATTCCACTTCATGACATAGTAAGCACAGCACACCAGGATACAATTTATCATACAACCATTTTCTAACCACCACAGAAAGCTGTCAGTAGACAGCCTTCATCAGATATGTGCAAAGACAAGAAGATCTCCGACTAGTAAAATCAGCAAGCATATGTGAATCGGGATGTTACACCCTAACAGTAGCATCCCAATCCATGGCCTCAATCAGCACATCAGGAATCACATTCCGGCCAGATCTTGCCTCCCATCGTGTATGGCAAACAGATCTATACAAATCCTGAACAAAATAATGAGTATTGTCAGAGACTGGTGTATTCTCAGCAACCAAAAAGCGCTTCCAGACACCAACAGACAAAGATAAATGAGAAAAAACAGCATCCTCAGCAGCAGTATCAGCCTTAATATTACCAACAACTCCAGAATGCCCTTTAACCTTAACCCAATGTACAAAAAGATCTTTTTCATGAACCAAATCAAAAATCTGGTGTCTCTTTAACCAACAAGAGGAGCAGAAATCAGGCACAGACAATGACATCTCAGAAATACATGCATCAATAGCCACTTGGCTGTCAGTATGCACGACCACAGTACAAGAAGATGAAACACACTCCAGAGACAAAGTAATGGCTTGCAGCTCGGCCATAGTAGAAGACAACAGCCCATGAATCTTAATGCCAATACTCATATCAATAGCAGAAAAGAAGGCCATTGCACCACTGACAACATCAGCCCCACCAAAATTTTTTAACGAGCCATCCATAAAAACCTCAAATGAATTAGACCAGACCTTATGCAACCTACTAACAATTGCAGAAAACTCCTCGGAATCCAAAATGCTCACTCCAAAAAGACAAGTAGACTCCACAAAACTGGCCAACGAGATACCAGTACTGCAAAAAAAATCAGACACAACCATAAACCAGTAAAGAACAGGACCCCTCGGACCCAGCCTCTTCCAACATCGGAAAGTTGTCCAACTCATAATACATCCCTTCTTGTCAAACAATCTATCACCAAATGCCACACCAAATCACTTCAATGAATAAACAGAATTGAAATACAAAGAACTCCCCAAGATAAAGAACACAAGAAAACTACCAGGATTACGGAAAGCGTTGGGTAAGCTATTCGACAGAGACAGCTCATTGCACAGAAAAATCTTAACCATGCCTACCAGAAAATTGTTTATAGGGCTAACACACAACCTAACAGAAAACTGTAAAGGATTCAAAGGAGACCATCTCAGAACCTGCAAATTGAGAAATCTGTGCTCAAACATATATTCAAAAACACCAAAAGAGTTGGAAAATGAAATCAAAGCAGCCAACTTCCCCTCAGACTGCATCTGCTCAAAAGACTTCAGATCATATAAAGATGGATGACACAGAGCCTCACTGGGAAAATCACAGGACAAACCAGCCTTAGACTTGAGGCCCTTCCTCAACATCACATCCCATTTGTTATATACGTTCAACGAAACAAAGCTAAACTGAATGCAATAGTTAACAATAGACTACAAGATAGCCAACACCAGATACAAGAACTGTTTATCAGTAATAGTCTTCTTAAGAACCACATTAGTAAAGAAACGAACATCAGAATGCACCTTGGCCACATTCAGCTTTGAAAGCCCCTCAGTAGACAAAAAAATACCCAGGTAACAATGAGTCTCACCCTTTTTAGCTATTGAAATAAGCAGACCACTAATATTCAAAGAAGCAATTTTAACATCTTGATTGATTGGAATGGTCACAGTCTTCTCATTGTTGATGGAGATGTCATTGACAACAAAAAACTCACTTGCAATGTCCAAAATATTCTGAGTAGCAGCTTGACAGTTTCCAACCCAAATTGTATTATCAACAAAAACACCAGCTGTGAAATAGGAAGACAACCCGCCACTGCCCTCAATTCAACCTGATTTCAAAACAAACTTGGAACTTATCCGATACCCAAAAATTTGTTCATGTTTTTTAACCTCACACAGAAGTGGATCATAAAAAATCCTCCACAAAAAGGGTGAGAAAACTTCACTCTGATTCAAACCATCACAAACATAATACCCATCAGAGAGACCAAAATCAGTCATCACCCTGTTGAATCTACTCTTATGTATACTACCAAAAAATCTGATGAATTTGTTGCACATCTTAATTCTCCACAAACTAGCCTCCAAATGACACCACCCAACAGAATTGTATGCTTTTCACATGTCCTGCAGGACCAGCCAAAGTTCTCTATTCTTTTCGAAAGCATCTTCCACAACCACCCCAACAGCAAACACCAGAGATTGCATAGATGTGCCCTTTAACACTGAAAAATTGTCACCACAGAGAACATTAAACTTACTACATACGAAAAAAATCCGATTGGACAGAACCTTAGAGAGAATCTTCCTGGCAGTTTCAATCAGAGCAATAGGATGAGTGTTCGTGAAAACACCATCCTAATCATATGGCTTAGGAATCATTGACACCCAGGCCTTTTTACAAGAAACAGATACCCTGCCAATGGACAAGCAAGCATTCAACAAAACCAATAGACAGCTCAGAACCACTTTACTACCATGTTTTTACAGCTTATTGGGAATACTAGACAGGCCAGCAGCCTTACTGTTAGGCAGACCACCCACCACTAGAAGCAACTTCTCCATATCTATCTTTTTCATAACACCAGAGAAGGCATCGTCCCTTACATAATCCAATGGCATGTACTGGCGAACTCAGCATTCAGACAATGTTTGAGGTATAGCACGAACCCTTGTCCACTCCATCATGATTTTGTCTACCTTAGACTTTATCTCTTCAGGTTCTAAAACCAAGTTATCATTAACCACCAAATGATCAAGAACCACCTTACAAAAAAGTCAGTTCAAAACACTCTGGATCATACCACCTTTATTAAAAGCAAAGCTTTCCATGTGCTTTTCTATAGCCTTCCTGATAGAAGTCTTCTCAGCCAACCTCGACTCAAACATTTTTGACCTTCTATATTTTTTGTGAACTGATGACAAATGCTTGAGAAGAACAACACTGTTCCCACCCAAGATGACCAAGTCAAAAAAAGCACAAGCCTTGGCCTTGTCCAAAGTGAACCATTTTCTTATAAGACAATCTACCCCAAGCATATTACCAGAACCAATCTTACTAACAATCTTGGCAATGAGCAGCTTAAGCCCAAAAAACTTTGAAGAATGTTTATTCCTAGAGCACTGAAATTCACTAAACCAATGCCTTGTAAACACCTCATCAGCCAACTCAACTATTTCTCTTTCCAAAATCACCCACATAGCATCTAAATCACCACCAGCTTCGGCCTTAGAGAAAAAGTCCATGACCAATAGAAGTTTATCCAAAACACAATCCTTAAACTTAATCCATTTGGCACCATCCGCATCCCTAATTCTGAACTTCCAACAATCCTTGTTAGCCTGCTTATGCAAGCCATTCAATTGAGCATTCAAAAGTCCACCCAAGCCAACCGATACCATAACAGTACTGTGATTCATGTCAAAAAATTCAGAAACAGGTCCAATCCAATGCTTAGTGACAGCAGAAGACAGATTTTTACTAACAAAAATGTAATCAATAGTCTTTTCAACTCTTCTTGAATTGTACCATGTAGGTGTCCCAGCCAAATAATGGCCAGCAAAAGAATTGACCAAACCCAGCTCTAAGCAAAACCTAAAACTCGCACTCCTTCCAGACCCACTTTCATTAAAATCCCCATCCAACACAACAAAGGTGCTAATATTAACTGCCTTAGCAATAATAGAATTAACCTCAGACACCTAACCAAAACAAGTGCCAAGAAAAGCACCAGCGTACAAACCAAGCACAGTTACTGAGAGCTTGTCTTTGAACAAAAGTCGCACAGAAACAACCCGACCAGAGATCTCTTCAACCTTAGAAACATGACGAGCCAAAGAATTGTTTATGATCACAGCAACACTGGCATCAAGATAACCAACATCCAAACCAGAAGTAAAAATCCGAATCCCATCAAATTTATCCTTAATCTATGGCCCAGCAAAAGACTTCAACTTTGTTTCAGTAACAAAAGAAATCATATTCCCCAAACTCACATGCCAATGAACAATGTCTGTCTGCTTTGCAGGAATGTTAATACCCCAAACATTGCATGTTGCAAATTTCCAAACCAAGTTGCTCATTGGGATGAAGAAAGAATATGAGAACCAGAACTAGAACACAAGAGATTCAATCTCACCAAAACTGAACCAATCAAAGCTTTTAGAGCAGACATCTTAAATTCTAGACCATCCACTTTGGAGGTAAGAATTTTTGAACCACTTGAACTAAGAACAGCATCAAGCACATCAGCACCAAAAACAGAGGGTGTAAACAAAATCAATCCACCATCCAGAGCCATATCCAATTCCACAACCAAAATCACAGGCACAGAAACATCTAAAGGGGAAACACAAAAGAAAGGCGCCAAGGGCACCAACTCAACAAAACTCAATTTTTTCACAATACCAGAAACCTGTTTAGCTAAGAATTCCAAAGAGCATTCCAGGGATGCCATGCGACCATTCAAATCAGAAATATCAAAAGACCCAGAGGTCATTGAGAAAGGTTTCACACCTGAGGATGAACTACTACCAGAAACATCCAAAAAAATTGTATGAGAAGAAGAATTACTGGCAACCTGAGCTCACATCTTGCCACCAAATGAAACTGGCTGCACAATAGGAGCAATATTTTTCTTATATATTTCAGCCAGATGAACCCGATTCTGATCAGAAACCACCTGCCTCCCACAACCACCAGAATTCCCACCTATCGAACAGTTAACAGAAATATGACCAAATTGTTTGCACTGATTACAACAGGCCAGAGAGAGACCAGCCCAATACAAACTTACACCCTTGAAAATTGGAATTGTGCCAATAGCAGCCAACTTGGATGTCTTATCACCAAAACAAATTACAGCACACCTATCACGAACATACAAACTAGGATTGTGGCCAATAAAACAAGACTTTCCACCATAGAATACCAACAAATTGGAAAGATCATGGGCAGTGGTGCCCACTGGAAAAGTATATAGCAATGCCTGATGCTGATCCCTAGATACTCACATTTGTTTATCATTAATTGCCAAAGCCACATACACAGAATTCTTTCCCATAAAAACAGACCACATAGAAGCAACCTGACTGGCAACTTTAGACAACTCAAACTCAACAAGAGCCTTTTGCCAAAGACCAATTAGCTGCATCTTAATAGATACAATTTTGCCAAATTTAGAGAAAACTGATTCTACCACCAATCTGGGAAGATCTATTGGGATTTTCTTGATGATCATCTCCCGATCTGAATGGCTGTTTGCTTTTCTGACATCATTATTAACCAAAATTTTCTCACAGATTGCCATTTCCTTAGCCTTATTCAAACTAAACTCTGATGTAAAAGATGATCTAATGATACCAGGAAATTTTGAGAGAGTGGAGGCTCCCCCAAAACCATCAACATGATAAAAAATTTTTTTTAATGAAATTAATTTATCACTAACTAACTTGCAAGGCACTGCAGAAAGCTCAATATCAAGTGCAAAGGATTTTGTCATATTAAAGTTCCATATTTCTAGAGCATATGATCCGAGTGGTGGTAACTGATTGGACCCAATATCCACATGAAGAGGAAGATCCAGCACAACATCGTCATCACTCATACATTCAAATGAAGGTCTCTTCAGAGGGTTGCCCAGCACAAACATCTAAGTGCGAGTTTTTCTCAGTGTTGTCTTATCCATGTTGTCATCCTCACCTGATTCCGCACAACTGGTTTTCTCGGCAATTGTGTTCATCATATTTTCGATGTCCGAGAGATCACTTACACTACTAGTAACACTGCCAACTTTGCTTCCCCAGGATATCCCAGACTTGACGCCAGCACCACCAAGATTTTCCAAGCCCAGAGGGCCAGCAGACGAGTCAACCACAACACCAGCAACAGGCTTCTTTGGCTTCTTGTAGGATGCATCTCGAGAGTACACCATATCAACACGCTTGCTTTTCACACTTTAGCGGGTCTCCAAACCAGCCGAAATTGACCCAGAGCCACCAGCAAAAGAGCCCACCAGTTCTATTGCGACAAACAGAAGTATAATAGAAGAAATAGCTAATAGGGACTAGAGGAAAAGGAAGGAAGAAAAGCGAATACTTCAAAAATATTTATGCTCTCATCATAGTTAGGGAATTGACAAGAAAAAGATATAAATTTAAATTTTTTAAATTTTTTCCTTACTTGTTAAATAATAATAATAATAAAAATTAAAATTCTGGTATAATAATCATTATAATTAATAAAAAGTTTTTATATAATCTAATTTAAAATATTGTTTATTTTTGTTTTTATATACTTAATTAGATATTTTTTATTTAATATTGTTTTAATAAATATGGCTTTATATTTTTTAACTCAAAAAAAAAATAATTGTAAAATTTTTATTTTGTAATAATAATTAATAATTATTTTTATTAAACATTTAATAAGTAAAGCCCAACCACTATCTAGTACATAAAACCAAACTGAGACTCAAACTAAACATAATTTACGCACTTTCTACATGTAGCTAGCTATTCAGACCAGACAAAGCAACACTACACATCTATATTAACCTGCACCCGACCACCCAGACCAGAAAAAAAACAACATGGTTTACGACGACCAAAGCAAATGGCAAAAGATTCAACCATTCTGAGCAATCTAACAATACCATCAGACAATACCAAGAATACTCTATGAGAGAGCCCAGAAACAACCCCACCATCGTAAACCAAACCAGTCTTTTCCATTACCATCTGGTGACTAGACCTCACCAACCACACCTTGATACAATGCAATTTCATAACAAATCTTATGAAATCAACAATCTGAGCAACAGCCACCTTTCTATTATTAAAAACACTACAAGCCTCTTGATACCAATTATTCAACACAAATTCTTTGCAGACCAGAGTGTACAACTCAACATTGACAGAGCATTGAGATAAAACCTGCAACATGGCAGATGAAAAAATATTGAAAACACCAGCCAAGGCAGACCAATGGGCAGAAGCCTCAGCCAAGATCTCATCACAAATGCCAGACTTACGAACACAAGTAAAAGCATGGTCAGGAAACTCTACACTACTGCACAGCAAACACAATACACCAGGGTAGCACTTATTATACAATTTTTTTCTAACTGCCACTGGCAACCTTCTGTGCACAGCTTTCATAAGATAAGTGCAAAGCGTCAAAGATTTATGACTAGTGAAGCCAGTGAGCATATAAGAGTTAAGATGTTACACTTTTGCCGTGACAACCCAGTTGATGCAACCAATCAATGCATTAGGAATCACATCATAACCAGGGCCAGCTTCTCAATAAGCATGACAAATTGACCAAAAAATATCCCTGACAAAATGACAGGCATTACCAGAAACAGCAGTATCCTCAACAACCAGAAAATGTTTATGCACATCAGCCAACAATGAAAAAGAAGATCCAGAGGCAGCTCGAGCAGCCAAGTCAGCTCTCTCAATACCAGAAACTCCAGAATGGTCCTTCACCTTAACCCAACTCACAACAAGATCTTTATTTCTGATAAAATTGAAAATATAATGCCTTTCTAGCCAGCATTGATTATGGAAATCAGGGCAGGCCAAAGACAGCTTAGACACACAAGCATTAATGGCAACTTGGCTGTCAAGATACAACACCACAGTACTTGAAGAAGGAACACATTCCAAAAACAAAGTGACAGCCTGCAACTCAGCCATAGTAGATAACAAAAGACCATGAACAGCAACACCAACACTCAGATCCAGTGTCAGAAAGTACACAGCAGTACTACTGTCAACCTCAGCAGAGCCAGCATTCCTTAAAGACCCATTTGTAAAAACCTCAAAAAAACCGGACCAAACATCATACAATCCATCTTTAACAGCAGAAAACTCCCCAGATCTCAAAATGTCTAAGCCGCACAATCCATCAGAGCCAGCAGAACAAGAAAACAAGAAGCTCTAACCCTTTAAAAACTCAGAAAAAACCACAAACCAGTGAGACACAGAACCATGCGGGTCCAATTTCTTTCAACAGCGAAAAGTCTTCCAATTCAACAAGCCACCCTTTTTATCAAAAAGCTGATTACCAAAAGCAACACCAAAATGCTTAAGAGATTTGACTGAATTAAAGTACAGGGACTTCCCAAGAATAGATGATAAAAAAAAGTAACCAGGACTACAAAACACAGTGGGGAGATTGTTTACCAAAAACAGTTCATTGCTCAAAAAAATCTTGACCACCCCAGCCAAAAAATTGTTTACTGGATTAATGCACAATCTGACAGAGAACTGCAAAAGATCCAAAGGAGCCCAACCAAGAACTTGCAAATCCAAAAATCTATGACTAAACAAACACCCAAGAATACCAGAAGCATTAGAAAACACAATCAGAGCAGCCACCTTCCCTTCAGACTGCACTTGTTCAAAGAGTTTCAGCCCATATAACAAAGAATGATACAAAGCAGCATTAACAAAGTCATGGAGAAGATGAGCTTTAGCTTTGAGACACTTCTTAACTAAGACATTTCACTTGTGACAAACATTAGAAAAGATAAAACTGAACTGCATATAATAGCTAACAATAGGCTGCAAGACAGCCAAAACCAAATACAAAAACTGCTTATTGGTAATAGCTTTTCTTAGCACAACATTAACAAAGAAATGAACATCTGTATAAGCTTTGGCAACACTCGGCTTGGACAACTCCTCTGTAGACAAAAAGATACCCAGATAACAATGTGACTCACCTTTCTTAGCTATCGAAATTGGCTGACTACAAATACTCAATAAAGCAATCTTAACACCCTGATTTATGGGGATAGCCACCATTTTTTTACTGTTAATAGAAATATTGTTGATCATAAAAAATTCACTGGCAATGTTCAATACATACTGAATAGAGGCCTGACAATTTCCAACCCAAATAGTATTATTAACAAATACACCAGCTAAAAAATAAGAAGTCAAACCACCACACCCTCAATCCTGCCATTTTTTGAAACAAACTTAGTATTAATTTAGTACTCACACAATTGTTCATGCTTTTTGACTTCGCACAAAAGTGGATCATAGAAGATTCTCCACAGAAGAGGTGAAAAGACCTCACCCTGATCCAGCCCATCATGCATCTTGTAACCACCAAACAAACCAAAATCAGTCATAATCCTGTTAATCTTATCCTTGTAAATACCACCAAAAAACTTAATGAATCTTTCACACATCTTAATATGCTACAAGCTAGCCCTCAAATAATGCCACCTAACCGAATCATAGGTCTTCTGCATATCCTGCTTAATTAATAATATTAGTTAATTTAAGTTTAGTTTTAATAATATTTTCAATTTTAATTATATTTTTACTATTATTATTTTCAAGATTTAAGTTTTTTAAAATATTAAAATAAATTAGTTAAAAATTTTAATAATTATAATTGATTTGTTAATTAGGTTTTATATAATTAAAATTTCTAAAAATTATTATATTTTAATTTAATACTAATTAATTTTAGAATTTGAAATATTATTTTAAATTAATTATTATTAGTTATTATTAGTAAGTTTTTTGATTTTGGTATATATTTAAATATTAATATAATAACAATATATATTAATTTTTGAGTATTTATAATAATATATAATAATTATTTTAATATATGTGTTTAATATTAATTAATCAAATATTTATGTGTTTATAATAATAATAAAAACATGTTTTTGTTTTATATTTCTGTTATAATAAGCAATTCTATAAGTTGTTATTAAATTTTTGGTTTTATTATTAAAAAGTTTAATAAATATTACTTTTTTCTAAATTTAAAATAAAATAATTTTTTATTTTCTTAAAAAATTCTATTTTTAATTAAGTTATTTTATTTTTTAATATTTTTATTTTATTTTATTTTAATATTTTGTTAATTATTTGATAATAATTAACTTTTTTTTGTTAATTTAATAACTTTAATAAATAAAATAATTTTTTAGCAAAAATTTAGCAAAAAAATCACAAAATAATATAAATTATCTAATTATAATATAATATAATAATAATCTTAAAATAATAATAATTAATATAGTATCAAGCATTATTTTATAATAGTAATAAGCACTAGTTTACAATAGTAGCAATTATTAACTAATAATAGCAGCAAACATCAAGTTAAAATATTAAAAAAAATATTATAATATGTTTTCTTATAAAACTACAAACATATATATATATATTAACTTTAATATTAAGAAAAACAATAATTGATTCAACAATTTAATCTTGCAAAATTCTAATTTTTTATTAAAAAAAAATCAGAATTAATATTGAAAATAGAATTATCAAAATTCAATATATTAAGAAACTTATTGGTATTATTTATTGAATAAAATTATTATTTATTAGCTAAAAAACTTAAAAAAATAATCTTTAATTAAGATTATTCATATTGTTATTAATTAATAAAAGCTTTATTATAAAAATTAAAAAAAAATACTAAAGATTATTAATATTCTATGTTTTTAGATTAAAGTTGATGACCAATTTATTAAGCTTATCTTTGATAATAGATCAGTAAACAGCATTATTACTAAACAACTTATGGATTAATTAGGTTACCAAATTAATTAAGTTATTAGTGCCAGAATTACTATAGCCAATATAGCAATTAAAATTTCTATTAATAAAATTAATAATTTTCTTTTTAAAGTTAATAATAATATTATATTTATCAAAGTTCTTATTATAAAAGTCACACAATATTGTTACGGGTTGGAGTAACAAGCTAATGGATAGCAAAAGAGAACAGGATTGTAGGGTGATGGAAATAATCAAAGAGGAATTCAACTTTAAAGAACGAATTGAATGAGTATGGATTCAATGTGCGAAATCAGTCTCATAAAATATCTCAGTTGCTATTCTTTTTAAAGGTAACTGGAGAATCTGAAGGTAGAGGAATAGTCTGTACTGTCAATAATTGATTACCACTGGTATAATTCTATGCTTCATATCAGCACTCTTAGAATTTAATATCAGGTATCAACTTGTGCTTTTCAGTTATGTTTATTCAAATAATCTTCAAATGTTACAATTATATACGTCAAAAAAAGGCCAACAAGTAATCTTTTATCTTTAAGATGTTCAAATACTTGAAGGTAGAAAAAGGAAAATTAGTGATAAGAGA
The DNA here is from genome assembly GCA_016748015.1 of Geosiphon pyriformis. NCBI lineage: Eukaryota > Fungi > Glomeromycota > Glomeromycetes > Archaeosporales > Geosiphonaceae > Geosiphon > Geosiphon pyriformis. The sequence continues at coordinate 158,019 of JAAOMT010000566.1, read as the reverse complement.
AAGATTGAGATGAAAGTTGTTATTTTATTTATTCTTTATTATTCAGATGTTTGTTATTACATGCTTTTCTACAGCTAAAAGATTTATCACTTATATAGCTGTTAAAAGTGGTCAATGATCAGGTCAATGATCAGGTCAACAGTCAGGTCATTAATCAAGTCAATGATCACTTTTTAAAAATAGTGTGGCTAATTATATGACATCAGTGGCTAATACATGTGATAATTAATAAGAAGTATAGGTTTCAACCATAACATTATTCTCTTTAAAGAGATTGAGCTCTGGCAAAATCAAGCTATTTATAGTGTAATCTATTTGAAGAGTTTTATCTAACTCAAAGCTAACTAATTTATTGAAGTCTTTTGTAGATAGAGTGTATAATACTTGAGGCGAAATGAGTTTTGTATCCAAGAAACTACATTTTTGTATTAGAGTTTTGGCTCTTTTAGCAATGGTTAAAACTCTTAGAACATCTAATCATATAATGCCCAAAATTTCTGCCTGTATCTCTGAAGTTGTTTTCTTCATGAGCTTTATGTCATCTATAATTTCACCAAGACGACCATAGAGCTCTAGTTGTCTTCTATATGACAAGTTTTTGTCTATGGGTAAGATTTCTTTAATTGTTTTTCCAAGTGTAGTGGAAGGTACAAGTATCACTGCTGTTATACTTTCTAGTAGATATTTATCCATTTTGCTACCAATTTTTTCTCTTCTGGTAGTTGTTTTCTTTGGTCTAATAACAATATATGTTCCACTGTTATCAGTTATGGTGGTCTGTTTTCCAATAGTCAAAGTAGTATTTGGATAGTTTTTAATTCAATACTCATAGAGAGTATAGAAGGCATTTTGAATGTTTTGATCCAGAAAATAATTGTTCATGTCGATTGAAGATACCTCTGTTTTGGGAATGATGCATTTATTTATACTTGATTTTTGTTAATCATTTGAGTCAGTATTATCACAACAGGCAACCAATCAGATTGTTTATGATATTTCTTAAGTCGCGTGTTGTAAACAAGTCGATCATTAAAGATTGTTCCAGATTGATCTTGAAGAATATAAGAATCATTGTTCAAAACTTTGTTGACTATAAAGGGTTCTTTCTACTGGCTAGAGAATTTATCACCATAGACATTGTCTCTGTCTGAATGGTATTCTAATACCAAGTCACCAATACTTAAAGAAAGTGTTTTATAGGTTTTTTTCTTTTTAAGCTTTTCTTGAAACTGTTTTATCTTTTCAAAAGCAACTATTTGTGCTTCTACCAATAAGTCAAGAATGGTACCAAGTCTTCTTTGCAAAATGTCTTTGTAATTTGCTATTGTGATCTCTTCAAAAGATATTGTCTCAATGTCAATTTCTATTGGTAGTGTTGCCATGTGTTCATAGAGCAGATAAAAAGATTCATAACTTGTTATGTCATAATTCACAGTTCTATAAGCAAACAAAGCTGAAGGCAGTACTTTGTCTCATAAGTTTGTTTCTTCACTTGTTTTGGCTAGAGTTTCACATAGTGTTCTATTAAAATGTTTCACTAGGCCATTTGTTTGGGAGTAATAAGGAGAGGAAAGTTTGTAACGTATTCCCATTTTTCTACAAAATTTTTCAACCAGTGTACTGAGAAAAGCTTTTTTTCTATCAGATAAAAGTTCTCTGAAGCAGTCATGATGGCAGATAATATCTTCATAAATGAAATTGGCTATTGAAACTGCTGTTTGGTCTGAAGTGGCTCTTGCTTTTACCCACTTTGTAAGATAGTCAGTAGCTGTGATAATGTATCTGTTGCCATCAGGAGTTATTGTTAAAAGTCCAACAACATCTATACCAATCCTGTCAAATGATTGGCCAATAGAGATTGGATGAATATCTTCTTTTTTATTGGGTTTTCCTTTTCTTTGACAGGTATCACAGGTTTTAATGTACTCAGCAATGTCTTTTCCCAAGGTAGGTCAATAATAGTGAGCTAGAGTTTTCTGAATTGTTTTTGTTTTTCCAAAGTGTCCAGCTAATGAATTAGTATGCATGTTATAGATCACAATTTCTCTTTCTTCAAATCTTATGACTCTCTGGAGGCAGTCAGGATTTTTTTTGTTTTTTTTGTATAGTTGGTTTTGGTGGATCAAATAGAAATTTGATTGTTTGCGCAAATGTTCTTTTTGCTGTCAATTGTATTCTGGTGGGTATTGTCCTTTAGCCAAAAATTCCATTAAGGCATAGTAGTTGTCCAAGTCTATTATCAAGTTTGGTTGTGAGAGAATTACTAATAATTAGGTTGGTTTGGTTTGAGGTAGTTGTACTGTTACTGGATGGTAAGTCTAGAGAGAGCGTCAGCGTTTTGATAATGTGCTTCTTTGCAATATTGAATGTCATAGTCAAATTTGTCCAAGTGGAGTATCCAGTGGGCTATCCGTTTATGTTCTAGCCTTTTCTTGTTGCACAGCCAAACCAAAGCTTGGTAATCTGTTACCACCAAAAACTTCATACCAAGGAGATATTTATCCCAGTAGCTGATAGCCCAAACTCCTGCTAAGCATTTCTGTTCAGTAACTGAATAATTTTTTTCTGCTGGTGTAAAAGTTCTATTGGCATAGACTATTGCATGTTCCCTGCCATCTTCATCTTTTTGTGAGAGAACAGTACCAAGTCCATAGCCAAATGTATCAGTGTAAAAGATAAAAGGTTGATCCAGATTAGGTTGTTTGAGAATAGATTCTGTAACCAATTTTTCTTTGAGGGTTTCAAATGCTTTCTGCTAATATGTGCCCCAATGGTAGTTGACATTTTTTCTGAGTAGCTGATTGAGTGGAGAGACAATTTTGGAGAAATCCTTAACAAATTTGCAATAATAAAAGGCCAAACCAAGAAAAAAACATAACTCATGAACATTCATTGGTTGTCTTATGTTCTGAACTTTTTCCACTTTGGCTGGATTAAGAAAGATTCTATCTTTTGTAATAAGATGGCCAAGGAATTGGGTGGATTGTCTTCCAAAGAAAGATTTGATTGGGTTGATCTTGAGACCTGTATTTCTGAGAAGATCAAAAACTTTTTGCAAATGTTCAAGATGTTCATCCCAGGTTTTTGAGTACACTATTATATCGTCTAGATAGACCAAAACAAAGTTTTTTTTCACTGATTCAAATACTTTATCCATTAAGCATTAAAAGGTGGAAGGGCATTGGTGAGACCAAAAGGCATAACTGTGAATTTATAGATGCCATACTTGGTAATGAAGACGGTTTTCTTCTGGCTTTCTGGATCCATTTCTACTTGTCAGAATCCAGCAGTTAGATCAATGATTGAAAAGAAAGCAGCATCTTTGAATTGGTCCAGCATTGTATCAATCTTGGGAAGTGAGTACATGTCTCTTTCAGTGATGGCATTTAATTGATAGTAGTCAACACAGAAACATAGGGTTCCATCTTTTTTGGATACTACTACAACTGGGAAAGCCCATTCACTCTTGGTTTTTTGTATGAATTCAAGTTCTTTCATCCAGTTTATTTCTTTCTTGATAAACTCATCATTTTGGCAATTGGATTGTTAAGGCTTCAAATGGATGGGGCAAGTTTCTCTGATGGTGATAGTGTGTTGTATCACATGGGTTCATCTTGGGGTATCACCTTCTTTTGAGATAACTGGACTGTTTCTTGTCAACAGATTTTCAATGTCTATCTTTCTTTCTTCTGGGGAGGGTTTTCTTTGTTTTACTACTAATAATTGGATCTCAGGTGGTTCATTTTCAAAGGACTTCTGTACTTTTTTTAATTAATCTTTTAGTATTAGGCTAATTGGTTCCCAATCTTTGTAATAGATTAGGCATGATTTGCATTCATCACTTGGAGAATACAAAGGTTTATTGCACCAGCACTGGGCACAAGAGCCATGCCACCAATAACTGTATTTGGCTTTCTTGCCAGGCTTTTGGTCAAAGGTTCTTCTTAGAATATCATGGTAGGGCCAGCAAATCAGCTTGCCATTTACAATAATTCCCTCTCTATTAGCTTTAACATTGTCTAGTGGCTTGCCATTGCTGGTGAAGGTGGTGTAGGCAAGTTCAGCAGTTTCTTTTTGTTTTTTTTGTTCATCTTTTTCATCACTCTCTTCATCATTTGATTCTTTTGATTGCTCATCTTCTTGATTTTGTTTGGTTGCTGAAGGAGTTGTCCAATGGCGACATTTAACCACAATGGGTTTTTTATTACATCTTATGGTTAGCTCACAAAGTTCATAGTCGAATAAGACCTTTGGTTTCTTAAGCCACTTATTGCCAACAATAATGGTGTATTCTTTAGCTTCAGAAACTTCCATGTCAGTTTCAATACTGATGTTATTGATGCAAACAGGAATAGCTTTGGCAATGCTCAGACCTTTTTTTTTGTCACCATGTATGTTGGTTATTGGTCAGGTAGAAGGTTCATCAATTTTTCTGCCAATTGCTTCAAGAAAGTGTTTGGCAATTACACTAACAAATGATCTACTGTTTAGGATCAAGTCAATAAAGTAACCAGCCACTTGTGCTTTGCAAATTAGAGGAGTGACATTGCTGTTGTTAGCAAGTCCAGCTTGGCAAGAGTGTTTATTGGTCTTTGGTGTTTTCTTCTTGAGGATTAGAGATTTGTGAAGATCTTTTCTGAACTGTGGATGAGTCATTAACTGGCCAAAGGTAATGTGTGCTGGGGTTTTCATGAGATCTTTGACAACAGAATAGAATCCAGATTTTTGTACAATTTCTGGGGATTCCAACTTTGGAGAGTTCTTAAAAACTTTGGCTTTTGGTGGCTCATTGTTATCAACAGTGAAAATTGAGGCTTTGTTGGGATCTAGAATGAAATTAACCTTGGCTTTCTTCTTTTTTTTGGTTGATTCAGAAGTGTTAATTGCTAATTCATCCATGTCATGGTCATTATCAGTTAAATTAAAAGCAAAAAAGGGGTTTTCTTCTGGTTGGCTTGCACTCTTACCCTTTGGAGGTGTGTTTACCAGTTTAAAGGCTGATAAACAGTGGTTTCAACTAGAGGATCCTCTCCAAAAAAATTGATGTTGACATGGTTGGGTCTTTGATTGGAAGTATTATTGTTGATGGGTCTATTGTTTTAATTGTCATTATTTCTGGGGACTGGAGGAGGTAAAGGAGGATTGTTGCAATCTCTTGAGAAATGTCCAGTTAATCCACATCTATAACATACAAGAGGACCACAATTTTGCTGTCTTTGATAAGGAGGTTGCTGGGGCTAATTAAAACGTAGTTCATATCTGGGTCTTTGTGGTTGTTGGTTATCTCTAACTGCTTGTGCCAAAGGTTTTAATAACTGGGCAAAATTGGCTGTGAGTTTATTAATTAATTGTTCATTTGGATCTTGAGTTTGGGCAGCAAAAGAAGCAGCAGCCATTTGAGGGGCAGGAGCCATGACAGGAGCAGGAACAAAAACTGAAAGTGTAGATCTCAAATGTATTCTTTGGTTGTCTTCAATTTGTTGGGCAAGTTCAATGGCCATGTCTATTATAGAGTTGTTTTTCAGGGCCAAGAGAGACCAAAAAGCATAAAATAAATCAGTTCTTAATCCTTTTGTAAAGAAATGAATCTTTTGCTCTTCTGTCCAATTTCTTTCAAAGTTTACATGCTTGATTAACTTTCTGATTGCTTTAGCATATTCAGTTACAATTTCACCAGGGTCTTGAGTTCTTCTTTCTAATTCCATGTGCCACTTGGATATTAAGATTGGAGTTCTGAACTTGTTTTCAAACCAGATTGTAAAAGAGGTGTTGTTTTCTCTGGCATTTGCTGGCATCCATCTAATAATTTTTTGATGGACATTAGCATCAGTTTCCTGTGAGAACCAGGTAGCAGAAGAGCCTTGGAGGTAGCCACCAACAATTTGAAACTTGTACTCATTATCATATTGGTTGGCTGTAGCAGCTCTTTCAAAGTCATTCAACCATTCAATTGGATCTTGTGCATTGCCTCTGAATAATAGTAGTAGAGTGTTGTTTCTTTGCCCCAAGACAGTTTGTATACCTTGGAGGGCAGCCAGGATGTTTGCTTGTATTGGATCTTAGGCCATTGGTTTAGGAGTTACTGTTTGTGTAGAGTGCTCTGATTCACTTAAGAAAATATCAAAAATAGGGGCAGTTTGGTAACTTTTTTCTTCTGTTTCAAAGGGGTTTTCAACTAGTTGGTGAGCAGCAATCCAAATATAGATTTAGTGATTCAGATATTCGAAATCAGGGAGCTGTTGTTCAAAGGTTGTGGAGTATAAGAGCTGATTGATGCTGGTATTTCTTTCTTCAAAATTGTCTTCAAAATAAGCTTAATTAAAGTAATAGATGGTATAAGCTGTGTAGATTTCAGCTGAATGCTTGTTCAGGAACCAGTTCCAAAAGTCTTAAAATTGTCTACTGGATTGTTTTTCAACAGAGAAACAAATTAAGCAGAAGGGCAGAGGATTGAGTTCAATAAACTCTAGGTCATTTCTGTTGTGTGCTACAAAGTGTTCTTCTGATTGCTGTGGCAAGTATGAATAATCACCCATACAATGAGGAAATAAGTGAATTTTGACAACCTCACAGGGAGCACCACTTTTATGTTACAGGTTGGAATAACAAGCTAACGGATAGCAAGGGAGAACAAGATTGTAGGGTGATGGAAATAATCAAAGGAGAATTCAACTTTAAAAAGCAAATTAAATGAGTATGGATTCAATATGTGAGATCAGTTTCATAAAATATCTCAGTCACTATTCTTTTCAAAGATAACTGGGAAATCTGAAGGTAGAGAGATAGTCCGTACTGTCAACAATTGATCACCACTAGTATAATTTTATGCTTTATGTCAGTGCTCTTAGAATTCAATATCAGGTATCAACTTGTGCTTTTCAGTCATGTTTATTCAAATAATCTTTAAATGCTACAATTATATATGTCAGGAAAAGGCCAACAAGTAATTTTTTATCTTTAAAATGTTCAGATACTTGAAGATAGGGAAAGAGAAATTAGCAATAAGAAAAGGATTGAGATGAAAGTTGTTATTTTATTTATTCTTTATTATTCAGATACTTGTTATTACATGCTTTTCTACAGCTAAGAAATTCATTACTTATATAGCTGTCAAAAATGGTCAATAATTAGGTCAATAATTAAGTCAATGATCAGGTCAATGATCAGGTTATTGATCAGGTCAATGATTAGGTCAATGGTCAGGTCAACAGTTAGGTCATTAATCAGGTCAATGATTATTTTCTAAAAATAGTGTGGCTAATCATATGACATCAATGGCTAATACATGTGATAATTAATAAGAAGCATAGGTCTCAACCATAACAATACTAAGCTCTTATTGATAATAACTGGCTTTCTAAGACCAATATTATACTTGACTAAAATACTTAAAAGTTACAACTTAGTCAAAATAATTAGCATACTTGAGTACCAATTATTTGCAGTCATTTCAAACCAACTTAATTACAGCCATTAATAAAACTTGAGGAAAAAACCAACAAACCTACTTGAAAAATCTATTAAGTCTTGTGGACTGAAAACAATCACAATAAGCTATTACTAATTTTATCTTGAAATAACAAAAAAAGGAAAAGAAGAAAACAAATCACAAGCCACTACTAAAAAAACAGCTAACAGTTAACATTAATTTTACTTAAACTTAAAACTAAAAAAACAATTATCTTATATTTTTTTTAGATATATTAATTATAAAAAAAGCTTTTATTTATAAGAGCTTGAATTTTGTTAAAAAAGAATTACAAAATACATATCTGCTATTATTACAAAATATGCTGTTGAAAACACTTTAATTACTCTAAATAACAAAAAAAGTAAGACAACAAACTATGTCTTGTTTGTACTACTTAACAAAAAAATATAAAATAACATTGCTGGTTAAGAAAAAACATATAACATATTATATTAATACACAATTCTTATAAGTAACTAGATAAGCAAAGAAAAATCTTTTAATGTCACATAAAACTGAATACTTTTGTATTTGAATGACTATCCATATGACAAAGACAAAATTTTGCAAATAGCAAGTGCCAAAGTTAAAAGTGTTTTATTCAGTAAAATATTTACAATCAAAAACAACTTACCAAAATTCATTAAAACCATTTTTATCCTAAATTTAAACAGTTTTGTTAATATTCTAAATAATCTAAAACAATTCTATAAATACTACCAAAATCTAATATTTATTTAAGAAAAACAAGAGCAACATTTAGAACAATTAAATGCTAAATTTTGTAAATATTGCCTAATTTTTAGTGACTTCAAATATTATAACAATTGTAATTTCATTTACAATCTACTATTATGTATAATTTATTTAATTCTCAAAGAGAAAGAACCAATTAACAACTGTGTTTTAGAATTAAAATCAAAATTTAATCTTAATTTAAACTCTGATAATAATAACAACAATAATTCTAATTTTGTTCATAATAACAACTATAATAACAATAATTTAAACCCCAATTATAACTTTAAACAATATATTGACTCCTTAATCTTTTAAAAAAGCAGAAACTTAAATGGTTTAGTAATAATAATAAAGATATTATGCCAGAACACATACATAATATTGATGCAAAGTTTGATTTTAGATACTCAAAAAAAACTCCTATCAGATTAGGACCTTATTTGTATATTAGCATAAATTTAAAAATAGTATTAAAAATTCTAATAACTACAATAATTTAATTAACATCTAGATTTAGTTTAATGAAAAAGTGAATTAATATCAAAAAAAAATAATTAATACAAGATATAAGAAATATTATTACAATACTACAAAATAAATTAAAAAAACCATATACAATTAAATCAAATAAAAAATTGCATAAATAATATTCCTATTTTTAGTAAAAATAGCTCAGTTAGTATCAATAAAAATGAAAAAAAAGTTAGAAATTACAACAAAAAAGATAAATAAATTTGGATTTACAGATAAAATATAAATATTAGTTAATATAGTAAAGAAGAAAATAATTAATCAGAAAGAAATTATCTCTATTAATTAATTAATTTTTATCTCATTATATAATCAACATATATTATTCATAAAAAAAAAAGTAAGAGATCAAACCCAGATTTTTGAAGTAAAACTTATTATTTGTAAATTAGAAAAGATTGTTATTATCAATCTTTATATACCAGTTAAGAACTACAAACACATTAAAATTTCAATATACAACATAACTAAAAATCTAATAAAAATATTAAACAGAACTACCATCAAATATCTAAGCATTAAAGTTGAGAACCAAGCACTAACTACTATTCCAAATTTTTTACAACTGTGTAAATATGTAAATTTCATATTACAATTTATCTACAGACAAAAAAAATATTATTTGCTATAACCAGAACAATTGGAGCAAATAAATCTAAAAAACTTAGACCTACTTTAATGTATACTAGTTCAAGTTGTTATTTAACAATTTTACCAATATCTTTGCAAATAAAAATGAATTTAATAGAACTAATATTATCTAGCACCAAATTAAAACTGAAAATGCCATGCCAATAAAACAAAAAGCATATCAAGTATTATTTATCAATTATAAGATTATTTATTAAGAAATTAATTATATATTAAACAATAAAATAATTTAATTATTAATAAATTTATGGTGTTACAAGAGGTTTTTGGTCTCTTTTTTTTATTTTGTTAATGTCTGTTTTGCTGTTAATTCATATTTTCTAAAAGCAATTAAACTTCCAATAACTAAATTTATTTTCAAATTATTTCTTATAATTTAAACTGCTAACTTATAAGTAAAATAGCCAATTCTATGCCAGTTATTTTGTATAGTTATATTGTAGTAAATGTTAACTCTTTCTTAAAAATTGCTTGTCTAAAAACTTACTAAAATGTGTAGTTATTTTGTAATAAAAGTTAACTTTTTCTTAAGAATTGCTTATTTAAAAGCTTACTAAAAATATGTAGTTACTTTGCTATAAAAATCAATTCTTCTACAAAAATTTTATTTTTAGGCTACCTAAATAATTATAATAAAAAAAATAAAAAAAATAAAAGCAATATAAAAAAAATGAGATTTTATTAAAAAAATTGTTTTTTATCTAAACTTGAAATTACTAATAAATTACTAAATTGTTAAATAATTAATTTTAAAATATTAGTTAAATTTTGGAAAATATTAAGTATAATATTTTAAAAATTGGTTTTTTAAAGTATTTTTATTGTTTAAATTGTATTAATAAAGCTAAATTTAAAGTAAAAGATCTATAGTAAGATAATTTTAAGAAAGATAAGATACATTTTTTCGAAAAAAAAAGCTCTTTTTTTATACAACTTGTTATAAAACTAGTCTATAAATTCAACAAATTACAAGTTATTTCATTAAACTATTAACTATTTTAGTAAATTATTTATTATTTTTACAAATTTTTACAAATTTTGACGAATTTTTAAATGTTACATAGTTCAGTGTATTGTGTAATTTAATTATCCTAATTTTTATTGTACAAATTAGATTATTAATTAAATAGCAATCTTTGATAATTTTTGATTAAATAATAAATAATAATTTGAATGATAATAATATATGCTAATTAATAATAAGAATTATAATAATTTTATGCTAATTAATTATTAAAATTTTATTAGTAATATAATTTTCTCTTCAAAACTAAGTTTTATTAAAATTTAAGAATTATCTGTGATATTAAGATAGTAGTTCAAAATAATTAAAATAATTTGGTTTGAAAATTGTTGAAATTTTAGTTCTGTAAATTTGCCAATTTATTGAATTTTTATTAGTTAGAGTATTGAATTTTGTAAGATATTTTTGCAAGTATTGAATAGGTTATAGAGTCTAAAAACTGCTCTAAATTTGTAATGAATGTTTATGGGTCCAGTTGCTATTTTGAATTTATTGTAAATTTATTTTTGTATTATTTTAAGAGTAAAGTTGGTTGTTTTAAGTTCTAGTTTTTATTTATAAAGTGTTTTTTCAATATAAAAATATTTAAAAATAAGGGTATATTTATAACTTTTTTTATTAAAAAACAGTTGAAGCTTTTGTTAAGTTATAATATTTGGTAAAATTTCAATAAAAACAAATAAAAGATTTTTTTTAAAGCTTGTTTTAAAAGTTTTAGTAATTAAATTCCAAAATAATTTCTTGTGTTTTTTCTATAAGAATGATAATTTTGAGAATTATTTATTATTGATGTTGTAATTTCTTTTTGAGTGTAATTAATTTGATTTTTATTGATTATTATGGATAAGGTAGATGTTTTTAATATTAACATTAATTTTTAAGACAGTTATTAAATGTTTTAGAGAATAATCATAATAAAAATAAGTAAATTAAAAATAAAATTTGAAAAATATTTGAATAAATAAAAAAATATTTTTGGGTATAAAATTTTTATATCTTTTTAATTTTGGGTTTTTCTTATAATTATTTATTAGTTTTGTTTTTTATATTTGTGTATTATTAAAAAAATATTATAATAATAGTAAGTTAAATATTCAAGTTTAATTGTTGTTTTATTATAACTATTGATTCTAAATATCAAGAAATATTATCAGAATTAATTAAAAAGAAATATGTACTAATTTGTAGAATTAATAATTTAAAATTGTTTCTAAAATAATAGTGCCTTAATTAATCTTTATGTACAACTTTGGCTAGAATTTTGTCATTAAGTTTTAACTTGTATAATTTATTGTTTAAGATTTTATGAATATAAAATAGTCTGTTCTATTTATGTTCAAATTTTTCACTTTATTGTTTTTTAGTCTTAGTTTTGTATAAGAAAACTTTTGTTTTCAACTTTAAATTCATTAGTAATTAGTGGCAATTTGTTATTATGCTGTTTTTTTTGTTATGTTGAAGAGTGTTTAATATGAATAACTGCTATTTGTTTTTTTTCTTCCAAAATAATAAACAAAATATAGACTCTTTGTTAAAATATTTCTTAAAAGTTTTTTTTGTTAATTAATTGTACTGAATATGTTTCTACTATAAAATTAATTAATAATATTGCTGTTTTTTTATAAGTTAAATTAAAGAGTATATATTTTATAATATTTTGTTTTAGTGTTCTGTATACTAGTAACACTAATAGAGAAAAAATATTTTATTTTTGTTCAAAATTAGTTAAGACTTTGACTAGTGATTTACACAATATTTGGTTGAAATATTCCATAAATCTATTTAGTTGTGGGTGATATAGAGATAATAAAAGTCTTTTAATATTGAATTATTTACAAATTTTTTGTATTAAGCTGTTTACAAGTATGTTTTTTGATCCAATAAAAATTCAATTGGATATTTATGTTTACAAATAATGTTTTCATAGATAAAATTTGTTACTAATTTTGTATTTGCTTTTTAAATGGCTCTGGTTTCAAGCCATTTGGTGAAATAATCTATTATAATTGCAATATAATAATTTTTTTAGATTGTAATAGATAGTAGTCTAATTAAATTAATTTTTACTTTATTGAAAGATTGTTCAACTTTAATTTAATTTAAAAATTTAGTAGAGTGAGTTTTTTTTCTTTTTTAATAATTATTACATAATTCTATATATTGTTAAATATCTTTGTATATGTGTGGTCAAAAATAATGTTCAAGTGTTCTTTGAATTGTACTATTTTTTTCTAAGTATGCTGATAAAAAATTTGTGTACATATTGTATAAGATGATTTCTTTTTTATTTTGTTGGACTAATTAAAATAGAATTGTTAAGTTTTTGTGATTTTGGTAATAAATTTTGTTGTAATAAATAAAGTATTGCTTTGCTTGGTTTTGTAATAAATGTTTTTTAACTAAAAACCAATTTTCTAGTATGTTAAAAGTCTTCAAATAATTTTTGATGCTGTTGTAATTTTTAGAATCTATTGTTTTATTACTAATTTGTTTGTTAAGTTGTTAGTATAAGTTTTAATTTTGCCTTATTTTGAAAAACTTATTAATGTTTGTGTGTAATTTTTTTGATTTGCAATATATAATATATTTGTAATCAGCTAAAAAATTAGTCTATTAAGATTGTTTTGTATTAAGTTTAGAGCTTTTTTTGTTAAGTTATTTGAGGTCAATATTATTAGTAATAATATTGAATTAAGATCTATTTCTAAGATATTACTAAAAGTGTTTGAGAATTCAGATAATAGTTGTTGCTTTTAATTCAGTTAAGTTATATTTAAGTTTTGTTGGTTTAAGTATTCTATTGACATATACAATTACTTGCTTATTGCTGTTATTATTTAATTATAATAAAATGGTACTAACAACTATATGTAAAGCATTAATGGCTAACTGGAATTTTTTATTGAAGTTAGAATAGGCAAAAATTGGAGTCATAGTAAGTTTTTTTTTAAGAATATTAAATATTTATTGTTAGGCTTAGATTTATTAATATCTAACATCTTTGTCGGTTAAGTATTTAAGTAGTTTGGCAATTTCAGAAAATTTTTTGATGAACTTTTGATTATAAGAGGCTAATTCTATAAATTTTCTTAATTCTGTGGTATTTTAGAGAACTTAAAATTTTTAACAATATTAATTGTTTTTAGATTGAGTTGAATTCTATCTTTATTAACAATATATTAAAGGAAGATCAAACTTGTTTTTTTAAAGTAATAATTTTCAATATTTAATTTTAATCTTGCTCTTCATAATCATTAAAAAACTTCTTACAAGTAAATTAAATAAGCTTTAAAACTTGGTAAATAGACATTAGTATCACCAAAGTAAAGGACTACTAATTACTATAAAAGTTTTTTGTAAACAAAATTTATGAATTTTTGAAATATTGCTAGTATATTGTAAAATTTAAATAGCATCATATTAAACTTATAATTTTTTTCTTGAATGGTAAAAACTGTTTTGAATCAGTTTTTGAAATCTATTTTAACTTGTTAATATCTAATAGCCTAAAACAAGAAATACATGAGTAAAGTTTTTTTTAAACTAATTTATTTTTAATAATTTATATAGAAATAAATTTATTAATATCTTTAATAAAATTCATATGTATTTAAAAAAAAGTTTGACAGTAAGTTTTTTTATTCTCTATTATTAAATATTTGAGTTGTTTATATGTTTATTTATCAAGAATTTGTGGTCAATTCATTTATTTTTTAGAAAGTTTTTTTAGTTTATATAACTTTTATACATATATTACAAAAAAATATGAATATTTAATAGTCATAAAATTTCATTATTTATATGTTTTAATTTTTTTATTAAAATAATTTCTTTTTTTTAATATTCAGAAAGTTTTTTTTAAGACATATTTAATATAATAAATTTTTTTACAACAAAAATGTTTGATATTTTATTTATATATATAATCTATATTGTGTTTTAGAAAGATGCAATTTATGTTAATTTGTAGATTATAATTATATATAATTATAAAAAAATATGGCTTAAATTAGTAATAATATTACAATATATAGTTTTTTTTATATATTATATTAAGTATTTATATATATTTATAGATTAATAAAAAAACATATTATAATATTTTATTTTTGATATTTTAATATAATATTTATTATTATTATACTATAATATTTATTATTATTTTATTATAATATTTATTATAATATTTGTTATTATTACAAAAAATTAAAAAAACTTCTTTTTTTTTTATGTTTCAAATTCTTAAAAAAGTGTTTTATTTTAAAGAAATTTTTTCTGCTTTTGCTTATTTTTATTATTTAATTAGAAATTTTAAAACCTTTTTTGTTCAAATATAAAACTGTTAATATTGGCAATAATTTAAATATAAAAAAATTCAAGAAAAAATTTGGTGCTAATTTTGTGATTTTAAATTTGTTTATTAAAAAAAACACAAAAACAGTGTTTTGAAAAAATTTGTTATTAGAATTAATACTGGAATTTTTCAAAAGTTGTTCAAAACTAATAAAATAATTAGTTTAGATATTAATAATACTATAAATACTAAAAATATAAATATAAATAAGTTTTTGGTTAAAAAAACCAGTTTTAGTTTGGTAATAATAATAAATTAAAGCTTAAAAATATTGATATAATCTCCAAAAAGCCATATAAAATTGTTATAAAATACATATTTAAAAAAATTTTTGGGTGAATCAATTTTAATGTTAACAGTAATAATAAAAATAATGTTTGAACAAATTTTTTTCTTTTTTTTTTTGTTCTTAAGTTTTTAATTAATATTTTAGTTTGCAAAATTTTTATTTTAAATATAAATTTCTCTGTTGTGTTTAGATTTTTGGCTTAAAACAAATTGAAAGTTGTTAAAAATTTTTTTTTAATGTAAATAAGTTTAGAAAAGTTTTTATTTTCTCAAAATTTGGTGAAATTATTCAGATATTTTTTATTTTTAAAAAAGCAATAATAACTACAACAAATTTGAAAAATATTATAATAAATATTAATCTTAAATATTCAGTAAACAATCAAACTAATCAGACTATAATTATAAAAAAATTCTTATAAAAGCATTATAAAAGTTATATAAACTGTATTTATTAATTTTAGTATTATTAAATTGATTAAAATACAATTAATAAGACTGTAATAAAAGACAATTATAGAATTAAAAAATTAAAATAAGACTAATTTTTTAATATTTGAATAGTTTATTTTTATCAAAAAAGATATAATTTGTATAACTAAGACTAATATTAATAAATAATTATAGAATTCTAAAAATAAGTTTAAAGCTTTGTTTTATATACTTTTTATAAAAACAAATATTTACAATCTTTAGAATTTCATTGATTTAATTAGAAAAAAAACTTGTATAATTAATTATAATTCTATTAGTTACAATTATACTAAGTATGCAATTATGTGTTTTAATTTAAAAAAAAGCTTGATTAAGACAATTGCTGTAATTTTTATTATAAAAAGTATTGTACTTTATTGGTTTTGTTTGTCTTTGGCTCTCTATGTAGTTTATTATAAACTTAATTATATATTTTTGAATATAGTTTAGTTAATAATAAACTGATGCTTAAAAAAAAAGACTTTTTTTTTGGCTTTAAACTAGTTTAAATTGACTTGAATTTATGTAAAAAAGTCTGTTTTTATAATTTATTTAGTAGTTTTTAAAGATAAATTTTGGATATTTATTATTAACAAACACTTTTTTTAGATATTTTTTGAGTTTTTTTTTTAATCTGGTTTTTTGAACAAAGTTAAATCTCTTTTAATAATTATAAGTAATTTGGAATTATGATTTAATAAAATTAAAAGCAGTCTTATTAGCTTTATAAAACAATTTAATAAGTTAACTAAAAAGTTAGATATATTTATGCTAATAATTTTTTAGTTTAGTTTTAAATGTCAACTGTTAATAACTTTTTTATTACAGAATTAGGTAAGTAATATAATAATAAGTAAGAATTCAAGTGTGTTTACTAGTAGCAAAACTGCTATAAAGCTAAATTTCTTAATATTTTTAAATATAATTAAGTTGGAAACTCAATTAAAAAGTTTGTCTAGCTTAATTATAAATTTGTTAGCAAAATTTAATAGTCTGATTTTAGCTCAGAATGTATTTTTTTCTTTAATATCTTAATAATTAATCTCATTTAAAAGATTATTATATACAATATAAAAACAATAAACAATCTTATTAAATAAGAGAATATTATTTATTAATACAAAAAAATAAACAATTTAAATTTTATTGTTATTGCAATTAAATTAAAAAGTAAAGTATATTCATAGATAATTAACAAATTTAAAGATATATAAATCTTTATTTCTAGTTTAGATTCTAGTTATTTAAAGTTGATATTATAATTATTGTAAACAATATACTGATTAAACACATATGTAAAGTTTCTGAGATTGCTAATTGGCTTTTTTTATTAAGTTATTTTTTAAGAATAAGCTTTTTGTTTTAATTTTAAGACTGTATATTAATATTGTTTTAACAGCATACTTGATTTAGACTAAAGAGATTAACTTTTTAATTATAAAGACTGTAAATAAAGTTTTTTTTTGTAATCTTAAATAATAATTTCAATAAAGATAATTTTTATAAGTGTATTAATTTTAAAAAGTGTTTTAATTTAAGACTGATTAATTTTTTGATAGGAAATTTGATTGTTAAAGCTTTAACATAGAAAAATTCCAAAGATGCTAAAAAAACAATTGATTATATGTTTATTTTTTTAAATCTTGTTAATACAATAGTTAATTATAAAATTTTGAATATTGGTAAATATTTTAATACTAATTATTAGGCTGTTTTTGTTTTTGTAGATTTGGATAACTTGTTAAATATACAGTTAAACTTTTTTTGCAAACAAATCTAATAAAAATTATTGAAAGTTTAATTTTAAAAATACTAATAATACTAAATAAAATTGGTTCAAAAATATTATATTTGCTAATATTGTAATGTATTTTGAAAATTTTGTTGTTTTTAAAAAATTTTTGGATCTAAATACAATATAAGATATTATTCGAAAAGTGATGTATTTTTTGGTTAATAAAATATTAAAAAAAAAGTAGTTTAAGAAATTTATTAATGTTTTTATCAAAAAAATTTTAAAGTTTTATAAGTTGAAATTTTGGTGTTTATTATTATCAAGTTTTTACAGATGGGGTCTAATAATAAGTAATTTTTTATAATAAACTACTAAATATTTTTAAACTGTAATAAGACTTTAAATATTCAAGTTTTATTGAATTTTAGTACTGGTTTTAATAATATAAGATTTGTTTTATCTAGTATAAAAAAATCTTATTATGCTTTTAAGCTTGCTAAATTATTAAGAGCTAAGAAATTAAATATCAAATTTGCTATTACCAAATAAATAAAAAGTTTTGCTATTAATAAAAGTCATATGATTAAAAATATTTTTTTTTACTTATTTAAAAAATAGCTTTAAATTACTTGGTTGTTAATAATAAGCTGTTCCTAAATTCTAATAAAATTAAGTCTAAGATTGATATAATTATAAAAAGTTGGACAAAAAAAAATTGATATTAGACAATATTTCTAATTTATAAAATTGTCAATATTTGTTTTTGACTTATATTAATAATAATGTTTTTTTTTGATATTATAAATACTATTATATATAATAAGATATTATATGTAATCAAAAATTTGTCTAATAAAAAAGCCACTAATTTGTCTGATATTACTAATAAATTATAAGAATATTGTAAAAATTTTGTTTTAAAAATGTTCTTAAATCTGTTAAATTTTTATTTAATATATAAATTTGTTTTTAATCTTAGAAAAAAGTTTGAATATTTATAATTTTTAAATTATATAAATAAATAAAAATTTTAATTAATACTAAATCTATTGTTTTAATCAAAACTACTCAAAAAAAAATTTTTTAAATTTTTTAGTCTATAGCAAATTTAATGTTTTTTATGATAATAATTTTTCTGTTTTATAAAGCATTATTACTCAGTTTTTAATTTTTGCTGTGAACTTGGTAATAAAAAATGTTTTAGAAAAAAATTATAAATTTTAGTTGGTTTTGTAAAATATGCAAAAAACATATAATTCTGTTAACTAATATTATTTAAAAAATAATTTAATCTGTATAAAAATATACAAACAATTTATAAAATTTTTTATAATAACAGAATTAATTAGATTATAATAAATTATAAACTAACTAATAAATAATAAATGCATAATAATTTGAGATAAAGTTTTTTTTATTGCTTTAAAAAATTTTTTATAATTTTCTGTTATATAAAATAAAAAAACATAAGAGTTTGTACAACTATTATATTAATATTAAGTTTATTGTCTAAACTAATAAAGTTAAAAGTCAGATTGAATTAACTTTTTATTTAATAATTAGTATTTTGATTAACAATATTATTTAAGTAAAAAATAGTCAGACTATTACTTAATATATTTTGAATATTATAAGTAAGTTTTTTAAAATTAATAATATTTTAATTAATAATGAGAAAACAACAATTGTTTTTATTAATTAAAAAATCAAAAAAGCTTTATTATTAATAAGTAGTTTGTTAATCTTTATTGCACAAAAAAAAATCTTATAGGTATTTAGGTATTTTTTTATGATTAAGAAGTTTGTTTAAGCTTAGTTTGACAAAATTCTATTTAAATATTAAGTTTTTTGCTAATATAGTTTTAAAAAAACTATCTTAAATAAGCAGTTTTTTTATTTGATTTTAGCTGTATTACAACTTATTATTAATTAAAAAATTTATTTCAATTTAATTTTTAAGAATATATATAACAAATAAAATACATTAATTAAAAAGAGTTTAAAAATAAAAACTAATTTACCAAAAAAATTTTCTAGTAAAACTATTTACTATTTGTTTTTGTATGATTTAAAAGCTTTTAGGCAAATATAAATAAAGAATATGATAGCTGCAATAATAATTTTTTTTAATATTGATAATATTCTTGGTTATTTGTTCAATTACAGATTACTGAATTTATAAATATTGAATTAATCTTTTAATTATTTGCTATAGTATTTTATAAAGTTAAAAATCAGTTTAATAAACAATTTTTTAGTTAATATAATAAAATTTTTTTGAAATATAAAATTTTTTTAATAAATATATTACTTTTTGTATTTTGTTTCTCTAATAGCATTCTAATATTGCTTATTTTAAAAAATTTGGCTTTTATAAAGTTTTTTACTTTTTTAAAAAATTTAGTATTGCTTTTGTTAAATAGTTTTATATTAAAAAAAGATTAATTTTTGATTAAAAAAGTTTTTGTTATTAAAAAAAACTAGATTTTTAAGATTTAATTTTCTTATTATGTTAATTGGCTTTTAATTAATAATTTATATCTTTTAGATATTTATAATTTACTGTTTTTTTGATATTAATTTGGATATTATTAATGTTTACACAAATAAATCTTTAAAAAATCTGAATATATTTGAAGTAAAATGTAATCTAATTGTATTTTTTGCTAATTTAGATTTAATTATAAATATTAAAATTGGTAGTTTGATTTTGTTTATGTTAATAAAATTGCAGATAATTATTTTGGTATTTAAATAAGTTTTTGCTTTAGTATTATTATAGTATATTTAAATAATTAAGCTGTTTTAAATGCTTATTTCAATTAAATTAAATATAATTTTGTCAAACTTTTACAATTTTTGTTGGCTTAAAAAACATTGTATTATGAATTTTATTAGATATAAAAATTTTGGTATTACTTGGTCTAAAATTAAAGACTATTCAAATGTTTTAAATAATAAATGTGCTAATAAACTAACTGCTATTATTTTTTATCCAAGTTTAGTGTTTTTTGTTTATATTTATAAGAAATTTATTAAAACTGGTAGTGTAATAGTATTTAAAAATATTTGGTATTTTGTTTATAATATAGTTAGAGCTGTTTATTGTACTTACTAAAAAATTAATATTATAAATATAAATATTATTAAAAATATTAATTAGAATTAGACTGTTTTAATTTAGTACTTTAATTTATATATGGTCTCTGATTTCATAAATAAAGCTTTTATTAGTTTGTGTTTATATTTTATAAAAGCTTTGTATTATTACTTACTTATTACTATTTGTAAGTACTTATATAATAAAAAATATTCTAATGTTTTGTGTTTTTATTGTAGAAAGATAGAATTTTTTGATTATTTTTTTATATGTAAGATGGTGTTATGGTTTAAGAATTTAGCAAAAAAATCATAAAAATAATATAAACTATTCAATCATAATATAGCACAATAATAATCTTAGAAAGGTAATGATTAATATAGTAGCAAATACTATCTCGCAATAGTGGCAAGCACTAGTTCACAATAGCAGTCAACACCAACTGGTAATAGCAGTAAACACCAGGTTAAAATATCAAAAAGAAAGTATTACAATGTGTTTTCTTGTAGAATTACAAACATGTATATATACAGTAGCTTTAATATTGAGAAAAGAAAATCAAGTAATAAAAATCATAACTTATCAAGCAATAGATCCAATTTATCCAATAAAACAATTCATCCAACAGTTCTACTTTAATTATCTTTTAGTCTTTACTTTTAAAAATAAATATCTACAAAAACCTTTAATCAAAAAGAAATAAAAAAAAATATTGAAAACTGAATTCAAGATGTTAAGAAACTTACTTGTATTATTTATTGAATAAAACTATCATTTATCAGCTGAATTCCTTGGAAGAATAATCCCTAATCAAGATTATTCATGTTGTTACTAATTAATAAAAGCTTTATTGTGAGAATTAAGAAAAGCACTAAAGGCCATTAACATTTCGTGTTTCTAGATTAGAAAAACACATTAGGCAATTGCAAGAATAGCCTCAGAGAAAACCTTAGACAGTGGGTAGATTTCAGTTCAGTCTCTGGGAAGGAGTACATAAATACACACAACAATCAGGAATTGAGAAATAATTTAGATTGTGACATTAAAAAGAAAGTCTTCAGTATAATAAGTAACATTATCACACAAATAGAATTAAGAAACCCACGAGAGACTAATTGCAGTTAAAACAGGATATTGGCAATTAAATATACCAAGAAAACCATCCTGTAATATTTGGTGAACCCTATGAGGAAAGAAAATCAAAAAGAAAATAATAATTAGTAATAATTCATTGCTAAAAAGAAAGAAACAACAGCATTAGCTGCGACTATTGTTCAAATTCATTGCAAAATTGAGCAATACGCCAATGAAAATTACCCAATATCCACAAAGAACACCAGAGAATGTGTTCACAATCCAGAAATTAATCATGAAGAAAATCAGCAAAAATTAGAAACACCTGCCTAAACACCCAAGAAAAATGTCATGCAATCAGTAAAGAAACAATACCTTCATTCACCAGAAAAAAGATCTTATTATTTTTTCCCAGATAATAAAATCCAACTCCCATTAAAAGCTATATCATTATTCACATCAACTCCACAAATGCCAAAAACTCCTAATTACACTGAGAAGCTCAAACAACACAATTGGGAAGATATACCAATTACAGGAGAATATTTATTACTATTCCAAAAACTCTTTTTTCAACCAAAATTTGGAGTGAATTTTAAAAATCATGAAGAGGAGTCTGAATTGAAATCTGAAGAAACCAGTAAAAAAACAAGCACAAGACTGGTTACTGGAACAAGCAGCCAGTCCAGAAACCAAGAAACTTGTGATCAAGAGGAAAAACTGGATATAAAGGAAGCAACCTTTAGGAATGCTCAAGGAAATATCATCTCATCTCCTCTTAGACTAATAAGCCCACCAGCAGAAAATAGCAACAAAATGACCACACCATACATCACAAGACTAACAGATTTCTCAGAAGAGGAAGAAGAAACGGACGTGCACACATGACTCAAAGAAGCACAAAAAGCCATCCAGGCAAATAACTGGAATGACCAAAGAGCAATTCAAACATTATTTTTCTTCCTGAAAGACACAGCCGACTCATGGTATCAAAGCCTGGAAACAAAATTCATGAGCTTTGCCGAATTTAAAAATGCACTCCTGAAGTATTTTAGCAACCCAAACACTGTAATCTAACTATAGAATGAATTCAATACTATTAAGCAAGGTACTGGTAAAACTGTCACCCAATACCTTGCTTGATTCAATCGAATTCGCTGTCAGATTGAAGCAATTAAACAAGAATATTACACTGATCCTCAGGTTTTAAATCAGTTTATTAGAGGATTAAAAAGCAGCATTTTAAGAAGAGTATGCTCTGCCCACCCTAACTTCTTACCAGAAGCCATTACACTCGCCAGAACTCTTGAATCGGCTAAGAAAGAAGTTAACCATAGTTAAATAGTTAACATGGTAATGGAGGAAAATAAGACAGAAACATTAGAGAAAAGAGTAATGCAATTAGAGAAGGAATTCTCTAAGAAAATAAAAAGTTACCTCATCCTGAATCCAAGAAGAAATACATACCAACCACTCTAAAGACACAGCCAGAAAGTCAGTGACAGTTGAAATAATTGCTTGTCGCACCAGGAATTCAGAACAAAAATGCCTGTCTGCCATTTTTGCAAATGTGTAAGATATTTGATTAGTTAATGTCGAATACAAATGATACAGAAAGGATGCAAAAATAATTATTACATGCCACCCCAAATGTCCAGAAACCAGTACATGCCAATACCACGCTAATATCTCACCATGTATCAAAATCAAGGAACTTATTAGCAACAGCCCATGATAGCCAACCCAAATTGGCATTCCGAGCGCCGAAATTAGCCCATGTAGAACCAGAATGCATTGGTCCAGAGGAATCCAAACCGTGCTGGAACCAGTCAGCAAACCAATCCAAACTACCAAAATTATCAACAAACTTATTTTAATATACTAGAAAATCTGATCATTGAAAACAATGATGGTAGAAACATAAACAGAACTGAAAATTTTTTCAACAAATTGAGCCAAACAATACCACCAGCAGTTGCCACTGAAGATAGCAGTCTTGCAGCTATTTTTCCTTTTGAATTAGAGGAAAACAAGGCTATGTTCAGTGGAGCAACATTGAACAAAAAATGCCCAATTACTGCTATGTATATGGAAGCTACTGTAAACAATACCCCAATTAAACTTATCTTAGATAGCAGATCCACTGGAAGCATTGTAATGCTTCAACTAGTAAACCAACTGGGTTTCAAAGTTGATCATACTGCAACATCTCAAATCATAACAGCCAATGGAAGTACAAAGCTGCCTCATGGTAAAATCAACTCATTCTCTTTCGAAGTTAACGACATAGTAATACCTACAAAAGTATTAGTAATAAATACTACACAATATTAAGTGTTAGTAGGGAATGACTGGCTAACAAAAGCCAATGCCATCCTAGACTGGACCACCCAAGAGCTTTTAATCAATTATAATAGCCACCAGGCCAGAATTTTAGCCATTTGTGGTCACTTCCAAAAACCCAGCATCAACCAAAGACCTACCTTCAAATTTAAGGAAAATCCAGCACTACCAATCATCAAAACCTATTAGCTCTCTTGGGCTGATGACCAAAGAACAGGACTACCAGTTATACCAACATGAATCAGTAAAAAAAGATCCGAATGGAATCAGGTAAGTCCATAAAGAAACCACCAGCAACACAGATCAAAGCTAGAATGCTCAGTTTGCAAAAAGAAACTCTCATCTATAACTGTGTGCAGCACACCAGATAAAGATCCAAAAAACCCCACCCACTACTATTGTAACTGTTATAACAAAGAAAAATACAGTTACCTAGAAAGACACGGAAAATGGGATAAAGAACTGTGTTTT
Source organism: Geosiphon pyriformis (assembly GCA_016748015.1). Lineage (NCBI taxonomy): Eukaryota > Fungi > Glomeromycota > Glomeromycetes > Archaeosporales > Geosiphonaceae > Geosiphon > Geosiphon pyriformis. The sequence continues at coordinate 133,762 of JAAOMT010000566.1, read as the reverse complement.
ACTTGTGGAGAACCATTACCAAGAGGGTGCAACTGAAACAACATACCAGGCAGAGGAGGAACATATGATGCAACTTGCCAATACACAATCCTCATCTGTGACTGGATAAGAAAAAGAATGCTATTCGAAGCAGTGTTCAATAGAGCTTTAAAAAGACTACAGTACTACCCACACAATGAGAACAAGTTGTACAACACTGCACAGACCAAAATAAGAAAAAAAACTGCTGAAAAAATATGACATTGGAAAAAGTTAGCCGAAGTAGCTGATGAAGTTGCCAGCTACAACATGTTCAACCCAGTGGATGAATTTCAGGACTACTACCAACAACTATACCCCACTCGACAAGAGCAAAAACAATATCTTACCCAAATTAATACTTATCTCTGCGAAAACTGTCTTATTCCATGCCAAAATCAGTGCTGTGAAGAGTATCAAGATAAAAAGGACTTTGAAAAAAAAATGGAAATTGAGAATCAGCAGTCTCAAAATCAATCAATAAATTAACAAAACTCATTTAATGGTCCTGAGTCAGAAAAATTTGTAGTCTATACTGATCTAGAACAAGAGATTGACATTTGATACTTTGATAACAGGCACTTAGGGATAATACCCGAAAGAGCCCATCTAACTAACACCAGATTCAATCTATGTTATCCAAAAGACCAATCCATAATTTTACCACCTAGGAGCATTACCAAAATTGACCTGAAAATAGTGGTTGAAATTCTGCCAGGAATAATGGTTCAAATAGCATTGTGATCAAGCCTTGTGAAAAAAAAAATAAGTGTTCAAGAAGGAATAATTAACTCCGGATACACTGGAAATTTAATGGTTTTGCTACAAAACAATTCAGAAAAGCCTTATACTATTAAATCTAAAAAAAAGATTGCACAAGCAATTTTCCTACCATTGGTAAAAATTGGAAAATTCATGCCAGTGGAAAATTGTAAGGAATTGTCATAAACAACAAGAAGAACTTTTGGTTTTGGATCGACAAAAAAAAGAATTGAAGTGAATTTTGCTGAAACAATAGAGAAAAAAGACGAAGTAATTAAAACTGAGTGGTCCATTACACTCCTATCATATGGAAAATCAGAAATAAGAATAAAAAAGACAATTAAAGAAAAAGACCTAATATTTGAGCTCTACCCAGAAACTTGCCAACAGTTTCTCATAGGACTTACTAACTTTTTTATTCCAGCTGATAAAGCTCAATGAATAAAAATTCCAATTGCAAACACCACAAAAGAACCCATCTATATTCCAGAAGATACCATCATTGGATACCTCAAAACGGAGCTAGAAAACACATCAACACCACAAGAAATTCTAAATTTCCCAGAAATTGCCCTCTACTGTGAACTTACTTCAATAAATTGGCAACAACTGTTGGAATGCTATCAATTTATGCCAGAAGAATTGGCCAAATTAAACATTGGAACAATGAATATTGACCAACAACAACAATTAAAAGCATTAATTTTAAAATACTCTAATATATTTTCATAAAATGGCGAATTTGAAAGAACCAACTTGGTTTAACACTAAATCTCTACTGAAGATGCTAAACCTAAAAAACAACGCACTTACTATGTTCCACCAATAGAGTATAATTTTATCAGAGAAGAAGTCCAAAGCATGTTGGAAAAAGGAATAATCTAACCATTAATGAGTCCATAGTTCTTACCAGTTGTTTTAGTAAGGAAAAAAAACGGAAAAATTAGATTTTGCATTGACTATCGCAAACTAAACAGCAAAACAACCAAAAACTCATACCCAATACTGTTAATCGATGAAATCTTCGATGTTTTTGAAGAAGCAAAATGGTTTTCTACACTGGACTTAACCAGTGGGTACTGGCAAGTGGAAATGGACCCAAAGGACAGGCATAAAACAGCATTTACAACACAAAATGACAATTATGAGTTCAATGTAATGCTATTTGGATTGAAAAACACTTTCATAACATTCCAAAAACTAATGGATGTAATTTATTCTGGAATCCTGTGGCAATCTGTTGTTGTCTACTTGGATGATACAAATGTTTTCTCATCAAAATTCACGGATTATCTTCAACATTTACAACAAGTTTTTGAGAGATTGAAACATGTTGGACTTAAACTAAATCTAAAAAAATGTTTCTTTGGGAAAAATGAGCTAGCATTTTTAGGACACATAGTTGGAAAAGATGGAATAAAACCAGATTCATTAAAAATAGACAAAGTGAAAAATTTTCCAGTACCTCAAAACATTTCAGAAGTTAGAAGCTTTTTAGGACTCACATCTTACTACCACCACTTTGTAGAAAACTTTTCAAACATTGCCAAACCCTTTAATTACCTACTATCCAAAAATGTGAAATTTGAATGGACTGAAGCACAACAAAAAACTTTTGAGTATCTTAAACAAAGCTCATTGAATCACCAATAATGATCTATCCAAATTTCAACAAGAAATTCATTTTGGCCACAGATGTCTCTGAAACTGGACTTGGAGCCATTCTGTTACAAAAAGATGATAATAGAAGAGAATGTGTAATCACTTATGCCAGCAGAAATCTCAGTACGGCAGAGCAAAACTACGCAACACACAAACTTGAATGCTTAGCAGTAGTCTGGAGTTGTGTTTACTTTGACACATATTTATGGTACTAACTCTTTGAAATTACCACAGATCATAGAGGTCTGGTCTGGTTAAATAATAAGAAAGTGCTAAAAGGAAAATATGCCAAATGGTCACAAATGTTAATACCATACAATTATATTATCAAATACAAAGAAGATACCAAAAATGCTAATGCTGACTGTTTGTCAAGAATGAGACACACATAAAAATCACCAATCCACCTGTTACAACAATGAACAACCACCTTTACAAAAACCTCAGCCAATACTTGGAAACACTACTTAGAAAAACATATGAATTAATAAAAACTTTAAAAAACAAAAGAAGAAAAGCAGCACAAAATATTGAACAATTACAAAAACAACAAAAAGTGAAACATGATAACCAGTTATCAGATAATATAATTAGCTACAAAATTGGAGATAAAATATTGTTGCATCATACAAAAATGGAAAAACAATGGAGTAGAAAATTTGATTACAAGTGGGATGGACCATTTTATATTCATAAAATACTTGGAAATAGAGCATACAAGCTAAGACTAGATGATAAAATATTAAGAAAAGCAACACATAGTAACTGGCTGAAATTCTATTACAGTAAACCAGTAATAACAACAAAGACACCCAAAATTGGAACACAATTATCTTTAATTTTACCAGAACAAATTTCATGAGATTTAAAATCAATAGTTTTAATTGAACATTATTCAAAAAGATAATTAATCTTAGATCACAGCAAAAATGATTTAACAACCATAAAAACACATGCAAAATAGCAGTCAAAATTAAAACAATGATACTTATTTCAGAAAACATCAACAATATAACTCAACAATTAGTTGAAAGCTTACAACAATTAAAATCTGATCTGGAAATCACAGTTAATAGCTCCAAAATAACATACATAAAAAGAACAATAGAAAATCCAAAAACAAGAAAAAAAGATAATTTTGAACCATATAATATTACCAAACATAACAACAAATTTATCAGCAAAGTTATTAAAAAATTAGAGATAGCATTGGGCAATACATTAATAATAAAAGAAATAAAAATAAGTGAATTAACACCAGACATATTTAGCAACTTGAAAACGAAATTTCCAATTAACTACTGTTATTATCAACTAGGAAAGCACTTAAACATACAAATATTATACTCAAAAGACTCAACTAGAGTATTTGACAAAACAACTATCCAACTATTAGAACCTTTCATTGGAAAAACCAACACTATATTCCATTCAAAAACAGTTTACAGAATTTTCAAAGCATTTGAAAACTGTCACAAACTATTGTTAAATCCAATCATGAACATAATAACAATCAACAGTATTGGATGACTTACCAACTCGCAATTTCAAGAATTACAACAACAAATTAATAACACAGTATTGAACTACTATAGTAATTTAGAATTTAATGAAGAAATTAACTTTGATTTTGATGAAGTTCAATCTTAAAAGGAGGAGATAATGTTACAGTTTAAGAATTTAGCAAAAGAATCATAAAAATAATATAAACTATTCAATTATAATATAGTGCAGTAATAATCTTAGAAAGGTAATAATTAACATAATAGCAAATACTATCTCATGATAGTGGCAAGCATCAGTTCACAATAGCAGTCAACACCAACTGGTGATAACAGCAAATACCAGATTAAAATATTAAAAAGAAAGTATTACAATGTGTTTTTTCATAGAATTACAAACATGTATATATACAGTAGCTTTAATATTGAGAAAAGAAAATCAAGTAATAAAAATCATAACTTATCAAGCAATAGATCTAATTTATCCAACAAAACAATTCATTCAACAGTTTCACTTTAATTATCTTCTAGTCTTTACTTTTAAAAATAAATATCCACAAAAACCTTTAATCAAAAAGAAATAAAAAAGAATATTGAAAATTGAATTCAAAGTGTTAAGAAACTTACTTGTATTATTTATTAAATGAAACTATCATTTATTAGCTGAATCCCTTAGAAGAATAATCTCTAATCAAGATTATTTATGTTGTTACTAATTGATAAAAGCTTTATTGTGAGAATTAGGAAAAACACTAAAGGCCATTAATATTCCATGTTTCTAGATTAGAGAAACACATCAGGCAATTGCAAAGATAGCCTCAGAGAAGACCCCAAACAGTGGGTAGATTTCAGTTCAGCCTCTGGGAAGGAGTATATAAACACACACAACAATCAAGAATTGAGAAATAACTTAGATTACAACATTAAAAAGAAAGCCTTCAGTATAAAAAGTGATATTATCACACAAATAGAATTAAGGAACTCACAAGAGACTAATTGCAATTAAAACAGGATATTAGCAATTAAATATACCAAGAAAACCATCTCATAACAATGGATTTTATTGTTTATAAAAAGTTAATCAAATTATATATGGTTTTATAAAATATTTATTAAGTTTAAGCTTATTATTATTTTGTGTTTTATAGTTGTTTTTTTTGTTTATATTTGATAATATAATTTATATTGCTTTATGTAAAAATATTAAGTTTAAAAAATAGTATTTAAAAACTTTATCTATTTTTGGTAGTGTTTAAATTTTTATTAAAAAAATTGTTAATTGTGCATAGTTTAGAAATAGCTTATTGTAAAAAAATATAATTGATAAAATCTAAGTATAAAACAGTTTTAAAAAAAGTGCTCTGATTTTTCATAATAGTTTTGTGTTTTTAGTAATTTGTAATTTAATGGTTTTGCTTTTTAATAGTATTATTAAGTTGTTTAGTATTGCAAAAACATATAATATTGGTTTTAATTTATGTAAGTTTTGTGCATTTTTTTCTAGAATAAATTGTAATGTTTTTGTTAAAATAGATTTATAATATTGTTTTAATTGGTTTAAGTAGCTGATTATTTATAAAAATTTATAATTTATACTTAATCTAAATTACTTAGTTTAATGTATTATGCTAAATAATATTTGTTCTTATTTATTAAAAAAATAAAAAAAATAAAAAAATTACAAAATAATACTTGTTGTTAATACTATTTTATAATTATTATTATGTAGATTATTATTTTTCTAAGATTTTTATTGTGTTATATTATAATTAAATAATTTATATTATTTATATGTAAATTAAATTTTAATTTAGTTTTTTTTTAATTTGAAAAATAACAAATAATTAAAACAATATATTTGTTTTTGAAAATAATATATTTAATAATATTATTAAAAAAAATATTATAGTTATTATAATAAATTTAAAATTTTTATAAGCAATTTAGCAATAAAAAAACTAAATATAGCTTTTATAAATAAGTATTTTTAATAATAAAAATATGTTTTTATTAATTAATTATTATTTATTTGGTTTATTTATTAATAAGTTTTTATTAGCCAAAAATTTATATATACTTTTTTCTAATTAATAGTTGAAATTATTTGCATAATAATATTATTTGTTTGTTTAAAACTCAAATTTTAAAAACTTATAATTATAATATTTTATATAATTAATACTTTTTTTTACAGGTAAAAAAAATTATTAGTAATAAAACAAAGTTTTAAAATAATTAAGTAATTAATAATTAAATATATAGTATTTTATTATATTAAAATTTAAACATGAATATTTTATTGTTTATATTTATAATACTTTTGTTTTGTTTTATTCTAATTTTAATTTATTCTTTTTTTAACAAAAAACTTTTAAACTTTTTTGTTTAAACAATATAAAAAACTTATTAAAACAATTTTAAATAGTAAAAAAAAAATGAAATACAAAAAATAAAAAACTTTAAACAAAAATATAAACTTAAATAACTTTTTAGTTTTTAATAATCAAGAAATTAATAAGAAAAAAAAGTGTCTTTATAGTGTTTTTTATATAATTTTAATTATTAATTATATAATTAAATTTATTTTAATAAACATTTTAAGTAAAACTTTTATATATTTTTCAATTTTTATATATATTAAATAAGTTATACATAATTATTTAAGTAATTGTATTTAATTTATAAAAATATATTTATAAAATATTTAATAGTATTAAAATTTTAAATAATAAATTTATCATATGCTTTTATAAAGTAATAAAGCTTTATACATAAAAATTTATATATTTATATTTAATTACAATATATAAATATTTTAATAAATTTATTTATTTATTTTCAATTTATTTTTTTAATAAATTTTATGAAACTAATATATATTAAATATTAAAATATTGGGCTTGTTTTTTTCGATTATGTTTTGGTAATTTTGATCATTTATTTTTTAATTTTTTTTAAGTTTTAAACTTGATTAAATTAATTAATATAAACTTGATTAATATTATTAATGTCATATTCTAAATATATAAATTAATTTAAATTACTTTATGCAATATTTTATTTTTATAAAAATAAATTTTTAATCTTTTTCAAGGAATTATTACATATTTCTGAACAATACCTATTATTTATATATTTTATTCCAAATATGAAAAGTACTTCTAAAATTGTCATTACATGTGAGTCTTTAACAATATGCAGGGTTTTTCTAAAGCCCAATTGCCAATAACATTTTTTTAACTTAAAAAACTGGTTAAGATCACAAAATTCTCGAATCTCCACACACACCCTAATTGGTTAAAATTATCATGATACATAAATTCATTGATCACGACATCATAGTACAGTAATAAATTGATTTATGATAGTGTAACAAGTAACAATGTTAAACCGCAACAATCGAACAGTGAAAATCAAACCACTTCTCAATTTCTCAATAACAGAAACACAAAAAATATAAAACCCCCACAAAAATATTAGGTGCTGAGGAAACTCTACAGATAAAATTGATAAGATAAACCTGTTCTTTAACTTGTATAATGTGTGGGAAAAAGTGCTATAAATGGGAAAAATTACACCATATGACCAAGCAAATCATGAGCGCTCAACAACAAAAAAAAAGCATGCAAATGACACATTACCAGATCCCAAACATTGATATCAAGGTAAAAAGCAGAATGAATAAATATTTTCAACAATAGACTTTTTTTGCCTGTTTTCATACAGGTATTAAGAAATTTACCATTGTTTGTCTGGACTTGATCTTGGGATGGTTTTTGTTTCTGTGATTTTTACGTGATTTGTAAATTTAGTTTAAAGCGAAGGAGCTGGAGTAGAAATGATAGAAAGAAAACACATTGTTGCTTATTCATAAACCCACAGTTTTTTTTTTAATTTATTTTCATTCTAATTTACCTTTTATTGTTGTTTGAAATATTTATCCCAAATCTTCGAAACATGAAAAATTGACAATACGGAAAAACTCCATTCAATTTCTTCGATTTGTGCGTCCAGAAAGACGGGATCTTCCTAAAATTCCCAGAATGATGATCGACGCCGACAACCGTGACGAAGCGTGAGAAAATGACGTGATTGATATCTATTACAGTGCGTCAAAAAAACTGAAAAATTAAATAAAAAACGCCTATTATTTTTTCGCCTCATCCTTTTGAATGTTGATTTAGCGCGTGCAATGACATCCAATTAATCAGATTTCATGCTCAATCGATTTAATAATGTTTATTGTGGCTCGTTACAAAAAGGTGATCCGTTTGTACTGCCCTTCCTGCCACCGCTTATGCCTTTGAACCTTTTTAAAAAACCATGCGGCGCCGCCAAAATTTTAAGGATTAAATTTCATTTCATGTGACATTGTTTTTTGAACAACCTGATTTTTAAATTACTGAATCTGATTTTGGAACCTACTGAAGCTAATAAATTTTCAGCGCGTTCTCTCTCGGTAAAAAATTTCCAATCGGTCGGTCTAATACCAGAAATGTCTTAGATGATGTTTACGGTTAATATTATGATATATGCTTATATGTTTTAATTGGCGTCAAATTTTGAAGTAATAATGGGCATTATTTGTTTTTCCTAGATCTTTTGATTCTGTTTTTTTTGTTTTTTTTTAGTATCTCTCACTCCCAAAAGTTAATTATTTTGGGGACCATAAGCAAAAATAACAATGATCAACATTTTTTGCCTAAATTACCCGGTGTATCATTCAATTGTCTCAGAATTTGATCATCCGTTTAACTCTACAGTACACAAAAACTCAACTTAATCTTATAAAAGGTTATCTTTTAATGTTATCTGTCTTTCGTTCGCTTTTGTGATAATTCCCGGAAAAGCGGTGTTTGTGGTACTAATAGTTTGGAGAAAAGTTTAAAAAAAAGCAAGGTTTTTAAAGTATAAGGCAGCGCGTGTTTAAAGTGTGACCTATAGTTTAATCATCACAAAGATGTTTTCGATACGATTCGATACGATACGAGATATTGATTAAAAATATCTAAATATCATCAAATCTCAATTGAAAATTAATTTCAATTGATCTTAAATACTGATGCATGCACGGTTTTTAATTCAAGTACATGCAGCATCATCATCATCATAAATTGATTAGATAACAAATTAAAAAGATCAAACCAAATCAAAATTTCGACCTTTCCTAACACACAACATTATAATCATCATAACAGATGTCAACTTTCAAATATCAATTATTGTCATCACGTTCCTTAATATTTGGATGATTCTCATCAAATTGCTAAATACTAAATAGAATTATATGAAATTGTGACGATTCGAGTTATCAATATTTGCAGTATTTCACATGAAAGTACATCAAACTTTTTTTAACCAAAATTCGAACAGATAAATTGTGTAAAGAATAATATGTACAAATTTTTTATTGTTTCCTCCTCATTTTAAAGAATTTACCAGACAAACATACAAAAAACTCCAATACATAATTTTATACCGCCCCTAAAAAAAGTTTTTTATGGAGAATTTTGTTAACAAAACATGAGTCATCTTGTATTGTATGAAACAAAAACCTAATAGTACTACTAATTAATGAAAAAATATGTTCATGCGAATGAATGGGATTAATACTATATAACAAATGTTGGGTGATTCTAATTTTTTTGGTGATTTGAAGGGAATTTCAAAAGATATTGTAAATATTTCAGGGTATCCAATTATGGCAACCACCCAACTAAAATCTAGATTTTTTGTATATATGTAATGATAAAAGGAAAGCGAAATAGCGAAGAAATTGTAAATTTTTTTAGAGAAAATGAAAAATATTAAACCCAATGTTTTTTCGGTGTTTCCTAAGCCACTCTAATTCCCCACAGAGGGGAATCGTTAATTTAATCCGTAACACAACATCTTTGATAATAATTCTTTAACAAAAAATTGATTTTCCAGAATGATAAACAAACTCCATCAACTCTTGTGAATAAAATTAAATATTCGAAAAATTGTCGGTAATGGAAATTCATGATGATTTGCAAATCTTAATAGTACTTCAACAATCAAGGTAGTATCATTTGACGACGAACCACTTCCTTGCTGCTTTTGTGCTAAAGTTGATGGTAATCGTCTAATTAAACGAGTATGAACCACTTTGTACCACCATTTGTGGTTGGTTGGTTGGTTGAGATTATAAAGATGCGAAAAATCGGTTTTGTCGTGGCATTGTAAATCAGGGCTGAAGTTAACATCGGAAATAGGTTGATCGATATTGGTTTTAGAAGGAGGTTTAATTTGGGGCATCAATGAGTTTGAGAAGGAGGGGCAGATGATGAATGAGAATTTGGATAGGATTCGAAATAGGTGCAATTGAATTGAGCTTAGATGATGAATTATTAAGGAAATCTTCATTAATATGATATCAATAATCAATTTAATTGAAAAAGCAATTTTTAATCAAGATTGATACTTACAAATTCCAACGATAGTCCAACATAAGTAATCATCAACTTCTTCAACAATTGAAGAAGAAATTACATCGCTAACAGTTGAGCCATTTTGCATGTTGATAAGGAATGGATCGATTTCCATTTTGGAAGAACCGACAGTTTGCATATGTACAACTCTTGAAGGTTGATAACCGAGATAAGGGGAAGCACCACTAACTGTACATTGATCTTGTGATTGAGGACTATCCATAGAAATCGGACCAGCTGCACTTAAGTAATAGGCATTTTGTCCGTTTGTACCAACCCGTTCTAAAGCAATCTTTTGCATTTGACTAACTGGACCAAAAGCTCCTTGAGCGATACGTCCTTTTTCAACTTTGCGTATTATCAAACGATCAGATGAAACACGAGTGATAGGATCGGTGATAATGATTTCAGATCCATAAGTTATTGGAGATGCCCCGGAATTGGTGGTGATGGCAGCATTGGGAGAAGATTTGTTGTTTGATTTCGTAATTGGAGCCGGTAAAATAGGAGTTGGACTGCTGATAACAGTAATGATGAAAGGTGCCCAGGAAGAATTTTTAGCGCATAAATGACCAGCTTCAATTCCCATATATTTCGTACGAACTGTCTGAGAATTGATACGATTGAACAAGGAAATTGGTGAACCGGATAAGATGCAAGAAGAAACATTTCTAGTTTTTGCAGTCTTTTTCGAAGGTTTAGATATAATAGTAACTGGACCGGAATCAAACGTGGCATATGGAATTGTGGAATTCTTATTGAAGACTTTTAATTTTAAGGCGAATTGTTTGGCTTTTGCAGTTCCACTGACATGTAGATACTTGAAAGTACCTTTCATATTTTCATCTAACATTGTTTTTTGTTCCATTGATCGATCACCAGTTTCACAAACTACAGACATTGCTAATTCAGGTTTTCCATTTAAACTGGGATTAGGTTGGTTAACGATGACAACTGGTGGTGGACATAGGAACCTTTTTTCACTTCCATAAGATTTCTGAGCGACAGACGCATGCAGACAAGTTATAGATGTCATTTGAAAAGAGTCAGAAGTAAGTTGGGATTGGTGTGTTTGCTGTTGTTGTTGTTGTTGTTGAGATGATGATGATGATGATGATGATGATGATGATGATGTGAAAGGTGAATTTAATGAAAGTTGAGGTTCAATTTTGATGATAGAAATATTGGGTAGACAAGATTCTTCTGATCGAATCATGTTAGGTTGAACCATTGATCGATGAATTTTTGCTACACGTATCTCGTCATCAGAGTCCCATTTGCGTTTATTGGAAGAGGTGATCAATGGAGGTGGTGAGTTAGCTGATGGTGGAGGTGAACACCTTGTACGATCAACATCACCAACAGCTTGGTTCACACTAGGTAAAGAAAATGTATTGAGAAAAACATTGCCTTGAGTAGAAGGGAGACCAGAAAGTCTTGGTAAAGAAATCGAATCATTTGTTGAGGAGAAAGACATTGGAACAGAAGGAAGGGTTAAATTGGAAAAGGATAAACCATTTAAGGTATCTTTTGGGGTTATAGGATTTGAGGGTGGAGGTGAAAGAGAAGGTGTTGTTGCACAAGAAGAAGGATTTATACTGTGATGGATTTCCGAATTTTTGTTTAATTGTTGATTTTCAACTTCAATTAATGATGCAATTGACATTGTGGCGGATGAAATGAGTGAAGTTGTTGCGACGGAAGCTGGTGGAGGTAAGAGTCTATTATTGATCTGAGGGTTTTGTTCTAATAATAATAATGAATCTTGTTGATTTGATTCTTGAAGTTGTTTCTGTAGATGATTCAAATTAGATTGTAGTTCCCTTTTTTTAAAATTTTTATTTTTGAAATCTTGATTGAAAAAAGAGTTGTCTTGGAATTGTTGAAGATTTGTAAATTTGGGTAATTTTTTCGGGCTTAAACTGATAGGCTCAACTTCTATCGCGTTTAACAAAGTATCAAGATTGTTATTACTGGCAATAAATTGATTATAACGATGTTCAAATGCTTGTTCCTCATAAATCTGAGGTTGTTGACTCATTGCAGGAGGGAAAAAGTATTTTTGATTTGAGATTTGTTGTAGTAATAGTAGTTGTTGTTGTTGTTGTTGTTGTTGTTGGGAAGATTTGGGAAAAGTAGAAGAAGAATTATCCATATTATGAATGAATTTTTGACGCGTATAATATTATCGACTGTTCGTTTATTTCGACTTGATTAAGTACGAAAAAAAGTCGCGTCTTTGTCGCGTCTACTATCTATTTGAAAAGACTTTTTGTTTTTCAGCAAACGAAGTTTTAAAGGTAAAAAAATGGTTTATCATAAAGAAACACGTCTCGCGTTTTTTTTTTTTTTTTTTTTTTTGAAAATCAAAGATGAATGAACGCGTAGAAGATAAAAGAATTTCCCTAAAGAATAATCCGTGCGAAAAATAGAAAAAATTACAAGAATGGGATTGTTAAAAAAGTGGCAGAAACTTCATCGGTGACGCCGGGTTTTTATCAGTCAAGATCAATAAAAAAGATTTGGATAACTTTGAAAAATTTCCTTAAACGGTGAGGAAAAAAAAAATTTATTTATATGATTTAAAAAAATTTTAGATGACTAGACAAGTAAGAAAGATTTTTGAGCGAGAATAAAGTAAGTTTTTTTTATATAAGTTGTTAAATTCAAGACGATTTAATTATTATTTTTGTAGGTTGTGAATTCAACTACAATAAAATAAAGTAAAAAGAACGACGGAATTACAAAACGCGAATATCAGCGCATAATTGATGAAATTGAGATACTCTGTAGATTTATGTGCGTGAGACTATTTTAAATTAGTAAATAAATAAATATATATATATATATATATATATTTACTAATTTAAATAGTAGAATGATGTATGGGGGGTTTCACAACAGGTAAAAGTAAAGTATTGTGGAAAGGGCTTCCTCTTTTGCTCATGCAAGCTAGTTACACCACGACCCATAAAGCAGAAAACTTTTTTCATATGTTTGTGAAACTGATTTTGAGAGATTAGAATATTTGGCTGAAGGTTTTTTTTTTTTTGAGTTGACAGACAGGGATTAATATTATTGGAATGTTAATCCAGATTTGGATGAATTTCATTTGAGAAACGTAACTTTCAATTCTTGTTTGATAATCTTATCAAATATCATCATCATCATTCAACCATACCCAAGTAGCTTATTTTTTTTTCTTTTTTCTTTTTTTCTTTTTTCTTGTCTTTAATCCTGTTTAGGATTTTAGTGTTATGGTCATTGCATCGAATTTCCGTATTTCACCGATTTTTTCTTTCCCACAGTCTGTCTCTCAAAATTTCCAATCGGTCTATTACAGTTTTGAAACTTTTTTTTTTCACTTTTTCACTTTTTCACTTTTTTTCACTTTTTCATCTGAGGTAAGTAAGATGAGTGCATGTGACTTAATTTACCAAATACTTTGATGTTTATCAATTATGATATATATATATATATATATATTTCATTTTGGATGTTTATTTATTTTGATTTTTCTTTGTATTTGTTTTTACTTTTCGGAAAATCTAATTATTTTGTTTTCAACTTCACCCAGGTTTTTTCAAACTATAAACGAAGAAACTTTATTTGAATGTCAAAAAAAAAACCCAGTTATCAAATTTTTTTTTCCCACAAAACAAAAAAGTAATATTTCTTGTTCAACCATTATTATACTCACGAAATAGAAAATTTTGATTAAATGGTTTATATATTTAGGAAGAAAGATATCGATTAAACAGTTCGCTGAAATTTTGAATTTTCATAAGCTTACACGAAACGTTTTTTTTTTTTTTGACAGGGTCTTGTAAAAAAAAAAAATAATAAAAAATAAAAACTAGCATGAAAAACGAGAAAAAAAGTGGGGTAAAAAAAAGGTAAAAAAAAAAAAACTCTTGCCTGAAAAGGTATAGATTTCAATTAAAGTAACACCATACAAAAAAATACCCCCTCCCCATCCCCATCCCCATCCCCATCCATACAAAAAGCCTCTTTCTTAAATTTTCGCTTTTCTAGCATTTATTCTGTATTATTTATGCTTGATGTCATATTGGCTGTCATGGTCCCTTGTTCTTCTTTTTGCATATGCATATTACTCACGTGTGCTGTCAAAATGTGTCTCAGTGCACGTTCTCCGGCAATATATAGTTAATACCATATAACTGATAGCCAATGTGTTACAAATCTGTCAAAAAAATCAGATTATGTAATTATTTGAATTGAACCGAACTTTCAAAACTAATCAAAAAAAGTGTGAGAAAATTTCCGTCTAAAAGACACCGATGTTCATTACAATGGGTTTTTAAATTTTTGATTTTCGTTTTAGAAATATTTAGTATTTATTATTTATTATTTATTATTTATTATTATTATTCTTCTTCTTCTTTCTTCTTATTATTATTATTATTATTATTATTATTATTATTATTATTATTATTATTATCAGTGATTCAAAATTATTGATTTCTATTAGAAATTTTGATTTTAAAGACGGAATATAAAATAAATAAATAAATAAATAAAATAATAAAACTTGATGAATGTTCTGCCGTTAATTAGTATACCTATATGATTGTCAATAAATATTCCAGTCACTTGATTTAGAGATAAAACATATGTGTAGAAAATTAAGAATCTATACTGATTATAAAGATTAGAAAATTTTAAAATTTCTTCGAAATCTGTATGCCTCATTAATTAATTGTATTGAAAGAAGCAATTAACACTTTTACATTATTTCATTATTTATAAGTTACAACTTTTAAAAAAAGATTTTAGAATCTTGACAAAAAAAAAGAAAATATTAAACAGAATATTTTATAATTGTGCATAAACATAATAATGGTTTTTCAATCAAATAAAATAAAATTTAAAATAAACATTATTATATTATAATTTAAATATGTTTTAAAAATAGATAAACTTAAAAAATATTTTTTTTGAATCAAACATTCAAAAATAATACAATAAATAAAAAAAATATAATATGTTTAAAATAATTTAAATTTATTAAAAAATAAATAAAAATAAAATTTTGTTTTTAATTTTGTAAATTTATGTTTATAGTTAAAACAAAATAACCATTGTTTTTGTTATTATAATTAAGAAAACAACAATCAAAAAAAAGCTTTTTTGATAATAAAAACAGTTTTTAAGCCAGCTTTTTTTTAATACTTTTATATTTATTATATTAATAAAAACAATTAGTTTTAATTTAATATATAATTAACAATATTTTTTTGGTTCAAATAATAATAACAATAACAATATGTTTTCAAAATTAAAAACAAATTTATATTTAATTATATTATTTAATTTAATTTGTTTTTTATTATTTATTATTTATTATAAAACCAAAATTAATTACGTTTTAATATATATATATATTTATTTATTTATTTATATTTATTATACAATATTATAAAATAATTTGTTAATATTTTTAAATACTTTTATTTTTAATTATATTGTTAAAAAACATATAACTAACTCTTAATTCAAAACAAATAATATATTTTTTAATTATTCTTAATAAATATATATAATATTATAAAAAAAAAAACTTCTTTCTCTCGTTCCTCCACAAATCCTAAAAAAAAGAGTCAAAAGTTTCTTGAAAGAAGTTTTTTACCATTCAGTATGATAAATTCAAATCATTTCTGCTTGATTACGAGGCCATTGTTGGCCCTAGTATTGCTGTCATGAAACAGATGGTTAAAAGTTCTGGCTCTGAGGGTGGTTTCAAGGCTGTTCTGTCAAGGAAAAAGAGAAGAGGCAGTGTTCTTGAGAACAATGCTGGTGCTGAAGAGAGTTCTGCTAGAGTGCATAGTGGTCGTTCATGGGGTTTGGAGACTGATGATACCACAGAATCTGACAGTGTTGATATGGAAGAGGAATGTCTTGTTAAGGAGACAAGTTTCGATTATGATGAAGGTGGTGTACTCGTTGGTGGAGATTTGGATCAAACGCCGAAAGGTTCACGGTTGACAACTAGGAAAGCATTGGGTAAACCTTTGGGAAAGATCGACTTCCTGAATGACAATAATAACAATGATGTTTTTCTGAATGCCTCTCTGGTACTTCCCCTTCCTCTTAAGAACCTGGTCAATGTTTTGGTTAGGAAGTCATTTGCTTTGAATTTGGATCTGAAAGTGGTAGAAAGAAATTCGGCCCAGAAGAAGCTCAAGAAGATCAGGGGTTTATTTTCTGGAATTAATGGTTTTGGGGGGGCATCTACCCCCTTAAAATTCTCAGGGATCATCAGAGCGACATTCACTTCCGAATCAGGTCTAATAAAGGCCACTGAAAAGGCTACTGGTGCGAATATCATGGTAAACACTGATCTTAAAAAATTATCTGGGCGATCAGATCAGGCTGTGGTTGTGAAAAAAATTCCAGTTGGAACATCAGCTGAGGCTGTGCGCGCTGTGCTATCCGAGTTTGGAGTTATTAAGGCGATCAAGATACAGTTGATCGGGCTGTGGCAGAAGGCAATGGTGGAATTCGAATGATCGGATCAAGCTGATTTGGCCGCAGCTAAGTGGTCCATCTTAATCGGGAAAGATGCTGTATGTGTGGCTAGGGCTGATTCAGACAAGGAAGCGTGGGATGTGAGGGACCAACATAAGGCGCTGCTCTACACATTGCCGATGGGGACCACCACTCATAATATCTGAGACTTTGTTAGATTTGTGGGTGGAAAAACTTGTGTCATTGATTATCATTTTGTTATGTATGCTCGGACCAGGTGTGCTATTGTTTGTTTCGACTCTGCTGAATTATTGGATGCTGCTGTGGAAACCACACCAGTACTCAGGAACACCAATCTCCGCTGGTCTTGCCTCATTTTTGCTAAATGCGCCAAGTATGAGAAATTGGGTCACACGTCATTGGGTTGTGCAGTTGGTGGGAAATTATCTTCTGGTAGTTCGCTGCGTAGGGTTTTCTCGGATACGGATAAAAGCAGGCTAGCAACCATCTATGCCAAACGCTCGGCTCCAGTCGCCCGTCTGGTCTTTTTTGGTGGTCTCTCTTGGGCAAAGGTTGCTTGCGGGTGTTCTTTGCCCCCTTTCTCTGATCAGAACATTGTGATAAATAATGGCTCCTTTTTGGAGATGAAGCCATCCCTACAGGTGGCGATGGAAGTCAACAATAGGTTCGCTGCTCTTGAGTGCAATCTCGCCAGCCTCGCGGAGCAAGTTGGTAAGCTGGCTAAGAAATTGAATGCACTTGGGCCAATGGTTCCCCAGCCTAGCCCTGGATGTCAGCCGTTGGTGACCCCTTCATCACAGGATCAAGAGGCAAATGTAGTGATGAGTGAGAGTTCAAGTGTGTCCACTAGTGGTGGGAATGTCGCGGGAGCAGTGTCTTTTGATGTATCTTCGGTGTCTAAGCTGGAAGACAGCATGAAGTGTTTAATGGAGACGGTTCTGGGCTTTTCGGCCAAAGTGGATAGTATAGGTGTGCTTTCAGTGTCTCTATCCCTTACCCAATGAGCAGTTTAGTCTGAAAAGTTGCTATGTGCAACGTCAGGGGCATGAACAATCCTGCTAAGCAAGAGGACATTATTAGGTGGCATAAGGAAATGAACAATTTGGTCTCTATTGTTACTGAAACGAAATTAAGAAGTAGGGTTCATCTGTGGATTGCAGACAAGTTCAATGGTATCCAAGTGTTCACTTCTGGTTTGGACTCTGGTCACTTGGGTGCGGGTGTTGCTGTTATCATAGACATTTCTTTGGCTCGTCATGTGTGCAAGGTTTCTGAGGTGCCTGGTCGGCTCCTTTCCATTAAATTACTTTTCGAAGGTAAACTTTCTGTGTCAATTTTGGGGCTTTATGCTGGTGCTTCTTCGGTGGTTTGGTTCTCTCAGGCTGGTGAGATTAATTCTCTCATTGTGAAGGCTGTCAACGAATCTTCTTTCATTATTCTTGGGGGCGATTTCAATGAAGACGGCTCTCATAAAAATGCGAGTTTCAAAAGATGCTTTGATTTGGGTCTGGTCAATTCTTTAGTTGGTAGCCCAGCTGCAAAAATGCCCACTTGGGAAAATTCTAGGGGTGTTAAGAAAACAATTGATTATGTGTTTGTCTCCTCGAATCTTGTCAATGCAATAGTGTGTCGTGAAGTTTTGAATGTCAGTGAGCATTTTGACACAGACCATCAGGCTGTTTCAGTGGATTTGGGTTTGGGCAGGCTCTTGGATATGCGTTTGAATTCTCTTCACAAGCAAGCGAATAAAGACCATTGGAAGTTTGACATCAATAGTGCCAGTAAAGCTAAGTGGTTGGAGTTCAGGGATGCCTCAGCTGCTAATGTCTCTATGTTCTCAGATGCTTTTGGTGTGGCAGTAAGATTTTCTGATGTGAACACTATGTGGGACATTGTTCACAAGATTATGGTTCTTTCAGCAGGTGGTACATTTAAAAAAAAATGGTTCAAAGGTTTTGATGGCGTGTTTACCAAGACTTCTTCTAGGTTTCACAAGCTGGAGCTGCTGGTTTCTAAGCTGGTCAAGGCTTCGCATTTGGCTTCTAGTGATGGTTTTGCTTCTTTGTTGGAGGTGTGGCACAGACTCGACTCCCCTGGTGCATCAGCGGTTAAGTCTCTGTTTCTTTCAGGTTCTAGTTTTGATCTTATTTGTTCTGCACTGGCCAAGGCAAGAAAATCATACCACTCCTTCAAATTAGTGGAATCCAAGCGTGCTGAGAAATCCTCGATCAAGCAGGCTATTGGTAAGAGGATGGAAAGTTTTGAGCTGAACAAGGGTCACACTATTAGGAGTGTTTTTGGAGCATCCTTTTTGCAAGGTGGTTCTAGATCATTTGGTTGTAGAAGATGAGTTGATTTTAGAGCCTGTGTTGGTTAAGTCTAAGGTGAACGAAATTATGGAGGGATGAACCAGAAAATGTGAGGTGGTGTCTGATTTGTCTGAGGATTGGGCTCGTCAATATTGGCCTCTGAATTATGTGTTCGATGGTGCTTTCTCTGATGTCATGTGTTCAATTAGTTTTGATGAGTTGTCAGCTGTTGTTAAGGATCTTCCTAATGGAAAAGCAGCTGGTCTTTTTGGTATCTCCAACGAATTATGGAAACATTGTGACAAATCTGTTTTGGATATGCTTTTGGTGTTCTTGAATTTCTGTTTGGTTGGTGAGTTGGTCCCTGGGCCTTGGAGAGAAGCTTGGGTTTTGATGATTCCTAAACTATATGAATAAGAGGGTGTTCTCACAAACACCCATCCTATAGCTTTAATTGAAACGGCCCACAAGATTTTCTTCAAGATCCTTTCAGATAGG
Source organism: Geosiphon pyriformis (assembly GCA_016748015.1). Lineage (NCBI taxonomy): Eukaryota > Fungi > Glomeromycota > Glomeromycetes > Archaeosporales > Geosiphonaceae > Geosiphon > Geosiphon pyriformis. Next base: position 114,049 of record JAAOMT010000566.1, on the reverse strand, counting down.
ATCTTTTTGGCTTGCAGCACTTTTGATGTTCTTTGTGGGGACAATTTTTCGGTTTTGAAGGGTATGATGATGCAGTCTCCCATTTTTGCTATTGGTTCTGTGGTTGAGGATGTCTTGGAGAAGAACCGTGAACTTTGGCTGGTTTTATAGGACATGCACAAGGCTTATGACTCAGTGGGTTGGGAACATCTTAGGAGGAGTCTAGTCAGGATTAAAATGTGTGACAGGTTTATTAGATTTTTTGGCAGTATTCACAATGGTCGCATCAACAGAGTGATGACTGACTTTGGCTTGACTGATGGGTATTGTGTCCACAATAGGCTGGATCAGGGAGAAGTCTTCTCGCCTCTTCTCTGGCATATTTTTTATGATTCACTTTTGTGTGAGGTCAAGAGACAGGATAGTGTGTATGGCTACAGGTTGAATTCTAATTTCATATCAAGAACTGGCCGGGTGGATCCTCAAGCTGGACTGTCTTCATTTCTTGCTGCCAGCACTTTTGTTGATGATATTATTTGGGTTGGTAGCAGCCAGGCTGCTACACAATACATCCTTGATGTTGCTAGTGAGTTTTTTAGGTTTAACGATATTTCTGTAAACAATGACAAAACGGTGGCCATCTCCATCAATTGCTGGGTGCTGGATCCTCATTTAACTATCAATAGTGCACCTATTTCCATTGCCAAAAGAGGGGAATCTCATCGCTATTTGGGTATTTTTTTGTCTTCTGAGGGTCTTTCAAAGCCTAGCTTGGCTAAAGCTCAGGCTGATGTACGATTTTTTGTGAATCTTGTTTTGAGAAAGGCGATTTCAGACAAACAGTGTGCTTATTTGGTGTCTACAGTTCTTTTCCCTATTGTCAGCTACAGGACTCAGTTCAGTTTCATTTCTGTTGGTGTTTGTAATAAATGGGATGCTTTGGTATGCAAGGTCTTAAAGTCTAAGTCTGGATTGCCACATGATTTTCCCAGTGATGCACTTCATTACTCCTCTTTGTACAATTTAAAAACTTTCAAACAGATCCAGACTGAGAGTAAATCGGCCTCCATTGTTGCTTTTGCAAATTCTACTGGTGTCTTGGGTCACTTGTTTTCTCATAAGTCTCATGACCTCCAGGTTCTCAGCTGGCATCCTCGTCATTCCTTGCTGTTTCTGGCTCGTGTTGGTATCAGTCCCTTGGATAATTTTTTGGTGGGTGTGGTTCGCATTTTTTCTGGGTGTGATTTGTTTTTGGGAGGCCCTTTAGCTTGTGCTTTTCGTTGTTGGCATGGTACTCCTATGTCTTTGGTTCTTGGTGAATTCTGTTTTTTCAAGTGCGTTTCTTCACTCAGGCGTTATGAAATTGCTTTTGTGGAACAGCTTTGTGACTGTAATGGTGATGTTTTCAATTGGGGGACCTTCAGGCATTGGAAGAGGCTGGACCCTCGTGGCCCAGTCCCTTTCTGGTTTAATCTTTCCGTTCGCTTTCTTGGTAGCGTTGTGCCTCTTTCTTCAAGTTTTTCTTTGATGGATGGTCATGCTGTGTCTGATATTCGTCTTTCTCATGATTTTGGTGTGATTCGTGACACTTTGCCGACCATTGATGCTGCCCACCTTTCTGTGTATATGGATGGATCTCTTTCTGGTCTGGGCACTGTTGACATGAGAGCAGGTGCTGCCATTTTTTTTGAGAACATTAACTTGGGTTTGGGTGTTGAGGTGTCTGGTTTGGTTTCTTCTACTCTGACAGAACTGCAAGCCATAGCTTTGGCCCTTGAGTGTGTTTCTTTTTTTCATTCGATTGACTTGTTCTTGGATAGCCAGGCTGCTTTGGATGCATACAGGTCAGAGTCTTTGCTGGTTTGTCTGGATTTCAGGAACCGCTGTTGGATCGAGCGTCATCACATTGTCACTGTCATTCGTCAAAAGAATTTGGATGTGAATTGGGTTAAGGTAAAAGGTCATTCAGGTGTCTCAGACAACAAGCATACTGATATGCTTGCCAAAGGCACTGCTCTCTCTGCTTGGCACCTACCTCATTTAGTCAGTGAACGTTTTCTATGTGCTGATGGTACGGCAGTTTCTGGTAACTCTAGACACTTTGTTCGTAATGTTTTTCAGTCAGTACATCGAGCTCGTTGGGAGATTAAAGTTGGTTCTCATGTTGTGGATGATAGTTTACATGCTGATATCAATTGGTCTAAGTCTTCTATGGTATGACATCCCGATTCTCATTTGGCATCCAGTTTTACCAGCATGCACACGGCAGGCTATTGTACTTACTTTATGAAGGCTCTCCATCATCAGCTTCCTGTTGCTGTGTGCAAGCGTTTATATGATAGGAGATACCTCAGTATGGTCTGTCTGTTTTGTGGTGACGTTGAGACCTCGGATCATGTCTTTTCGTGTCTTCAGGATGCCATTGGCCGTGCTTGTTTGTTGGGTGCACATGCTTCAGCTTGGGAGACTCTTTTTGGTCTTTCTCGCTCTTTTTCATGTGTCTTACAGGCCTTGGCTTCTTGTGTTTTTGAGGTTGGAGTTGGTGTTGCTCTGTGTAAGGGCTTTGTTTTTGATGAATGATTTCATGAGTCTGTTTTGGTCTTTAAAGATTCTAAGGAAGATGCTAGAAGGATTGTGAGCTTTGTGCGTGGGTTTTGTCTAGCATTTCGGGATAATGTTTGGTTGGTCCGGGCCAGACACCGAGCATTTATGGAAAGGCATGGTTTGATTCCACGTGATGGCTCCGCTCCTGCTTCAATTTCTGGTTTGCCTATGGTGTTTTCAGCTGGTGTGGTCAGATTGCTGGGGGTGGCTGAGGCTTTTGGAGTTGGTTTCAGGTTTCGTAAGTTTTGTCTATTTTTTTCAGGTATTGGAGATCCAGTTTCTGTGCATATAAGTGTATAGTGTAATCCTGACTGGCTCGAGTGGCTGGTCACGTGTAGAAAGCGCATGATTTGTATCTAGTTTAGATTATTTGTATGATGTATAGCATTAGGTCGCATTTGGACCTCACTCGTTAAAATAAAAAAAATAAAAAAAATTATAAAATACTATAGCTAAAAAATCCACTATATTAATATATTCTATATTTTTATTATCTAATAAATTTTTATATTTTATTTTTTACTTACAATTTTAAATTCAATAACTATATACAATCTCTATAATTAATAACTTAATTATATACAAACTTAATTAATTTTAATATAGTACTTTTGACATTATCAAAAATTATCTTAATTTTTACTAATTAATACAAATTGACATTAAACTAATCTAAAATCAATAATTAAAGCATTATTAATAAGATTAAACTTATATTAATTAAAAATCTCCAATAAATAAACTAATTATTTATCAATTCTTAACAAATAGCAAATTTTAAACTACAAATAAAGATATAAAAACTTTACTTATTTACAGTATATATATAATATATTTGAATATTTCTATTATATAATTATTTATAAATAATAATTAATAATATTTTATAAAAAACTTTTATTATATATATATATATATTAACAGTATATTTATTTATATAATTAATAATTATATAGAAATTAAAATACTAAACAAAAGCAATAAAATATTAATTAATATTATCAATAAAAAAAAATTTACAACTTTACAATTTAGACCAATCTCTTAAAAAAAATACTTTATAATATTATTTATTAACTTAATCAAATAATATGTATTATTTAATATTACTTAATTTTTTACTATTAAAAACTCTTTCTTAACATTTACTAAAAAAACAAAATTTAAAAACATAATTAAATTTATTAATATATTGGCTTATTTATTACTTATAATATTAAAATAGTCTTTAATTTTTACTTAATTAATATAAAATACTCTTAAATTTGATTAAATTTTTAATATGATAGTATTTAATTTAGCAACTGTTATAAAAATTAGAATACTTTAATAAAAATTTAGCATAACAAAAATTTAAAAACACTTGGCTATTAAAAAAAATCAAAAAATCAAACAAAATTAGAATATACTTAAGTGCTAAAACAATAATTTATATTTCTGTTAAAATCAAAAACAACAAATTATATATTTTTATATTAATGCTTAAATTAATCTTAGAAAAATAAACAGTAATATTATTAACAGTTTTAAAAAATTCAAAATTTTTAACAAATTTATTTATAAAAATTAAGATATTTAATAAAAAAACAATTTGTAAACTAAAGCAAATAAAAACCAAAGCACATATTTGTTTTAAAAAACATTTTAAAAACAGTAAAAATTTATTAATTAAATTATTATTTACAATAAAATCTTTAATATAAATAAATCATAAAAAAATTAAATTTCTAAAATTTATGTGTTTTTAATAATAAAGGTTTTTTTAATTAAAATATTGTTTATAATTATTTAGCAATTAATCAGCAAAAATATTGCCAAAATACTTAAAAAACTAAACAATTTTGAAATATACCAGAGATCTTAATATATCTAAAACAGAAATATTATGCTTAAAATAAAAAGTATTAAGTATATTAATAATCAGAAAAACTTTATTGTTTAAAAATATTTTTGTGATGTTTTGTTTATAAAGTTAATTTTAAATTTAACTAAAAACCAAAAAAAATTTAAAAAAATTTAATTCAAAACTTATAAATTCAATAATTTGTGCTTAAATAATTTGTTTAAAATGTTCTTAGTATTAATAAAACAAACAATTAAAGACACTTTATTTTTAGTTTAAATTTGATTAAATGTTTTTAAATTATATAATAATAAGTAATATATGGTCTTATTTGAAAATTTTTTAAATAATTAGACTTATTTTTTAATCTTTTTTTAATCAAACAGTTTTATTTTTGTATATATTTTTAATAATAAAACTGAATTTGATTTTGTATTTAATAATAAACTATAATATTACCAAAACTAAATACACAAACTGTTTGTTAAAAATAGCTTTATATAATATTATAAATAAAAAAAACTTAATATTTAAATTTGTTTTCTTAAGACTAAAGCCAAAAAATTTGATCATTAACAGAATAATATTCAAATATCTATAAAATTTACTATTTTTTATAATTGTAATTAAAAACCTACATATCTTTCCATTTTTCTTTTTAACTAAGACCACAAGTGAGGCTCATGGACTTATTGATGGTTGAATAAGCCCATTGTTAAGCATCTGTTGTACTTTTTCTCGGATAAATTGGTGACTTTTTGGAGCAACTCAGTAGGCTTGTTGTTACTTTGGTTTAGCATCTTCTGTATAAATTTGGTGTTGAATTAAATCAGTTCTTTCTAAGTCATTGTTGTTTTTAGCAAAGATATTGGCAAATTCCACAATTAGCTCTTTGAGCTGGTTTTGTTGTTGTGGTTCAAGTTGTCCCATGTTGATTCGAGATAGTTTTTCCATGACAACATGGTAGTTTTCAGAACTGGGGTTTGGGTTGATTTTTGGTAGTGAATGTTCAATAATTTCCGAGAAATTGGAAACTGTTTGGGATAGTTCTTGTTGAAAGATGTTACTGTGAATGACTCCAATTTCTAAGTTATTTAATAAAACTATGGGATAATTCTTGGAATTGTAAAAAGTAACTTAAACTTTCTTTGTTCCTTCTGGAATATAAATGTTTGGGATCGAGATATTATGTTCCAAGCAGACTTGTTCATTGGATTCAAAAATTTGTTGTGTGGTTGTTGGCTTTGGACAGGTGTAGATTTCCAGATGTTCTCCAAAGGGTGAAATAGTGATTGGTTGTGAGAGTCATAGAATCTGGTGAGATTCATTTTGTTTGTTAAGAGCTATGTTTACTGGAACTGTATATCGTCCAGTTGAACCAAAACCTTTGGTTTCTCTTTCACTTTTTCCCAATTGTTCTCTTTGACTGACTAATTGTAAACCCGAAATGTTAATTAAGGGTAAATAAATAGCTTGAGCAATTTTTTTGGCATGTTCAATCTGAAAAAGTTTATTGGTTTTATTTTGTAACATGATTGTAATGTCTCTTGTATATCCCGTATCTATGATTCTTCTTCTAATATTAATTTTTTGCTTGCCAATGATGATCGTGAAGTGATTTGGACTATTGCTTCTAGTGGGATTTCGAGGGCAATTTTGAGGTTGATTTTTGTAAGCGATTTAGGTTTAAGAGTAAAGGTGTTTTTTCCTGAATATCTTAGATCATATTCAGCATCAATTTTGTGGGCTTTTTCAGGCTTTATTTCTTGTCCATTGTTGTTGAAGTATTTGAGTTGTAAAGCAGGCTGATTTTCAATAAGATAGACAGGTGTGACTTTTATTTCTTCTATTGCTTCAGGTTCTCTGAATTCAATTTCATATTCATCACTTTCGCTGGGCAAGGGAATACTAAGAGCATAGCATTCAGGACATCATTGTTTATCACAAGGCATTATGCATTCCTCACATAATTTAATGTTCATTTGCTCTAGCCATTGAGCTTGAGCTTCTTTGGTCAGGTAGGTGTGACTGGCAATTTGGTGATATACTTTTATTTTATCTTTGTAGTTGTATCCAGTGATTTCAAAGGTGTATACAATGTATTCTGATTCTTTCATTTGACAAACATTTTTTTGAGTGGCTCCATTAATTAAAGCCATTGCTAAATCAAAAATCATTTCGGCATCATGAGGATAATAGTACAGTTTGTTGAGAATGCTATTATAAGCAGCATTAAAAAGTATTCCTTTTTTGACTTTTTCTGAAATTGATAAAGCATATTGGCAGGTTTGATCACAGACTCCTCCTCTCATTGCTATATCAATTCAATTGCATTCTTCTGATAGCATATCTCTACAAGTCAAACAAAGAGTGTTGTCCCATTTTCTATTTTTTTTTATTAGATGGCCCCATCATTCTCTATGACAAGCCTTGCAGTAATAACAAGTATGATTTTCATATTCTTCTTCAGGTAAAATGCAGGCTCTCATTGATGAAAGTTTTTTGTGGCAATCTTTGTATTTGAGTGGAATGTAAAAATATTGTTTTTGTGGTTTTGGTTTTGAATAGAAGACATTCCATCCAGGTGTTACTGGTTCTTTTGTTTCAAGGGAATCATATGTTGAAAAATACTGTTGTTCAGTTTTATCAGCCCAATTGAAAGTTGATTCAAGTGCCATAAATGTTTCAATAATGGGTTTTTCTTCTTTTGGTTCAAATTCAAAAGCTGGGACTTTTTCAGAGCGTTTGTTGAATGTACCACAAGTGGCAGGTACTCGGGCATGTTGTCCTTGGTAGAAGATTGTTAACTCTTGTGTCTCCCAATTCAGATTAGCATTGGCTTTTTGGAGCCAATCATTTCTGACGAGAGCTTGGTATTGGGAAGCATTTATGATCAGAACTTTGACTGGAATGGTGATTCCATCAATTGTGAATAGAAAGTTGTCAATCTTTCCTACTGGAGTCTTTTTCATGCCATCGGCAGTAACAATGATTGTCTGAGCTGGTTGGTCAACATTTTTCTTTAGCTGCTGTATCAATTGATATATAATGATGCTTCCAGCAGATTCACTGTCTAGGATTAAATGAATTGGCTTTCTTTCTATTTCAGCTTCTGTGTACATTGCAGTGATGGCTTTTTGCTCGTTAGCCGCTGCATTGCTAAGCAAGAATGGTGATTCATTTGCTTCAAATTCAAAAAGAAATATATTTGAAAGGTTGGCATTTTCAGCAATTCTGGCTGGTGAGATTGTGATAGAAGTATAGGAAGGGTTTTGTTGTTGTGCTGCAGCTCTACCTTTTAAAAGTACAGTATGGCAAAAATTCTGTTTTTTTGGCATCGTAAGATAACTAAGTTGAGTATAATAATGGTTGGGTTTTGGTTGAGCTGAATTTCAGGAAACCAATTGGTTGTTCAAATTGATCCTATTGTTGTTTATTTGGTATTGGTTTTGTGATGTAAATTGATTTTGTGGAATTAATTTTCGAGCAGGTACTTGATAATATTGTGTGGGTGGTTGTTGATATTGCTGTTGGATTGGCTGTGAAACAGGTTGATAATAGTTACTTTGGTATTGGGATCTTGGTGAATAGTAAGTTGGTGGTGGTGGTTGATAATAAAATTGCTGTGGTGGAGGGTAACATTGATTATTTCTTTGTTGTTGGTCTCATTGCAATTTTCTACAATCGTATTTCCAGTGTTCTGGAATTCCACAATAATGACAATTTTGGATTTGGTTATTGGATGGTGGTCCAAAGTTGTTTTGATTGCGTCGTTGTGAGGATTGGTATCTTTGTGGTTGTTGTGATTGCTATGGCTGCTGTTGTTGCTGTTAATTGGTGAAGTAGTTTTTAACTTTCTTGGTTAATTGGTCAATCTTTTTTTTAGCTGCTAAGCTGGTTTCTCCAATAGCCAGGTTAACAAGTTTGGTACGGTTGGCTTCTTCCATAGTCATTTCATAGTTTTTCGCCTGTTGAATAGCAGTGGTTAAATTTTTTAGTGCATGTGAATAAACTTTCTTGATGAGTTTGTCTTTTAGTCTAACAATGAATTGATCCAAAATTTGTGCATTGGAGTAGTATTCATTGGTTTTTAATTGGCAAATCCTTCTAAGCAGTTTGTTGAATTTCCTAAGATAGGTCATAACTAATTCATTTGGTTCTTGCTTGATATTTCAGAACCAATTTTGAAGGGTAATGGAAGTGTTATTGTTAGTGAACTGTTCTAGGAAAGCAGTTTTGAATACTTCTCAGTGTTCTGGTGGGGCTTCCAAGTTTTCAAACCATTCACCAGCCATTTCTTGTAAGAAGTATGGAATTGCTTTTAACATTCTGGCAGCATTCCAACCATTTGCATCTCCTGCTTTTAAAACTTTGTCAAACCATTCTTGAGGACTGGTTTTGCTGTCTTCTTCTGTGAACTCAGGAATTTTTGCGATATATGTGGAGGCCATTTTTTCTTTGTTTTTTGAGTCTTCTGTTTCTTGTTCTGATTCAGTTTTTTCACTTTTTAAGCTTTCTGAATGATTACTTTCATTTTTCTGTAGGTAATCAAGAAAGTTGGTGCTAGTTGATATTGGTTTTTGTTGTTGAATAAGGCTTTGGGTGACTGAAAATCTTCTATTCTTGAAAATCAAATAAGAGGTGAGCTTGGTGTTTGCAGTTGAGCAAGTAAAGCTAGAAATGATGTAATTGAGAGTGGTAATTTAAAGCTGGTTCCTTGTTCTGGAGTTTGTAAATGTTTGGCAGTGGTTTTAGATGTATTGGGAGTAGTTCTGAGTTTTTGTTTCCTTTTTCCTTTTCCTTCTTCTGTTTCTGATTCAAAACCAAGAGAAAATTTCTGTTTTATTGGGTAATTCTCTTTACAATACTGAATGATATTGAAGTTGAGTTCTTGGAAGTATGTTTCAAGTGTTTGATTGTTAAAATCCTGAGTGTTTAGATGAGTGTGATGTACTAAGCTTTCATATAAGTTGTGTCTAACTTCTGAAATATTGTAGTCTCCAAAAAGATAATTGTTGATGTGATTTTCAATGTATTGGTAAAGTGTTTTCTTGAATGTTTCAATTTTGTTTGGGATGTTAAATCTCTGCTTGCAGTGAGTGTAGATTAACTGATAATACTCTAGAGTTCTTGAATCTGTTTGAGTCACCACTTTTAAAATTGTTGTCACTGTGTTATTTTCATGAGAGAGCACCAAATATTATTGGAGGTTTTTGGTCTCTTTTCTTAAATGTTGTTGATGCCTGTTTGCTGTGAATTTACGTTTTCTGGATGTGGTTGAACCTCCAGTAACTGAATTTATCTTCAAATTATCTCCTATAATTTGAACTGCTGGGCTTATAAATGGAATGGCCAATTTCTTGCCAGTTACTTTATGTAGTTACATTGTAGTAAACATCAACTCTTTCCCAGAAATTGCTCATCTAGAAGCTTACTAAAAAAATGTGTAGTTACTTTGCTGTGAAAGTCAACTCTTTTACAGAAATCTTGTCTGTAGGCTACTTTAATGATTGTAATTAGAAAAGAAAAGAAAAATAAAAAAAATATAAAAAAAATAGAATTTTGTCAAGGAAAACGTTTTTTATCCAGACCTGAAGTCACTAACAGTTTACTGAAATTAGTAGCTAATTAATTTCGAAATGTTAGTTGGGTTTTGGAGATTTTTCCAAGTGCAATAATTAAAAAATTTGGTTTTTCGAATTATTTGATATTTATTTCTTTTTGTGTGTGTAGAAATGGTTCTAAGTAATAAATCTAAAGTAAGATATATTTTCTCGAAGAAAGAAGTTCTTCTTTTATACAACTTGTTATAACACTATTCTATGAACTTGAACTTTGCTATTTTCTACAATTTTGTTGAACTAAAGATACATTTTGGCGAACTACAAGTTATTTCTGTGAACTATTAGATATTTCAATTATTTCAGCGAATTTCTACAAATTTTGGCAAACTTTTTAAATGTTACATAGTTTGGGGTATTGCATAATTGATTATTGCAATTAGATTACATCTATGTTATGTGCAAATTGGGTTATTAATTAAATAATAATTTTGAACATTTTGCTAATGTAATAAGTGATACTTTGAATGATAATATATGCTAATTAATAATAGGAATTATAAAAATAATTTCATGCTAAATAATATCTCTAATTTTGTCTGATAACAGCATATACTGTGTTTTTATATACTCTTTAGTTGTTCAATTTTATGTGTTTGGTTCAATGATTATAATTAGTTTTAAATCTTGTAAAATCTCATTTGGTTTAACTAGTATTCTCTGTACTCCTAATTGCAGAATATTATTGGTAGATGATGATACTATATGATGATATTATTTCAGTCGATTACTATGTACTGCTTTGGTTAAGATTTTGTTGTTTAACCTTAATTTATAAGCTTTATTTCCAAAAAAATTTTCTATGTGAAATGGTTTGTCCTATTTGGGGTCAAATTTTCTATTCCATTGTTTTTCCACTTTAATACAATATAAAAGTACTTTGTCTCTAATCTTGAATTCAACTGGTTTCTTTAGTTGGTTATCATGTCTTTTTTTTTGTTTTTCTTGTAACTTTTAGATGTTATCAGCTGCTTTTCACCATGTGTTTTCTAGTGTTTTTATTAAGTTATATGTTCTTCTTAACAATGTTCTTTGAAAATTCTCTTCTGTTATTAGTTTTGTTGGATATGTTTTGACTTTTATCTCAACTGGTAATGTTGTTGTTCTACTATATATTAATTCGAATAGTGTTGCTTGTATAGTGGCTTGTTTTATTGTCTGATAAGTAAATAATACTGATGGTATAATTAAATCTCATTTGTCCTGGTTTTTTTGACTGATTTTGGCAATGGCTTCACACAATGTTCTGTTAAACCTTTCAACTAACTCATTTGTTTGTGAATAATATGATGATGATAATGGTCTTTTTATTCCAAATCTTTAACTTAATTCTGCCAATGTTCTATTCACAAAGTGAGTTCTTTGATCTGATAATAGTTTTTTTAGACATTTATGTTAATAGATTAAATCTTGATAAACAAATTTGGCAACAAATTCTGCATCTGCTCTTTGAATGGCTTTTGCTTCTGGCCATTTTGTGAGATAATTCATAAGTACTGCAATATATCTGTTGCCTTTGCTAGTAATTGTTAATGGTCTGACTAAGTCAATTCTAATATGATTAAATAGTTGTCCTATTTTAATTGGTCTTAATAGTTTACTGGGTTTTGTTCCTCCTTTTCTTTGACAAGCATCACAATTTTGAACATATTGGATGATGTCTGGATATATTGATGGTCAATAGTATCTTTTTCTGGTTTTTTCTATTGTTGCTTCTTTATGAAAATGTCTTGCTGTTAGATCTGAGTGTATGTTAAATAATATTGTCTCTTTTTTTGGTTCTGTGATTATTCTGGTTGGTTAATCTGAATTTTTTTTGTTTTTCCAGTAAAATATATTTTGGTAATTAATAAAGTATTTTGATTGTTGTTTTGTTCCTTTTGAGATAATTTTTCTTTAAACAATTGAGTATTTATATAATGTTAAAGTTATTGGTATTTTTGTATATTCATTTTTTGTTATATTTTTGGGTTGAAATGTTTTTAGATTTGTCTCATTTGTAACAATCTGTTGGCATTTTTGTTTTTTTTTCTTTTTTTATAATGTACTATATAATTAAATAGTGAAAGTTTTATTTTCCATCTGATATAGCAATCGTCTCCAAATTTTTGCTTCTGGATTGAAATTAATCCTTTGTGATCAATGTACACATTAAACTTTTAACTTAAGTATTTTTTCTATTTAATAACAGCCCAATAGATTGCTAAGTGTTTTAATGTTGGAGTTCTATAGTTTTTTTTGGCTGAACTTAAGTTTCTACTGGCATAAACTACTGGATGTTCTCTTCCATCTGGTCCTCTCTGTGATAGTACTGCTCTCAATGCTTGGCCTAATACATTAGTGGTGATGATAAATGATTTGTTGTGATCTGAATAGATTAATACTGGGGCTTGAATAAGTTTTCTTCTTAGTGTGTCAAAGGCTTTTTGTTGGATTTCAGTCCATTTATATTTGGTGTTCTTTGTTTAAAGTTGGTGTAGTGAGTGAGCTATTTTGAAAAAGTCTTTGATAAAATGGTGGTAGTATTCAGCAAATCCCAAGAATGCTCTTAGTTCTGTAAGATTATTTGGTACTAAAAAGTTTTAACAATTTTAATCTTATTTGGATCTATTTTGATACCATCTTTGCTTACAACATGTCCCAAAAACTTGAGTTTTCTTTTGCCAAAGAAGCATTTATTTGCATTTAATTTCAATTCTGTTCATCTGAGTCTTTCAAATACTTGTTGAAGATAATGCAGATAATCATCAAATGTTTCTGAGAACACATTGGTGTCATCCAAGTATACAACTACTGATTTTCACAGTAGTCTAGTATAGACAATTTCCATGAGCCATTAGAATGTTGCTGGAGCATTCATCAAGCCAAATGGCATTATTTCAAACTTAAAATTCTCTTTTCATATTGTAAAAGCTGTCTTTTCTTTATCTTTTGGTTTTATGGCTACTTGTCAATAACTGCTGTCTAAGTTTAAAGTTGAGAACCATTTATTTTCTCCAAAAGCATCGAAAAGTTCTTAGATATTTGGAGTTGGGTAGCTATCTCCTTTTGTTACTCCATTCAGTTTTTGGTAATCTATGCAAAAATAGATTTTTCCATTTTTTTTATAGACTAATACCACTGGTGACAACCATGAGCTTATTGATGGCTGAATTAACCTATTGTCAAGCATTCTATTGATTTCTTGATAAATGATCTCATGGCTGGCTGGTGGTACTCTGTATGCTCTTTGTTTAATTGGCATTACATCTCCAGTCTTGATTTGATGTTGGATGATATTGGTTCTGCCAAATTTATTTTTGCTGGCAAAAATGTTATTGAAATTGTTGAGTAACATCTTAAGCTACATATATTGTAGTGGGTCTAGATTTCCCAAGTTCATCTGTTCCAATTGTTCTGGTTGAAGCAAATAACATTTTTTTTGTCTGTATATTGTTTGTGATATGATATCTATATATTCACACAGTTGTGGAAAGTCTGAAATAGTATCTGGCAGTTGGTTTTCAATTTTGGTGGTTAAGTATTCAATAGTAGTTCTTTTTAGTATCTTGATGACATTTTCCATGTTGTTGTAAATAGGAATTTTAATATAACTGTGGTTCTTGGCTGGTATGTGTAGATTGACTAATCCAATTTTTTTTGATTTATACAGTATTGCTTTTGTCTCAAAAATTTGAATTTGATCTTTTACTTTTTTCTCTATAACTACCATGTACTGGTTATATGGTGGAATGGAAATTGATTGAGAGGTGGAGATAATTTTTTTCTTGTCAACAATTTTTTCTTCTGCTATATTAACTAATACATCTATTCTATCTATTAATCCAAAACCCTGTATCCCTCTAGCTGTAATCTCTAATTTTTCTCTGTTTCCCACTGATACTAACTGAGCTATTTTCACCAAAGATAAGAATATTGCCTGTGCAATCTTTTCATTTAGTTCTATAATATAGGCCTTTTCAGAGTCATTCTGTAGCATTACAATAATGTTTTCTATATATTTTGCATTAATTATTTCTTTTCTAATATTGATTCCTTTTTTTGCTAAACTACTTCTAAATGCTAGTTGAACCATTGTTGTTGCTGGGATTTCCAGTGCTATTTTGAGATCAATATATGTGCGCAAATGTGGTTCTAATTTGATAGTGTCTTTTCTAAGATATTTTAGATCAAATCTTGTATCAGTATTATGTGCATGTTCTGACATAATATTTTTGTTATTATCACTGAACCATTTCAGTTCTTGCTTCTTGGTGAGATCAGGAAGTGCAATGTATATTTCTGGATTTAAATCAGAGTTTGAATCATCATAGTTTTCATTGCCATTTTAAATGGAGCTGGAACTGTTATTTTTGTTGTTATCATTGTCAGAGTTTGAATTGGAATTGAATAGTGATTCCGATTCCAATCCATAGCTGCTGATTGGGTTTTTTTTTTTTGAAATTATGTAGATCATGTGTAGTGGTAGATTGTAAATGAGATCACACTTATTACAATATTGAAAGTCATAGGAAATTAAGCAATGTTGACATAATTGAGTATTCAACTGCTTTAAACACTGCTCTTGTTCTTTTTTAATAAGTGCTAATTCCTAATAATGCTCATAGAATTGTTTTGGGTCCATAGATTCTAGGATAATATTTGGGTTTGAGCCTCAGTTAAGTTCTATGGATTCTGGTGGATTATTTTTGATCATTCTTATTTCTTCTGTTGATGCTCCTTCAATTTTGGCAAGTGCCATTTGCCAGATTTCATTGTTATCATGGGGGCATCTGTCCAAATGTTTCACAGCTTTTTTTTAGATGGCTTCTATTAATATTTTTTTCCTAACCCAGTCACTTATTAAAATCATGTATTGACACAATTTATTGCACATTCTTTTTTGCCCAGGAATGTTGTTCCACATTTTTTTGTCTAGAAGTGTTTCTCCACAAGCCAAGCATGATTTATTATCCTATTTTTCAACTTGTTTTGGTCTTTTAAAGTGTTTAATAATGCATGGGTGGCAATAAAACTTAGTTGCCATTTGGTATTCCTTATTGTCATTACAGCATGTGCCTATTGTCAATAATTTTTTGTCACAATCAACATATACTAGCTTGAATTGACGGTAACTGATTTGTGGTTGTGGTGCCGAATATAAAATATACATAGGGTTGGGGTCTTGTGTGTTTTTGCTTTCCTTTTTTTTCTCTTTTCTCTTTTCTTCCCAGATCCAAATTGATAATAACTTGCTTTAATTATTGTTATCCCATGATAATTGGTCAGTGTTTCAGGTAAGTTCTTCTCTTCTTTTTCCTTTTCCTTGGTTGTCTTATGAAGATACTGGCAGCAGCTTGTTGTAATTTTTGTTGGCCCAAGAAACTTGATAAGCTTTCCAAGTAGATTTAGTTTCTTTTTCTTTTAGTTTGATTAGTGGTTGCATGATGGTTGGTTTAAAGTGGTCACAAGAAGCTGGTACTCTTATGTTAGCTGTTCTGGCTTAACTGAAGTTCTTGGGGGGTTTAATTAAGTACCACATTGGTTTTGAACAGCCAGTTATTACTAATGAGTGTTTGGTATTGGGTGGCTTCCATGACTAGTACCTTGATTGGTACTATAATACTATTGACTTTGATGGAGAAGTCATTAATTTTGCTAATTGGAGTTTTAGTCGCTTTATTTGCCATGATGATTCTTGTACTGGCAGTTCAATCAACTCAGTAACCTAATTGGTTCATGAGTTGTCTTATGATGATGCTGCCAGTTGATTCACTATTGAGGATTAGTTTAATGGAGTGGCCATTAACTTTGACATTAGTGTATATTACAGTGATGCGTTTTTTTTCGAGTGCAGTTCCACTAAACAAAGGTGTTTCTGATGGTTCTTCTATTTTGAAAAGAAATATAGCTATAAGTGACTCATCTTCTATGATGGTGGCTGGTGGAATATTGCTAATAAGTGGTTTATTTTAATTGAGTTCCGTTTTGCTAGATGAGGCATCTTTTGGTATTACTAAAAGGCTTAAATAGTTCTGAGAACTCAAGTTTTGTGTGTACCCAGTTCTTGAATTCTGTTGGCATGATCTCAATGACTGGTTTGAGAAGCTGGAGATTAGTTAGTAGACAACTATCACTGATCTCCAGTTTTGGGTAACTCTTAATCTAGGGTTTCCTGATGTTATTTGGGCTGAGTTTGATAGTAGTGTTAAAATTTGTTGGAGTTGATATATTATTTAAGACTGCAGTGATTGATAGATTATAAGTGTTGATAGTTAATATATTGGAGGTAAGTATAATTGCTGTATCATTGGTGCTTGATACATTGATAGAGTCATTTGGACATAAGATGATTGATGTTGATAAGGCTCTTATGATTGATTACTGACGTAATTCTGAGTTTGGATTTGGCAATCAGAGTTTTAATACTGATGGCTTGATTGTTGTTCACTTAGCCATTTATGGTATTCAAACTGTAAATGTTTTTGTTTATCACAATAGTGACATGCACGTGTTTCCTGCTGTCATTGTTGATTGATTAAGGATGATACTAGACATAACTGATTTTAAAAGCAATTTCTATTTCCCTAATTGTTGCATTGTTATGGAGGTTGATAAATGGCTTGATTGGTGTTAACTAAATATTCCTCTAATTTCTGATTGATTGTTTTACTGAATTGCTTCAATTTGGAGTCCAAGTCAGATGATCTGTTCATTACTAGATTTACTGCTTGGGCATGATTGGCTTTTAATTCAGCAGCTTCAAAATCTCTGGCATTGGTAATTGTGGCTTGAAGGTTTGCTGGGTGTAATAAACATATGTGTTGGAGGATACTACTGTGCAAACCTCTAATAAATTGATTCAAAATTTGTGGCACTGTAAAATAGTCAGCTTGAATGGCCTGAATTTGGCACAGATTTCTATGGAAGCATCTTAGGTAAGTAGTAACTGCTTCTGTGTCTCTCTGTTTGATAGTAATAAATGTATTGGCTAATCAGTTGATACTATTATTATTGCTAAAGTATTGTAAAAATGTAAGCTTAAATGCATTGAAATTTTGAGGTTTATTGGCCAAGCTTTAATACCATGAATTGGCAGTATTCTGAAGAAAGTAGGAAATAACTTGCATGGCTCTAGTGTTATTCCATCCATTGGCTGCAATGGCTTTTTCCATATTGTTTAGCCACACTTGGGCATCATCCTCTTTACCAGTGAATTTTTTGAGTTTTGTGATTGGTGTATATGTCATTTGTTGTTGTTGTTGTGATGGTGGTTGAAATTGTTGTTGTTAAGGTGGTTGAAGCAATTGTTGAATAGATTGCTGAAGTGGCTGCTATTAAATCAATTTAATAATCGGTTCAATTGGTGGCTGATCAATAATGATTACTGGAGGTAAGTTTTGCTGATTAATTATTTTGGAGTTTGGATTGTTTTGTGTTTGCTGAGTTTGAATGTTCAGAGTTTCAACTTCCGGATTTTCTAAGATCAGGTTTTGGTAAGTAAATTTCTGATTCTTACTTTCTTCTTCCTCTAATTCAGTTACTTCCCACAGACTCACAGTTCCGAAATCTGGTTGAGGTGGTGGTAATCAAAATCCTGATGGCATTGGTAATTGTGATTTAAATTCTTCAAAATATTTGCCATATGATCCTAATAACTCTGCTCTTTTTTGTTTACTTTGAAATTAGAATCATTCAAAGGTTGATGTCATGTTTGATGTAAACATGTCTGCTGAGGAAATATTGATGGCACTTTCTGGTATATAATGGTATGATGAATTGGTTGGTGATTCAACTCTGGTTTTTTTCCAAGTAGATGGTTGTATCTTTTTGGGTGTTACCACTGGTGTTTGCAATCTTCCTTTGCCTTTGTCTGCATAGGTGATGGAGAATTGTTGTTGGGTGTACTTTTCAATGGTTTGATTTATTTCCCTAATGATTGGTGTGAAACTGTAATTTCTTGGTAAGCTGGTATGTTAAAACAATTCTGCATAGAAATTTTTTTTTGCAGATTCAATATTAACTGTTCCTCCTAAGCAGTCTGTGATTTTATCATTGATGTAAAAATTAAAGACTAATTCTGCTGGAAAATGGTTGTTGTTTAATCCTAACTGTTGGCTGTACTGTTGAAACAAGAATTTGGCGAATCTTAAATGGTTTGCTCCTATGATTTCTGATTTTGCCATTTTTGAATGATTGTTGTTGGTACTGGTTCTCCATAAGATTATATTTCACAAAAAGCACCAAATGTTATAGTTGATTATTTAGAATCTCAAAGCAAATAACAAATTTATAACTTGGTGCTTAATTAATGTAAGGATGTTAGTTTCCAAAGGTTTTAGTAATCTGCAGGTTTTGTTATCTGAAGGTTTTGGTTGAGTTCTTTGTATAATAGACAGAGATTTATTTGTTGTCTTCTTAGTAGCCTCCTGGAATCGCAATTCTATTGAATTTTTTTCTCAGCATAGTGGCCAGTAATTTTGGCAAAGATGCCCTTCTGGTAAGCTATCCTTAAATTTTCAATTCATATATTCTTTCTTTGAGGTCTTTTACCAGACTATTTATAACATTAATAACTTAGTGCTTTAATCTTTTAATCAATTAGTAAAACAAAGAAATAACAAAGAAAATAAAAAAAGATAAAAGAAAATAAAGAAATAAGCCAAGATGATAAAAATTAGTATCCCATCAATAGTCATAATCAAGAGCTATTGTTTTAGAGTAGTTAAGTATTAATTACTATTAACATGAAATGTTAATAGTGAAGAGTAGATTAAGATAGTGAATAATTATTTATTGATATTTGTGAATGGAAAGTTGTTAAGATCAAATCTAAACTGAAAGATCTGTTTTTTCTATTTCTAATACTACTACTATATATACATAATTGCAATTCCTCAATTCCTTAATTCTTCACACCAGAAATTCTAGAATTCCTGAAATTCTGTAATTCCTTTGAGAGGAATCCTGGAATTCTGGAATTCTGCAATTCCTTGTACAAGAATTCTGAAATTCCTTGAATCCTGCAATTCCTCTGAGAGAAATTCTGGAATTCCATATTTACTACAGTTACTTCTGGTTGGCTAATTTATATGCTAATATACTTTCTATATTCTATAAATAACAATAATTAGCTTTTTTTTAATTAATTTAAGAGCTTTAAGTGTAATAACTTCTAATAAAAAATTAAAGTAGGCAGTATTACAAATAAACTTAATAAGATATAATAATAATATTTAGTGCTCTATATTTAAATAAGAAAGCTTGAGAATTTTTTTTGTTTGCTATAAATAGCAGATTGATATGATTAGTCTTTAAAGATTTTTAATATATATGAATTTATTTGTAATGTTTTTTAGTTATAAAGCACAGAAATATGGTTTAACTGTTTGCAATTACATATATATAAGCTATTTTTTTAAAATTAATTGAACACAATTACTAAAGTTTAATATTGTTTTTTTTGTTTTTTTGATAAGTTAACAAGATAAAATTAATATTTAAACCTAAGAAAAGCTTTTTTTTTACCAAGCTATTACAAAGTTTATTCTCAAACAATTAATTTTCTTAACATTATTACTTTACCAGAAAAAAATAAAAAATTCAAAAAAAATAAAAATAAGAAAAAAAAAAAGAGAAATTAATATTGTCAATAGCTATAATCAAAAGTAATTAGCCTATATTATTAAAATTCTGAAGCTGTTTATGCTAAAAATATCTGATCTAAAACAAGAATAAGAAACATAATTAATTTAATTTTAATAATACAAATTCTGAAATTATGTAAAAGTAAATTAAATAATATTTTATTTAATAATAAGTATAAAATATTAAAGAATTAAAATAAAAGATTTTATTAAGTTAGAAATAAGATGTAATTTTAAGAGAATAAGTTCTTGTTTTTTATTTGTTTTTTTTTATTTGTTAAAACTGTTTATTTTTATATATATTTTCTAATTTTACAAAATTGCTTTTTATTATTTGTTATTACTAGTTATTACTAGTTATTACTTATTATTTCTGTTATTGTTTTGATCTTTTATGCTATAATAAATTATTTATGTTATAATTAGTTATTTTGTACTATTTTATATTATTGTGTATTATCTTATATTATTTTGAATTATTACATATTATTCTGTATTATTTTGTATTATCACACTTTTTTATGTTATTATATATTAATTACATTTTTTTTAATTGTTTTGAATTGGTTTTTTTTATTTAAGTAACAGCAAAATATATTTTTTCTAAAATATTGCTTTTTAATCTCTAATAAATTGATTTAAAATATGAAAATTAATATAATATTCTTGTTTAATTACTTTAATCTAACAGTAAATTTAATTAAATTAAGCAAAATATTGAATAATAATTTTATTTATACTTTGCTTAATAATATAAAAAAATTTATTTTACAATTAAATTATAGTGTTTAAATTACTAAAATACTTTAAAAGTATATCTTTGAATTGGTTAAAGCTTATGAATTTTGTTTTTAAGTTTTAATATTATAAGTTAACAATACTTTTTAGGAAGAAAGATTTAATAACAAATAATTGACAATACTTAATATCTAACTCTTTAACATAATAACTAATTTAATTTGGTGAACATATTTTTTTAGTAAGTAATTTTTATTATTTAATTTATATTTTATCTTGGTATTTTTTATTAAATAATTTTTAATATTGTAATTTTAATGCTTTTTCTTAATCAATTATTAAATACACAAATAAAAAAAATGAATAAAAAGAATAAAAAAATTAAGAAATTAATATCTTGTTAATAGTTATAATTAAAAACTATTGTTTTAATATAGTTAAATATTAGTTATTATTAACATGAATTATTAATGTGGTTAAAAAAGTAAATAATTTAATTAAATAATAATAACAATATAAATTGAATAGTAATTAATAATTTTATTAATAAATAAATAATTTTATTTTAAGTAATAGCAAACTAATTTTAAAAGTAAAAGAGAAAAAAAGAAAACTAATTCTTGAATTTTTGTTTTAAATTCTGGTTTGTCTTTTTTATTTTTATTTTTACTGTTATATATACATAATCTTTATTATATAAAATTTTTTGAAATTTTTGAATTTTTTCTATAAATATTTTTGAAATTCTGCAATTTCTATTAAAAGTATTATTAGAATTCTAAAATCTTAAGATTTAATTAAAAAGAATTCAAAATTTGTTTTTATTATGTTTATTTTTAATTGGCTATTTATTTATCTTATTGGTTCTATTATTATATAAGTAATATTATCTTTTTTTTAATATTAAGCTTTATTAAAATTTTCCAATTTTTTTTTAAATTAACTTTATTACTTCTTTTTCTAAAATTACATTGTTAATTTTAATCTGTAATTCTTTGAACTAAGCATTAATAATTTTTTTTATTAATTAATTGTTATTGTATCTATTATTGAATATAACAATATTTTTAAACAATCTTGAAATCCTGTTTGTAATTAATAAATTGCTTTTGTATATATAATTAAGCTGTCTTTTTTCATAAATTGTTCTATTTGTTATAATATAATTGAATTGAATATTTGCTTAGTTTTATTTATATACAAGTTCTAAATATGTGTTTTTCTAAGTAATAATAGCAAAAGTTTTTGGAAAATTATTGTACTTATTAATTTCAATTTTTTTTGATTATCTTTTAATATACTGTAATCTTAATTGAATTTTTTAATACTGTTTTTACTTTTATTATTATTTTATCTATTATATTTTTAAATAATAAATATACTTGGTATTTTTAATTATTTTAGAGCTCTTGTTTCTTTTTTGTGTTTTTATATTAAATAGTTTGTTTATTAATTATAATTTTTATGTTTAATTCTTAATATTTTATAAGTTAAAATAATTGTTAAATAATAAAATAAATATTATTAATAATTTCTATTTTTTTGCTTTTTTTTTGTCATATATATTGGGTTTTTATATTTTTGGCTAATTTGATTTATGTATTTGCTTTAATAATTATTATTAGTTTTAAATTTTGTGAAATTTTATCTGGTTTAATTAATATTTTTTATACTTCCAATTGTAGAATGTTATTAATAACTAATAATATTCTATTATAATATGGTTTAAGTTAATTATTATATGTTGTTTTGGCTAAAATTTTATTGTTCTATTTTAATTTATAGATATTATTTCCTAAAATTTTTTTAATGTAAAATAGACTATCTTATTTGAGATTAAATTTTCTATTCTATTGTTTTTTTGTCTTAATATAATATAAAAACACTTTGTTTCCAATTTTAAATTCAATTGGTTTATTTAATAGCTAGTTGTTATATTGTTTTTTTGTTTTTTTTGTAACTTTTAAATATTATTAGCTGCTTTTCTTTATTTATTTTCTAGTGTTTTTATTAAATTATATATTTTTTGTAATAATATTGCTTAAAAAATAGCTTTTGCTATTGGTTTAATTAGATATATTTAAATATCTATCTTAATTAATAGTATTATTATTTTACTATAAACCAATTTAAATAATATTGTTTAAATTATATTTTGTTTTGTTGTTTAATAAACAAATAATATTAATAATATAAACAAGTCTTATTTTTTTTAATTTTTTTGGCTAATTTTAACAATTATTTTATACAATATTCTATTGAACTTTTTAATTCAATTTTTTTTTATAGATAATACAGTAATAATAATAATCTTTTTATTTCAAATTTTTGACTTAATTTTGTTAATGTTTTGTTTACAAAATAAGTTTTTTAATTTAATAATAATTTTTTTGGACATTTATAATAAAAAATTAGTTTTTAGTACACAAATTTTGTTATTGTTTTTGTATTGGCTTTTTGGATAGTTTTAGCTTCTGGCTATTTAGTAAAATAATTTATTATTACTACTATATATCTATTGTCTTTATTAATAATTATTAGTAATTCTACCAAGTTAATTATAATCTAATTAAATAGTTATCTTACTTTTATTGGTCTTAATAATTTATTGGGTCTTGTTTTTCTTTTTTTTAACAAGCATTATAATTTTAAATATATTAAATAATGTCTAAATATATTAATGAATAGTAATGTTATTTTCTGGTTTTTTCAATTGTAGTTTCTTTATGAAAATATTCTGCTGTTGGTTCTGAATGCATATTATATAATATTGTTTTTTTTTGGTTCTATAACTACTTTAAGTAATTGATTTGGCTTTTTTTTATTTTTTAATATAGTATATTTTGATAAATAATAAAATATTTTGATTGTTGTTTTATATTGTTTTGTTTATTTTAAAATAATTTTTTTGAAACTATTGAGTATTAATATAATATTAAAGTTATTGATATATTGATATATTTATAATTTGACTTATTTTTAGTATTAAAATGTTCTTAGATTTATTTTATTTTGAATAAATCATTAGTATTTTCATTTTTTTTCATTTTTTATAATATACTGTATAATTAAATAATAATAATCTATTTTCTATTTTATATGACAATTATCTTCAAATTTTTGCTTTTGAATCAATATTAATTTTTTGTAGTCTATATATATGTCAAATTTTTGACTTAAGTATTTTTTTTATTTTATTACAGTCCAATAAATAACTAAATATTTTAGTTTTAAAGTGCTATAATTTTTTTTGGCTGGTATTACCAGCCGAAATTTAAAATATTATTTAGCAAAAATTATCTTTATAACTTTTATTATTAATTAGCATCTATTATTATTTTAATTTATTATTTATTATCTTATTAAATTATTCAAATTATTATTTAATTAATAATTCAATTTGTATAAAACACAAATGTAATAAAATTGTAATAATCAGATTATGTAATATGCTAAACTATATAACATTCAAAATTTGCTGAAATATTTAATAATTCGATGAAATATTTAACAGTTTACCAAAATAATTTATAGTTTGCAGAAATAATTTGTAGCTTGATAAAATATATCTTTAGTTTACCAAAATATTAAAAAAAGAAAAAAGTGTTAGATTATAAAATAGTACTATAATAAATTATATAAAAAAAGAGCTTTTTTCTTTAAAAAAATATATCTTAATCAGAATTAATTTTTTATTAAATATCTTTCTTACAAATCAATTCCAATAAAACTCACTTTAAAGAACAAAAATTCTTAATTATTTCTGTTCAAAATTGATTAGCTATCAATTTTAGTAATTATTAGTAACTTCTAGGCCTGAATTCGAAATGACTTCCTTAACACATTTTTTAATTTTTAATTTTTAGTTTAAATTCTTTTCTTTTTTTCTTTTTTTTTATATTATTAAGTCGTCTATAGTCGAAATTTTTTGTAGAAGAATTAACTTTTATAGCAAAATAATTACACATATTTTTAAAAAACTTACAGATAAGATTTTCCTATAAAAAAATTAACTTTTACTGCAAAGTAACTATATAAGTAATTGGCATAAAATTGGCTATTTCATTATAAACCCAACAGCATACATAGTTCAAAGTATAAAAAATACTTTAGAAGAAGAATTAACTTATCAAAAGTTTATTAACTTTTATTGACAACAAAATTAACAACATAACAGTATTAACAATATAAAAAAAAGTGTAAAAAAACCTCAAGTAATATTTGATGCTTTTTAGAAATAACATAGCAACAATTAAATCAAAGTGGTAACTATTACAAACAACAATTTGAAATCTGAGACAAAATTACAGTTTTTAAGAAAACACTTTTTTAATACATTGAAAATCGAATCAACAATTATTTTTTTGGAAATTACAATATTATAGAAGTCAAGTAAAACTTTTTTAAAAACTTAATTTACTATTCGAACAAAAATTTAAAAAATATTAATGCTAATACTTATACTATTTATTTCGAAAAACTTGAATACAATATTATTAAGTTTTGTGAAAAAAATATTCTGCTAACTCACAATTTGTTCTTAAACTTGAATTAGAACCAAAAACAAGCAGCAAAGCAAAAAAAAACACCTACCCAGTTTATATAACACCCAATATACCAAAAACAAATTTTTAACATTTGTAAACACCTAAACAAGGAACCAATACTAAATTACCACTTTTAATTACATTTTTTTTAGCTTTACTTGCTCAAGTACAAAGACTAAATTCACCACTTAATCAATTTTTAAGACTTAAAAACATTACCAAAAGTCTTATTTAACAGCTAAAATTAATTTATACTAGTATTAATTTTCTTAATTATTTAGCCAAAAACCAAAATAAATATTTAAAAACATTAGCTCATAAAAAAAACGTTTTTAAATCAATTAAAAAAAACAAAAAAAACAAAAAAATGATTACTTATATTGTAAAAATATCTGATTTTTCTGAAAAAAACACTGAAACCAGTCTCCAAAAGTGATTTGATTAAGTTACTAAAGCAGAAAATGTAAATAGATAAAATACAATAAGAATTTTAAGAACAATTTCTTATTTTCTTATAAAAACTGTAGGTAAATAATTCGAAAATTTGGCCACTTTTTTTGCAAATTAATTAGTTTTTAAAAATGCTTTTTACAAATAGTTTACAAATAACAATACTTCAATTACATTTCAAAACTGCTTTTAAAATATTAAATAAAAACTATTTGAATCTATTATAACTTATATTAAAAAGTTCAACAAATTTTTTCAAAAAATTTATCAATTAAAAACAAATGCTTATTATTATAATACTCAAATTTTGGATTAAAAGATTACTAATCTAAAAAATAAATTAATCAAAAAAGTTTACTTATATGCTTTAACAAATTTAATTACTGTTATTTAACATGTTAAGTACTATAAAATGGCTATAAAAAAAGCAAATTACACCAAACTTGTCAACTTTGCGATTAAAAAAACCAGTTTAGCAGCAAAAAAAAAATCAATTAACTTATTAAGAAAGTTAAAACATACTTTGCCAATTAACAACAAAAATATTAACTACCATCAAAAAAAAACCAAAAAATTTTATTATTATCTAATAACAACCAAACACAATTATTAAATTATTATTATTATAGAATTTTTGAACATTGAAAACACAATTGCAGAAAAATACAAAAAGATTAAAAAAAACAATTTTACAATCTATAATCATCTATTTACTATTTATTAAAATTTTAATCTATTTATTATCAGTTTGTTTTACAACAATTATAATAATACTATTAACTACTTTTAGTTTAAAGTTATTAATTATCAACAAAAAAATTGGTTTACCTAACCAATTTATATTACAAAACTGTTTTTAATTAACCAATAACAAATTTGGTTTTAATAATTAATTAGAACTTTACAATAATAATTAACAACCACTCAGATATTTTTACATACAACTTAGTTATTTTACAATAGCAAATTTTTACTATATTATACTTTTAAAAGATAGAATTATAATACAATAGCAAAATTTTTTTATAACAATACTACAATTTTATTAGTAAAAATTGCTAAAAACACCAATATTTTAAACATATTTTTATTTAAATTTAAAACAAATAAATCATCTTTTTTATTTAACAATACATCAATTTTTGAACAAAAAGCAATTATAATAATATATACTAAGACTAAAGTTAAAGAAAAATCTATTCAATTAATTTTAAATAATAAATCTATTAAAAGTATTATTATTTATCAGTTAATATAACAACTTAAGCAAAATATTAACAGATTTGTTCAAATAATTATTATAACTGTTAATAATATAAAAAAGACATACATAAAAAAAATTGACAACTTTTTTTTCATTATTAATAAAATTACTATTTTAATTAAAGTTTTTTATAAATGTATTCTAATACTAAGTTTTTGTCAAAAATAATTGGTCTTTTAAAACTAATATCAATTTAAATTAAAAAACCCAAAAGCTAAATTTTTTTTATCAAAGACAATATATTTAAATATTTGCTACTTGTAATATTTTTAACAAACAATTAAAAAAAACACTAGTTTTTAAATTCAAAGAAAAAAAAATTAATAACTAAAATCTATATAGTACTTAACTTTTGGTCTAATTGAGCTAAAAAAACAAAACAATTTTTCCGAACTTTAAAACCACAATTAATATTATTATAGTCTAAAAAATTTAGTTAATAAGCTATATTAACATTAACAAATAAATAAATTAATATTTAGTAGATTTTATACTTAAAATTAAAACCAAAAAAACAATTGGCTTATATTCTATTTAAATATAAAAATTGTAATAAAAAGCTTTTATTTATAAGAGTTTATATATTACCTAAAAAAATATAAAACATGAACATATTATTATTATAAAGTTTGCCACAGAAAATAATTTGACAACCTAAAATAAAGTAAAAAATAAAACAATATACTCTTTCTTATATATAAAGAATTATTGTTTAAAAATACAATTAAATTGATGTTGTAATAAGAAAAAAAGTCTGCAATCAAACTTATCAATATGTTTTTTTATTTTCAAAAAAATAAAACATGGAACATATTTTACTGCAGTATACAATAATATTCTTAACAAATTGTATTATTATTTACATAATATTGAAATAATTTATAAATTTGCAATAATTATAATTAATAAAAGATCTCAAAAAAACATTTATCAAATAAAAGAAGTAGAATATATTAAATACACTATAGAATTAGCCAGATTTAACTATGAAAACAAAGTAAAACTTTACTATCTGACCTTTAATCATACATATCTCTCCAAAAAAACTTAAATATAATGATTAAAATACATAAATATTTAACTTTAAAAAGTATATATTATGCTTTGTAATAATATATAATGTCTTAAATGCTATGTTTTTAATATATTATTATTCATTAAAAATGATCAAAAAGAAATCGAATTTGGAGAAATTGAAGAAAAAGTTTTAACAACTCTAATTTATCTTACCAAAAACCAATCTGCTCTATTATTTAAATACTTTGACAACAATAAACAAGGAATCAAACCAAAAAAAGCTCATAAAATTGATGCAAAATATGATTTTTGATATTTAAATAAAAATATTCTTATCTAAAACCAAAATCACTCACAAAAATCAATCTTAAAATTGTTTTCGAAATTCTCCCAAAAGCAATTATACAAATTGCTTTTTAATTATATTAACAAGAAAAAAATTAATATTAAAAAAGAAATTATTAATACAGAATACACTAAAAACATTTTTATAATTAAACATGCTAAAAAAAATGCTTAAGCTATCTATTTACTTTTAATCAACATTTTGGATTTGCAATTAGTTATAAATTAAAAAAAACTTGGCAAAAGTAAAAAAAAAACTCAAGATTTTAGATCAATTAAACAATTTATTATTTTAGTAAATATAGTTTTCTATGTATAAAATCAATCTTATCAGATTTTCAAATTACCAAAAACTATTATTATTTTATTTTTTAAAAAAGTTTGTAAAGCATATATTTACTTAATACTTAATATTATTTAACAAATGTTTAAGTTGAATAAAAAATTCAATATTATTTTTTACAATCTTAATAATTACTCTATTATATTAGATAATTATTTAAAAATTGGAATTATTTATAGTAATAATTTTTAACAAGAACTGTCACAAATAGTTTTAAATTTTACAAAAATAATTAGATATTCTTTCTTAATATTTAATTCAAACTTTATTATTAAAAACTATTATGTTGTAATTAAGAAATTATTTTGAAATAATATAAAACAATTAGAGTCACAACAATAAAAGCAACTTAAAAAATTAATTATAAAACATGTAAATATATTTATTAAAAACAACAATAATTTGGAAAAAACTAATCTAATTTAACATCAAATTTATATAAAAGATACAAAACCAAATAGCAACAAGTCTATCAAGTTTTATTGAAAGATATTTATTTATTTATTTACGAAAAAATTTAATGTATATTTAACAATAAACTTATTTAATTATTAATAAGTCTTTAAGTTTTACCAGTAGTTTTTATCAAAAAAACAGAAAAATCTGCTTTTGTGTTGACTATTACTAACTAAATAATATTATAATTAAAAATGTTTATTTTTTATTCTAAATTGACAACATATTAAATACTTTTCAATATTAAATTTAGAAAATAAATATTAACAAATTGTTATAGACCTTAAAGATTACTTTAAAACAGCTTTTACCACTTAAAAAAAAATAATAAGTTTATTATAATGCTATTTGAATTATGTAATATATTAACAACATTCTAAAAACTTATGGATATTGTTTATGTTGAAATTTTTTAAAAGTTAATAGTTGTTTATCTAAATAATATTAATATTTATTTATTATTATTTAAAACTTACTTGGTTTATTTACAAAAAGTTTTTTAATAATTACAAAAAGCAAAATTTAAATTAAACATTAAAAAATGTCATTTTAAAAAGACCAGCTTGGTTTTCCTAAATCATATTATTAGTAAAAAAAGAGCTAAACTTGATTCAAAAAAAATTAGTATTGTTAAAAACTTCAAAGTCTTATAAAATACCATAAAACTAAAAAATTTACTGAATTAGTATTTTATTATCAAAAATTACAAAATTATTTAATTATCCAACCAACAAAAATATTGAATACAAATAAACAAAAAATAACAAAAAACTTTTAAAATTCTTAAGAAAAAGCTTACAACAGTCCTAATTTTTATCTATTTAGACTTTAGCAAAAGATTTTAATTAATTATAAATGCTTTTATATATTATTTTTGGTGTTATTCTGATTTTAATTAAATAATAATAGCAATAAACAAGTAAATACTTATATTAGTAGAACACTAAAATTAGCAGAAAAAATTATTTTGCTATTAAACTAGAAACAACAACAGTAATTTGGGTTTTTTATCATTTTAATCTGTATTTTAAATCTAATTAACAGCAATAAACAACAAAAAATAGATCTTAAAAACTATAACAATCTTAAATAATACTTGAAAACACTTATAATACCAGAAAATTAGTCTTTAAATAAAACATATTGACTATAATATTAAATAAAATAATATTTTATATACAATAATATTATTTATTATTGAAATTATAAAAATCTAAACAATTTACTTAGAATAATTTAAAAACATAAAAAAAAATAATTCTATATAATATGTTTTCAAATCCTTTATTAGCATATTTTAAAAGAGATAGTACAATCCAAAAAATATTAAAACACTATTTTTGGTCCTAAATAAAAAAAAATATTTATAAATATGTTAAATTTTGTGATAAATATTAAAAAAAAAGAAATATGTTCTATAAAATTTTTAAATCTAATTAAAGTTAGATAATCCTTCAATTAAGTTAATATCAATTTAATTGGACCACTATTTATTACAACTTATAAAAACCAATATATTGCAATTGCAGTAAATTATTTTACTAAATGATTTAAAATAAGAATAATTCAATAAGTAAATACAAAATTAGTTGCAAATTTTATTTATAAAAACATTATTTGTAAGCTTGTAAAATATTTTAATAAAATACTTTGTAAATTATTAGCCAAAGTTTTAACAAATTTTAAGCAAAAATAAAATCTTTTTATTCTATTAGTATTATTAATATATAAAATATTAAAACAAAATACAATAAAACACATGTTATTTAATTTAATTTATAAAAAAACAGCAATATTACTAATTAATTTTACAGTAAAATTTTATTTAATTCAACAAATTATTAAAAACAACTTTTAAAAAACACTATAAAAAAAAGCTTATTCATTTCTTAATATATAGAAGCAAAATAACAAATTACAACCACTTATATAAAACACTTTTAAATTCAACAAAAAAAATAACATAACAATAAATTGTTAATAATTATTAATAAATTTAAAGTTAAAAATAAAAATTTCTTACATAAAATTAAGATTAAAAAACAATAAAATAAAAAATTTAATCATAAATAGAATAAACTATTTTATATATACAAAATTTTAAAAAATAGATTATACAAGTTAAAACTTGATAATAAGATTTTAAAAAAAGTTGTATATGATAATAAACTAAAATACTATTATTTTAGAATTAATTTTGAATCTCTTATTTCACAAATTGATACACAATTTTTTTTGGTTATTTCTAAAGATATTTCTTAAAACTTAAAATTAATAATTATTATTGAACAACTTCTAAACCTAAATATTTAAATTTAAATTTTTTTTATAGTTATTTTTTTATATTTTAGAAACAATTTTACAAAAACTGCACAAAAACTGCACAAAAAACAAAACAAAAATAACATAAAAATCTTACATAACAAAAATAGTTTATTTATTAATAATTTTATTAGTAATTATGATTATTCTTTAAAACATTCAACAATTATTCCAAAATTAATATTAGTCTTAAAAATACTACTTAAATTATCTATAATAATTACAAAAAATATATTAATTACACTTAAACAGAATTAATTATATCTTTAACCACAAATTTACAAAATTACTACTTTTATAGAAGAAACACAAAAAGTTATTTTGAAATTTACTTATCAAAACTTTTAAAGCAAGTTTTAAGAGAAAATTTAATGTTTATACTTATTGATATTATGCTAAATGCCACAATTCAACAAAAACTTTAATAGTGTTTTAATAAACAAAACAACAAATATTCTTTAATTTATAAATATTTTTATATTTAAAAAACACTTTATGAAAAAAAACTAGGGCTTAAAACAGTAAATTTTACTACTGAAGTTATTTAAAACAACAGTCAAATCAACAAATATTTATTACAAACTTAAAACAGCTTTTAGACTCTATAATCTATTTTATACTTGTAAAAACATTTTATAAAACCCAATTTTATAACTTTTAAAGATTTAATATATTAAAAAGTTTATAGAACTGAAATTTTAACAATTTTTAGACCAAATTTCTCAATAATTTTGAACTACTATTTGGAAATTACAGACAGTATTTGGACTTTAACAGAGCTTAGTTTTGAGAAAAAGTTATATTATTAGTCGAAATTTGAGATATTATTTAAAAAAAAATTATCTTTATAACTTTTATTATTAATTAATATATATTATTATTTTAATTTATTACTTATTATCTTATCAAATTATCCAAATTATTATTTAATTAATAACTCAATTTGTATAAAACACAAATATAATCAAATTGCAATAATCAGATTATATAATATGCTAAACTATATAACATTTAAAATTTGCTAAAATATTTAATAATTTGACAAAATATTTAACAGATTATCAAAATAATTTATAGTTTGTAAAAATAACTTGTAATTTGACAAAAAATATTTTTAATTTACCAAAATATTAGAAAAATATTACAATAAAGTGTATAAAAAAAGAGCTTTTTTTTCAAAAAAATATTTTTTTTATAAATCAATTTTAATAAAACTTATTTTATACTAAAAATTTGAAATTGATTAGCTATTAATTTTAATTACTGTTAATAACTTTCTTAACATATTTTTTTATTTTTTTATTTTTTTTTTATTTTTTTTTATATTATTAAGTTATTTACAATTAAGATTTTCTGTAAAAAAATTAACTTTTATAGCAAAGTAATTACACATATTTTAAAAAGCTTACAGATAAAATTTTTCTGTAAAAGAGTCAATTTTTACTACAAAATAAATATACATATAATTAGTACAGAATTGACTTTTTTATTATAAATTCAACAACATATATAGTTTAAAATATAAAAAAATATTTTAAAAAAAATTAGCTTATTAAAAATTTACTAACTTCTATTAACAACAAAATTAATAGCATAATAGTATTAACAATATTAAAAAAAGAGTAAAAAAATTTGTAGTAATATTAAACTCAAGTTTTAGCTAACATATATCACTAAATATTCTTATTTATTGAATTTTTATTGAGATAAAACTGTTTTTAATATTTGGTTTAATATATTTATTGTAATTATAAATAATTTACTATAATCTGGATAAATTAATATTAAAGCTTGAACAAGCTTTTTTCTTAGTGTATTAAAAACTACTTGTTATTGTTCAGTTCATTTATATTTTGTGTTTTTGCTTAAAGCTAGTGCAATAGTTAAGTCAATTTAAAGAAATAGTGAATAAAATGGCAGTAATATTTAGCAAATTCCAGAATGTTTTTAGTTCTGTAAAATTTATTGGTACTGAAAAATCTTTAACTTTCTTAATTTTGTCTGAATCTGTTTTGATATTGTTTTTACTAATAATATGTTTCAAAAACTTAAGCTCTGTTTTTTTAAAGAAGCACTTGATAATATTTAATTTTAATTTGACTCTTTTCAACTTTTTAAATACTTATTAAAGATAATAAAAATAATTATCAAATGTTTTAAAAAATATATTTGTGTTATTTAAATATACAACTATTAATTTCTACAATATTTTTGTATAAATAGTTTTCATTAGTTATTAGAATATGATTGGTGTATTGATTAAGTTAAAAGACATAATATTAAATTCAAAATTTTTTTCTTTTGTGATAAATGTCATTTTTTTCTTGTTATTTGAATTTATGACTACATACTAATAACTACTATCTAAATTCAATATTAAAAACCATTTTTTTTGAAAGCATTAAACAATTTCTGAATATGTGAAATTAAATAACTGTTATTACAAATAATACTGTTAAGCTTTCTATAGTCTATACAAAAACAGATTTTTCTATTTTTTTTTCTTAACAAGTAATATTAATAATAACTATAGACTTATAAATAATTAAATTAATCTATTGCTTAACATTTAATTGATTTCTTGGCAAATAATTTTATAGCTAATAATTAAAACTTTGTATGTTTTTTATTTAATTAATATAGTATCTTTGGTTTTTATTTAATATTAAATAATATCAATTCTCTCAAATTTATTCTTACTTGCAAAAATATTTGCAAAATTGTTAAACAACAATTTAATTTATATCTGTTGGAATAGATCTAAATTTTCTAAATTTATTTGTTCTAATTGTTTTGGTTATAACAAATAACATTTTTGTTTCTTATAACTAATTTTTCGCGGAAATCGGCACTAATATTAGTCACCATTTGGAACGGTTTGCGCACGCCCATGGCACATAAATGTCCCAGCCACATACCACATTTCCTAAGTGTGGCCCTTTGAATCTTATTTCCTCCACATCATTCTCCGGTTGTTTTCCTTATCGGCTCTTGTTTTGGCGGTTGGTAGCCAAATTTCCTCACGATGCATGCGCACGAAATTTCTTACCAGCTCGACGATTTTCGTATCAGCCACCTTGGTGTCCCCGAATCTCTATATGCCATTCTTTGTATACAAAACCCTTTGCCAATGTCATATTCATTTTCTCCATATCAGGTCCGCTTTGTTTTCCTATGCCCGAGCCTATCGCCTATTATTATTTTAGTTAAATATTAATTTAATTAATAATTTAATTATTAACATATTTTATTACTTCTATTTAAAATTACAATAGTTTAAAATTATTTTTTATTTATAATAAAATAAAAAATTGTAATAATTAATTTCACCAATATTTTTTGGATACAATAAATAAAAGTTTTAATATTAAAATACTTTTGATAACTAGCATAACAGCTAAAAATCCCTAAATATTATTAACTAAGACTTAAATAATAGAAGATATAAATAGGGAATTGCTAAATCGACCCACCCCCAACATGTGATATCATTTACGTCATAGTTTCGTATTCAACTATATATAGGAACATATTAACAAGTTTATAATCAAAGAACTTTAGAATAAAATTAATAAGTTTTCTTTTGATTTTACAAATAATTACATCTTTTTATAAAATTACAGATTATATTCATATGATGTTACCACCTCCAGAAACATTATATAGCTCTTGTGAGATGATGATACAAAGTCTTAACACCTTTACATACTCCCAAGGATATGTAGTTACAAAATGACGCTCTGCTGCCAATGATACTCATATTATCTTCAAATGTGATCAGGAAAATGAATATAATGTTTTTAAAAGACTTGTATTAGAAGGTCGACAATAAAAAACAGCAACTCTATTAACAAACTACCCTTTTACTGTATATGAACGATTACTCAAAGTTAATAAATGCTGGCATTTAACAGTTCGCAATGCTGAACATAATCATGAGCCATCTGATAATATTGCTAGACATCCTACTGCTCGATGACTTAAATCCAAACAGAAAGTATTAGTTTCACAAATGTTAAGTGCAGGCATTGCACCAAAGGCAATTTTAACAGCACTATGACAGGAAGATCTTGAAAAACATGCAATTTCAAAGAATTTTTATAATGAACAGACACATCTTCGAAAAATAGACTCAATTAAATCAGATTTCAACCACATCTCTTGCAATTGAGAATCCTTTTAATCAACGAACTCGAGGATGTTCTTTAGGTGCTTTAAATCGCTCTAAAAAAAATATTGCTCATCAAGAATCATCTATTCAATGAAATTTATCCCAATTGAAATTGCTGAAAATATTTCTTCTCAAATTCAAGTACGTAAATGTAAAATTTGCAAAAAACAAGGCCATAATATTCGGACCTGTCCACAACGAAGTGTTTTTTAATTATAAAACACTATAAATTACTTAAGGCATAATAAAAAATTAAATATATAATCTATATTAAATTTTATATAGAAAAAAGTTATTTTTTATTTTAATTAAACTAATTTTATTAGAATTTCTATATATATTAATATCTCGTGTTGCGGGTGGGTCGATTTAGCAATTCCCTATAAATATTGTTTCAATCTTTATATTTTTAGTATAATTTATAGAGCTTTGAATATTAAGCAAATTAAATATGGTTATTATTATGGCATTTGAAAAATTAACTAAAAACAACTATATTAGAGTTTTTAATTTAAATACAATATTAATAATGCTTAATAATTAATATTGAGTTGTTTTTTTATTATATAGGCAAAATATTTTGATAGACCAAGTTATATTTTTATAATTCCAGTAATGATATGAGAGACGATAAGAAAAAAGAATGGAATGAGATGTAGTTAAAGGAACCAATCTTAAGAATAATACATCAAAAATAAAAAATCAGTTATATTTTTTATTTAAGAATGATATTACAATTTCATTAAAATTGCATTTTTATTAAGAATAAAAACTATTTATCTTAATTTGCAACTGATTGAAAATTTTTAAACCCCAAAAAAATAACGTCATTTGTTTCAAATAGCAAAATTTAAAATCTAATATGATAGAAGTCTATTATAAGAATTGAAAGCAAAACTATTTATAAAAGGCATTTTTTATCTATTTGAGATTTAATTTCGATATTTTCATAACTTATATTAACTATATTTTATTTAAAAACTAATCAGATAGAATGCATCGCAATAATACCTAATAGAGATTACTATTATCGTTAAAGCCTCCGTTAATAGTACCAGAGGAAAAGTGACCATTTTGCTGGTTACCGATGGATCTCTTAGTGTTGAAACCTCCATTAATAGTACCAGACGAAAACTGACCATTTTGTTGATTACCGATGGATCTTTTATCATTGAAACCTCCGTTAATTGTACCAGACGAAAACTGACCATTTTGCTGGTTACCAATGGATCTCTTATTGTTGAAACCTCCGTTAATAGTACCAGACGAAAACTGACCATTTTGCTGGTTACCAATGGATCTCTTATTGTTGAAACCTCCATTAATTGTCCCAGACGAAAAGTCACCATTTTGTTGGTTACCTATGGATCTCTTATCGTTGAAACCTCCATTAATTGTACCAGACGAAAACTGACCATTTTGCTGGTTACCAATGGATCTCTTATTGTTGAAACCTCCATTAATTGTCCCAGACGAAAAGTCACCATTTTGTTGGTTACCTATGGATCTCTTATCGTTGAAACCTCCATTAATTGTCCCAGACGAAAAATCACCATTTTGCTGGTTACTAATTGCATTGGAATTATATCCTAATCTATCACCATTATGGTTGAAGCCTCCGTTAATAGTACCATGGGAAAACTGGCCGTTGTTCTGATTACCGATACCCCTCTTTGCATTTAATGCAGCTGCACTAGACGTTGAAAATGTAGACAAGAGAAAAATAGCTGTGCAAATTTGTGTAATAAAAATTTTACCAGTCATTTTAATCAATCTTAGTGTTTTTAAGGCTTTTAAAAAAATGTATTAGAAAGATTTCTTTTAGATGTTTTAGAGTGTGAATGAAGAGATATTGAGCAGGCGAACCTCTTCTTTTATACCATTTTCCCATTCTCATGATCGGTTTAATTTTGAAACAAATTCAATTTAAACATGACTGTTTTTCTTCTCGGTATTTCATTTAGGTATCCTATGGTAACAAAATTTTCGCTAAGCCTGCGGTTACCATTGAAATCAACCTTGAAAAAGATGGCTTTACCTTTGTCGAAAAGGTTTCATTTAGGCCGCAAGAATGACCAAGCACTAACCTTTTTTTTTAAATTTTCATGATGATAGATGGTAAAATGCATAATTATATATTCTCCGCAATTTTAAAAATATACTCATTTAGTTATACTATAGCAAAGTGCTATTGATTTAAAGTTTTTTATAAATAGATTATATTGGTTTGATTAATCAAAACTTCATTTGATAAAAGCATTTGAAAGTCCATAAAGTTATGCGCTCAGTTGATTACTATAATAGGAAACGGAACGAACGGTTTATTGGGAGCATCAAAAATAGATATGATTACCCTAATATTAGAAAACTTTCGTATTACTATAAACGGTTACTACCTGATGCTTGGCTAAACAAGT
>JAAOMT010000566.1:61907-76286 GCA_016748015.1 Geosiphon pyriformis | reverse complement strand
AATTTTGAAACAAATTCAATTTAAATATGACTGTTTATCTTCTCGGTATTTCATTTAGGTCTCCTATGGTAACAAAGTTTTCGCTAAGCATGCGGTTACCATTGAAATCAACCTTGAAAAAGATGGCTTGTACCTTTATCGAAAAGGTTTCATTTAGGCCGCAAGAATGACCAAGCACTAGCCTTTTTTTGAAATTTTCATGATGAGAAAGAATAGGTTGGTGCTCGATAGATCCTGGTAAAACGCAAAATACGCATATAATTAAGTATCTCTCCAATTTAAAAATATACTCATTTAGTTATACTGTAGCAAAGTGCTATTGATTCAAGTTTTTTATAAAATTTCAAACAATAGATATAAATCCAGTTAGCTGATCATTTGAATCAAGAAAATCTTCTAAATATAAATCAACTATGATCCCTTGATTACCATAAATACGCCATTGGCTAAACCACCGCAACCATAATGGGAAATCGAATGAACGGTTTATTGGGAAAAAAAAAAGAAAATTCTTGATTTCGTGATATTTAATGCACGTGAACCAAAAATTCGTATATTAATAAAAATACGTGTTAAAATAGTTTATTAGTGAAAGTTTTTTAATTTATTAAAATAAAAAGTTTTTGATTGTTTCGTAACTTACGGCCACCCTTCGTAAATAAATATTTTAAACATTTCCAAGTAAAAACAAAATTAAAATATAGGTTATTTAAGCTATTTATTTACCATTAATAAAAATTTCAGATTTTTTAACTTATTTAAATGTGAAAAATTAAGCTGTAATAATTGTCAAACCCAAAATTTTAAATTCATAGAAAGATTTCTTATATAAATTAATATTATTTCCATTAAAAACATAATTATATATTACCCATCAATTTATTCAAAAAAATTTAGAAAAATGCTTTCTTCAATTTAATTTTTTTTAATTAATAATTTTTTAGTGTGGTTTATAAAAATCATTTGAAAGTTAATTATTGTTTGTTTAAATAATATTAAAAATTTTACAAGGTCACAAAAAACGGAATTGAAAATAAACATAAAAAATACCATTTAGGAAAAAATAATTTGGCATTTTTCAGATACATAGTTAGCAAGAATGAAATCAAATAAGACCCTGAAAATTTAAGAAAGTTAAAAAGTTTCAAAGTTTCCAAAATATAACTGAACTCAGAGAATTCTTAGGCCTTTTTTTTATGGCAGAATATTGCAAACTTTTCAACATCATGCATACATACATAGGTGAAATATTTATTTATTTATTAATTTATTCAATCTAGCAAGCCCAGAAGCCATTTGCCATGCTATCATATCTCTTGAATATTTATTGAGTCATTAAGAAAAAATAATTAAAATTAAAACAATGTAAATTTTTGTAAGATTAAATTCAGACGAATTATAGTTATCTCCGAAAAAGCTCCAAGTAACTTCCCCAAGATGTGCTCAAAATTTTCTCCGCTCCTCTTTTGATTATCTTTTCACTATAATTTTTATACTTTTTAAATTAATCTTTCTATTAATTTTTATCTGAAATATGTATTGAATTTTTTTCATGGTTGACTGCTGAATTCCCACTAAAATATTTTTTATTGGCATGCCTGAAGTCATTGAATTTATTGTTTTTGATACTGTCTTTGTATCTTTCACACTTTTTGTGATCATGAGCTTCTAAGCAATATCTTTTCATTGAAGGTTTTTTCATGGGAAGGAAAATTAAATAGCTATCATAAAAATGGCGATAAAAAATTTTTTTTTTAAAGCTTTTCATGTATATTAAATTTAGCAAGTTATTTAAATGTTAACAGCTACTATCTTTAAGCAAGCTACAAAGGTTTATTTCTATTTTAGAATTACATTCAAAAGTATTGAAATAATTCATGGTTTTATGTATTTATATTTTGATCAAACTAAGAATTGTCATGTTACTTGAATTTTTTATATCTCTTAAAGCATTCAGAAAAGTTAAAATACATGAACTTGTGTTAATTAAAAGTTACTTATCAGTCTTTCCTTATCTTTCATATTTCATTTCACCATAATTTTTTATAATCCACATACTAATTCATCCATCAATTTCAGTTGCTTTATAAATTTTATAAAGCCTCCTTTAGCAATTTCTTCGATATTCTTTAAATGTTTACTCTAATCATAATAATATCTTTTTCGTATCATGTTAACGAACAAATGATTCGGTAATGTATTTATCCCTTATCATTGTATATATGTTTATCCTTACGAAAAATTGAATACTGAAAATTTTCTTGTCAGATTTCTTTTGTTTGTATCAATTTAGGCTTACATTTCTAATATCAAATCATATTCTCAGTCAATAAGATATCGGATATCAAAGAGAAAAGTAAATTTATATAAATTGTTATTCAAAAGTATAGAAAAGAATAAAATGAACTTCAATTTCTTTGATGTTGTATAAGATTTTTAGCAAGTTGGCCGTAAATTATCTGGAAAATGCAACTTTTCTTATAACGTTTGGAGATATCCTTTGTTACCCTACGGATCCCAAGTTTCGATAACTTTTTTAAATCATTAGAATTAGCCTTCTTCCTTTCAAGACATTTAAACATTAATGTGGCTGGATTCACTGTTCCCAGGAGGTATTGTAAGTTTAGCCAAGAAAATTCGATAATAATCTGCATAATGTTAAAAAATATGAAATTTGAAGTTTATAAATCTCCTATCATTTGTTTCATAAAAAAAACATTAACTTTACGACTAAATGGCCTGACGTGGAGTTTAGATTCAGATCTTGTTTCAGAAAATCAATTTTTGCGCCTTCAAAAGTTGAAAACATTAGATGTTGCTTTATTTGTGAGAACACAATTATGAAGAATATCTGTTATCTTTCTATCTTCTATTCAATAAATAAAGAGGGGTATCCTAAAATAAACTGCTACGTTTCATCGAGTAATCAAGCGCATTGATTGAAAGTTAATATTCGCATTTATTATTAATATCTATGCTTCAAAGATATATATAGAATTTTCAGTTAAATGATTATTTCAAAGTTATTTATTATTGAAAATCCTTGTAGATTTTTCAGATCCCTTCTCTGCATACATATTGTCAAGTCTATGTCTTTATACTTTGGTTTCCATCTATGCTCTTGATTTAAACTTTTTTCAAGCATCTGTTTTTAGGATTTAATTTTGCATTTACCATTGCTTTACATGCTATTAAGCAGTGAAATAAAGCTTCCTACGAGGTAAACCTCTGTTTTCCATTGAGCAGTCACGCATACAGGCGTTCAAAGTGTCAGTTTTGGAAATTATCTGTTTTGCGATATGCTAACACATTGTCAAGTCTGTGCTTTGTGTTTCACACATGGTAATTCTCTGTTTTGTGCTTTGCTTACGTGATTTACATCTATTTAAAGTCCCTTTGAGAACTTCAACATCAATCTAAAGAGTTCAGAATATTCGCTAATCATAGAAAAGGTCTTCAAGAAACATCAATAAAATAGAGAAAATTTTCAAAATGTGAGTCTAATAATAAAGAATCTAGCATTGATCTTTGATGCTAAATTTTTTAAATTTTAGAGAAAATATCTGTGATGTGGTTTTTCAGTCTTTTCATATGATACACGATATATATCGTATTAATTATTTTTACTAAAGATATTGTAAAAAAGAGGAACAATGAAATCTATTAAAATGCCAAAGAAAAATCCATGACCAACTTAAGAGTGATAGGGGTGCTAAGTATTCGGAGGACATATCGGTTGAAATGCTAATTCAGGTTTCACTAAAAAAATTAGGTTCACATTATAACTTTTTCAATCCCCTAATCGAGGAACTCGAAGCAATTCTGCACTGTTCATAAAATTTCAAAATTTCACACTATTATGCAATTAATCTTACATGGGATTGCATTGCATTGCATCATATTTGGATCAATTGAATTTTTAGAGTACAAACCCTGAACGCTTATTTTGTGTGCTGATCGGGTAAGAATACATCCGAGACAAACAAAATTTGTTTACGTAAGGAATTTTAGAATTACAGAACTTTGATGGCAATTTCCCTTTTTATGGCATTAGGAGAAAATTTTTAAAAGAAAATGAGACAATATAAAGTTTGTGACCGTTTATCTGAATAAAAGGGGGAGAGAAGACTTTGCCAGAAAGGAAAAGGGACTTTATTCAAAGTAATTTAACGTTATCTTTTCGGGGAAAAAATGAAATCGGTCACCTAATTTTATCCAATTAAAATTTCAAGATTTTCATTAAACACGAATTTTATGAAAATTTTCTGCCTTTTGGTACACGCGACGGAAAAAGACAAAAAATCTTTGAATACACTCAATTTTATACTAGTATCAGGGAAAAATACTGCGATACAGATAAACTAAAAAACTCCCCTTTTTACTTTTTTCCGTGTTGAGTTCAGTTTGCTATAACTGTTGAATTTGCTTGGTTTCGTGCTCAAAGATCTCAATTTAGAAAACTACTTAAACATTCTATCAATCGCTTTGAAACTCATCCTTTAAATGCTTCGCATTTCGAATATCAAATTATTGAAACTTTGCTGATGATAAATTTTTTCAACGATAAAGGCTAGAGAGAAAATACCCAACACGAAATTATGATCTTGCATTTAATTGGAAGATGTTCCAATTTCAAAATTAAATCCTGACTTATGTTTGCTTTTAATAAATTATTTTACCTATTTTGAAAATCACATCACATTATGTTATTTCGGTTTTGGGAAAATTTGATGTTGAAAAAATGCAATATTGTAATAACCAAGATTGTAAAATCTCAGCAGCATTAAAATATATACCATTTACTGATTTTCAAAAATGCCCCATATTGTAAAGAATTTCAGCAAATTTACAAAAACCAAATTGCAAACTAATTAATTTAGCAATTACT
The DNA here is from genome assembly GCA_016748015.1 of Geosiphon pyriformis. NCBI lineage: Eukaryota > Fungi > Glomeromycota > Glomeromycetes > Archaeosporales > Geosiphonaceae > Geosiphon > Geosiphon pyriformis. Next base: position 71,398 of record JAAOMT010000566.1, on the reverse strand, counting down.
AAGAAATTAAATTATTGATGTATTTTCTATGTTTTCTTGCCAGTAAATTTTTTTTAAATAACCTACAGTGAACTGGAATTTTCCCAATACCAACTCCTAATTGTTCAAATGATTCAATATTAATAATAATTTACATTGTTAATTCGATAACATACATTGTGAATAAGATTTAACTAAAAATATCCCAAAATTCCATCATTAATAGCTTAACTCTTTAATCTTGTTATCTCTTTCGGTCATTAAGAACCGTCAACAATCAATTTAAACTCTACCCCACCAACTTTCACCCGGTCCTCTGAACTTTTGGACTTTTTCAGCGTCTGAAACCCACTTGTTCCAACTCCAATTAAGTTACTTTGTTTCCCCCTGATCTGGGCCTGATCTCGTGATGATCCAAACGGATTAACCGAAGAATTGGGACTACTCCTTCCATTTCCATTCTGCCGAGGATCGCTATGCCCATCTACCCCACTTGATCCACCATTACTCTCTGTAGCAACTCGTTTTGCCAATCGTCTAATTGAACTTCTTCGTAATCGAACATTGAATGCTGCATCAAGCAATAAGTCGGGTGTGAGCATTTCAGGTGGAATGTGAAGCAGGAAATCCATTATCTCGGAACTGCTAGGACATTTTTTGAGAATGTGGTCTCTTGTACAGTCCATTATTGCTAACCCTACACGAAAGAATAGCTTTACACCTAGATGTAAGGTTGGGAGTTTTTGCCGTGATTAGATTTGAAATAGGTTTAGAGGAGAATACATTAAGGTTGAAACAAAACGATGAGCCAAATTTCAATTCCATTTGTTCTTACCCTCGAAATAAAAGACATCCCAAATGCGAAGTACTGAAGCCCAAGGTAAAGACATTGTGAAAATGGTCATAAACCATTGAGTCATATACATCAACGGGACAATATCATTATCAGCCTATTATTATTAGAATATTTTTGTAAGAAGCTCAAAAAAGTTGAAGTGAATAAACGCAATTGAAATTAATTAATTTTATTTTTCTCACCAAATGCTGGGCCAACTTAGGATCATGCTCGGCAAGCAATTGTTCAAACACCACTGAATCGATGCGTAATTGTGACAAAGTTGGGCCAAAATATCCATTCATGTACTCTTCAATAGTAGCGACCAGGAGCCAAAAAGTATCTTCAGCTGGCATTTGCATGAGCATCATCCCTACCAGTCGGCCCATCCCTTGACAGTATCCTACAGCTGGATTATAATGAGCGTAGGCTTTCAGTATGTCATGTAGATCAGATTGGCTGATAAAGAATTTTTGAAATAAGGATTAGTAACAGATCTAATTCATTAACCGCAAATTGAGGATTAATAGTATCAGAAAGCGAATGATATGTTTCTCATCAAAAAATTTTAGACAATTAACGCTATTGCTTTAAAACTTCCACAAAACCAAAAATAAAACTTTTCCTAACCCCGAGCCGTTGCCTTCTCTAAATTGTATATGATCTGGATAACACCGATGAATATCTCGTTCGATCACATCGTATATTGGTAACCTTTCACGTTTCCTCAGAACCTAAAATATTAAAATTGAAGAAATTCAAGTTAAGATCAAAAAATCTTTCGAGTGTTCCAAAAATTTTAATGCAATTCCAAAATATCCTTTTTTCAGAGGCACACCTCATAAACCTTTGGCTTTCGATACTTTCCGGCACCAGCCATAAACTGCCACGCTTTACCCCGAACAGATTCGGGAATACCCTGACGAACTAATTTCTTAATCTTGGGATAAAATAAATTCCGAATTATAATTTGAGATAAATTGGGGTTACTAATGTAATAAATATATAAATATTGAATTCCATTTTGAAAATGAGCAAAATCTTAGCATACTCTTCGGGATTCCCTTGCTGTTGAGGTATCCATATTTGTAAATATATTAACCCATTTTACTTCGCGTTCACGGTAAAGTCGTAATGAACGGCTTTTATTTTCGTCAGCCTTAGGTGTCCGGAACCTGTGGTGAGTTGAAGTTTTTCAAATAATATTTAATTGATTAAGAATTCACTATTGACGAATAAGAGACAAAATTTCCACCAAATAGACACTCAAACCCCATTTCCATTAAGCATACAAATTAAAACATACACTCTCTGAATCCGATCACCACCTTCAGGAATTTCAGCTTCTGAAACTTCAAGAACGAAACCATAATCATCGATCGCCAGAATTTGTTCCTTTCTCTGAGCCATCGGTTTTTGTGTAGAACCGTTCACAATGTTTATTGACCGCTCATCATTTGCTTTAGCTTCCGTATAATCTGGTTCAATTTCTTCATCAGATGTAATATCAATACTATCTTTCGAGCTCAATTGTTCAACAGCTCGTTTTAAAGTCGGCATCGTGTCAGAAAGTGAAACATGACTCACTACTAAACTCGGTATTATAGGATTTTGTTGTCGTTGTACTTGTGGATTAACGGCAGTCACTGGTTTGTGAATTGCTGCATTACGTTTATTGCGGCTGGATGAGTATGCGATCAATGATTCTTGATCATCTTCCTCGTCATCCTCACTATTAAGAATACGAGGTAAGGAAGATTGTGAAAGGGGCGATGGAGGCGATCTAATTGAACTTGATGCAAGTGATATCGGAGAAGAGGATTGTGAATCTGAGGATGAAGAGTCAACTAGCCACTGAAAATCAACACCTGAAGGAGGGTTAGATAGAAGAATATTTTGCTTTGGTGACGAAGAAAAATTATCTCGAGTCGAACTTGGCGATGATGATTTGGTATCAACAGCAAAAAGGGATGAACGATCTGTACTACCATTTTCGGCATAAGGAACAAGAGTTGATTTTAAATTGTCTGAAGAAGTTTCTATTACAACAGTTGGTATACTAGCGTCCCTTGTAGGTATTGTCGGTGTTTTTGATGTAAAATTCGTAGATGATAATGTAGAAACATTAGTCATTGTTATGCTCATCCTCTTTCCATGTTTTTGAGCATTAATATTCGGACCTATTGTTTTCCCACGGCTGCTTGATACATTGGATGAACTTATGATGGTAAGATCACTTTGATCGCTCATCAATTGACCATCATATTTATGATTATGTGGAGTTTGATTTTGTAAAAGATGATTAAACGGTAGTGTGTGAGATCTTGTCGGGGGGAGAATTTGTTGATCTTGCAAACAATTCTGATCATTTCTTAATGGAATCTGTTCATCTATTCTAGGAATCCTATCATTTCTGACATGATTGAGATTATTAGCTCTTACAATAAAATCTTTTCGTGAAGAAATATGCTTATGATTTTTTAAGTTCTCTGCACTTTGCCAATGCCTCATCGAAGATTTGGGGATATCATTATTCATGGCTTCTGCTCGAACCTCCGACATTTGAAGCGAGAATCCGGGTGAACTTTTATTAGAATGCGGTGAGGTTTGACCAGATGATGAATAATTAGGGTGATATGTTGAATAACCTTCAGCAGAAGGTCTTGATAGTTGTGATTGAGAAATGTCAAAGATTCCTACTGGATTCGTTGGACTTTGATAAATGTTGATATTGTTAGCTGTGAAAAATGGTGAGTTATATTTAAATTAAGTTGAAAAATGAGATTCTTTTTAAAAGGAACGAAAGGTTATCGTGGAGAATAATAGAATAGGAAAATATACCAATCTCAGCTACAGAAGTTCTACTGGATTTTTTAGTTAAAAAAGTATTTGAGGATGGCCCAGGTTCTCCAGCAGTTGAAGAATGAGAATTAATATCAACTTTCCGATGGAACTCTGGAAAAGTATTTTGTCTTCTAGGTGTATGTTTGTTTTGTTGCCCGTATTTTGATTGAATCAAGCCAACAGACCCACTGGAAGATATAGGAACAGAATTTTGTCGACGAGGCACAAATGAAGACGACAATGATGTTGGGGATGATGAAGGGGATGATGAAGCGGATGCAATAGATGAGAATGGAGATTTTAATGAAGATGAATTTTGATTTGAAGCATGATAAGAATTTGGAGGGAATAAAAGTGAAGGGGATGGTAAATTGCCAGTATTGAAAATGACGGTGTTTTCTGAAAAGTGTCCTATCACTCCCTCACAATAGCCCTGTAATGAAAGAATTTAAGATCTCAGGATAAATATTTTGAGTAAATAAATAAAAATCATTTAATACTCACCAAATATAAATCATCTCTGATATGTTTCAGGACGGTTATTTTGTCGCCTTTATTATATTTAGGATTAATCGTTATTCAGAAGCGAACAAGATTTTCCACAAACCAAATACGTTATACTAATCGAATTTCTTCAAGACTAACCTTCAAAAAACATTAAATCATCTTCGGTATTAGCGGTGGTATCCTGTTTAGCAACACAAGCACCTATACCTCCTGAAACAAATTGAAAAAGTTTGTCAGAAGCTACTATTTATGGGTATGTAAGTGGTAGGTAGGTAGGTTCAATCTGAATATTTGGGTAAAGTAGGCCCAAAAATTCTTTGCCAAAAAGGAATTTTGAAAGAAAACGAAAAACTACCTTCTTCGGCGAATTTCTGCAACTTTTCAAGTTCCTTTGGGTCCTTTGTAAGCATAGTCTCGTTTATATTTCTTATATGTTTAAGCTTAAAACTAAAATTAAAATTTCAAAGATATATTTTGATATTGATGGAAGAATGAAAATTTATTTTTGGAAGTAAAAGGAGTGGGAATAATTTGTGATAAAAAGAGAAATGTTTAAAAACGTTGAAATTGTAATAAAGGGTTGGTATGGGTAATGTCACGTGGTAGCCCAAAAAAACCGAAAAAGTGAAGGGAAAAAAATTCAGTTCAAAAGTTGGTTTTGAAATATCAGTGCGAGGCTCCACAGTCACTGACTGACTCACTCACTCACTCACTCACTCACTCACTCACTCACCAGGTGAGGATCAAAATTCTGAGTTATAATATTCAAACTTTAAATTATGAAATGAACAAACTCTCCAAATGAAATTAAATTATGAAGAAAAAAAAGTTCAAAAACCGTGGGGGTGCACCGACAGGCTGAAAACGATTGAGACAAAAAAAATTGGGAAAGCTATGATAGATTGACTGTAACAGCAGGAGAGGAATTGTAATACGACCAGACAGGAAACAAAGTAATCAGTGGAGTCAATAAAAAACGGATTATAAGAATAATAATAATAATAATAATAAATAATACTTGATAATGGGGAGTGACTAATTCAAAAGCGTTTATTTATTTACTACTAATAGATAATAAATTATTGTTACCAATTTAAGCAGCCCTTAGTGAAACAATGTTATGTTGTGCTCAGATCAACATGTCAAATGACAATTTCAATTAGTTTATCAAGTATCACCGATCTACAGTGTGATTTTATGCGGCATTGCAATATCAGATATATCAAATATGAATATTCACGGGCCAAGGTAAACCATCCAAATTATCAATTACTGTATAGTAACGATGATGATGATGATGATGATGATGATGATGATGATGATGATGATGGATGGTGATGGTTAAACTCCACGGTCACAGATATGGAAACGAACAAACATCAACAAAACTAGGAAAATAACCAAATTTTAATATGGTTCCTTTTAATTGCCAAAAATCTAAAAATTTAGGAAGAAATCTCCCTTCTATTTAGTAACTATTCGATTCAACACAATCTGAAACTATGGAAGGCTGGAAACTTTTTTTTTATTTTTCACTACAATCTATCATTATGCTAAAATTTTCATACTATTATCTTCATAATTCAAGTTCTTCTTCAGCTAATATTTCCAATTCTTTTTCTCACTCGAAAATTTATTCTCCGGAAAATATATTTTCAAACTTTACAAAGTTTCAATCCAACCTCTCAAAACGTACAGGAGGATTTGGCAAGCCTCGAAATTCATCACCACCAAAAGAGCTAGTAACTGATGAAAATTTAATAAATTTTCTTCAGAAAATGGCAAGAATTGCCAATATCCCGTATTGTAAGGAAGTTAAAGCCCCTTTTAATTATCCGAGACAAAATATGTTGGGTAAAACACTTTTATTGAGGAATTGAAAAACTTCTTTTCAAGTCTGAATTTTGACTTTTCTTTGAAAAATAGTAAAAATAAATATTCTTATTTTTATTCTTATTCTAATAATTATTATTATTATTATTATTTTATTATTTTTATTTTTATTTTTATTTTTATTATTATTATTATTATTATTATGTAGTAGACATATTTTTAGACGATCAAGAAAATATAATTGGCTATTTTCGAGGTATATTTTTATTTGAAAGTTTGACACAATTATTAACTGAAATTTTATTTTCATTCGTTTATTTTACAAAATCATTTTTTTAACAAAAATTACCAGGGCCGGAATTGAAAAGAACACAATGGGTTACTCGTAAAAATCACCTTTTCCTTCCTCAAAAGGGCACAAAAATCTTGATAGATAAGAGTTTCACCAAACAATGTGGTGAAACTACACATATTTCGATCTTAAATTTTGTATTAAATCTAACCAAAAAAATCAGTGGCAATAAAATTCAAGTTATTTTTACTGGTCATGGAATTGGAGGAGGTAGGCTTTTATAAAATTATTAAAGGTTTTTGAGGAATAACTTTGAAATTCTCATACCGCTTTTTTTTCAACTTAAATACAGTATATGCATTAAATCTCATGGGATATATACTAGCATCCCAGATAAATGGAGCTACTCTAAAGGAAACTAATGGTCGACGAATCTTTGGCAAAGTTGTAACTTTTGGACAACCACGATTTGGCAATAATAAATTTGCCCAACTATTTTATCGCTATAAAAACGATTTGCATATTTTTCGAGTGACACATTCTAATGATTTTGTTTCACAATACCCGAAAAAAGATGCTGTCGGGGAACATTATTGGCATACCGAAACTGAATATTGGATTCCCAGAGACAACTGTGAATGTCCAACTTTGCAATCAGAAATTGGAGAAAATAGATTATATACGGTTTATAAGTGTCCTGGATATTATCCTAGTCGTCAACAATACGGGGAAAATCCGGTTAATGTTTGAAGTTTTATTATGATTTTTCAAATTATTAAATTTTAAAACATTAATTTGAAAAGTATTTATTATTTTCAGGAATGCAATGTAGGAAGAAATGGTGCAAGTGACAGTGCAAATTTTGGTCCATGGTTTGACACAACTTTTGGTGATTGTAGAAATTTCTATCCGGTTCAATGAAAGGAGTTAAAAAGTTTATCTTTTTTTGACAATTACTTTTAAATATTCCTGAGTGAATTGTTTCCTTTGGTATTTTCTTTTCTTAAATAATACCGTGAATTGAAAAATACATGTAGATAACAAAATGGTTGAAGACATTCAATTAAAATTCTGCTCTACCTTTCGGGAAATTTACTTGGTAAAAAAAGTTTCGTGTATCAATTAAAATTAATGGCTTACTATTTGATTAAAAAGATCAAAGACATCAAAACCATTTCTGTCATTATCTTTTAATTTTCAAAAAATATCTTTTTCTAAAATAAAAATGAATCGCAAATTATTCTATTGCGGCTAGAGGATTTGGCATAAGGATCCCAAGGATACTTTTTATGGTAATCATCAAAAAACGCGATATTTTAGTGGATTTCTAATTCTTAGCCATATTATAATGATTTCTCATTGGAAAATTTCAACAAATTTTTCATCACTAAACTACTTCATCTTTGGCTTGGTATAAAGATGATGTTAAAATAAATCAGAGATCCTTGAGAAAAAAGAAGAAATTCTTCAATAATCAGCAATTCTTTTATTTTTATGCGAATAAATAATTCTATATTAAAATTTCTTTCCAACAGAATGAAAATTGATTTAAAAAAGCCCCATTTATTTTTGTCCTTATTTAATTTCGCTTCATTTTATTAAAATATTTAAATTCAATAAATGATCAATAAAAAATACTGTTCAAAAAAATCTTTAACTGAACTTTATTCTTTGATTTAAAGCTGATCGTGTAAAAAATCCAAAAGTAAAAATGTAAACTTAATATTATTTTAAATTCATGATCAATTCAAAAAGTTAATTGTTTCATCACACACTGAACTTTGTTATTATTATTATTATTATTATTATTATTATTATTGTTGTTTTTATTATTAATATTATTATTATTATTATTATTATTATTATTATTATTATTATTATTATTATTATTATTATAGTAAGTGCTAATAACGACAGCTTCAACGATAATGTAGGTAAAGTATGTATATATTTTGTCTGATTAATGAAGGTTTCAATACTAAATAAGAAAATTAGATATGGTTATTATTCTGGTATTATATCCAATTCCCGAGAAAAGCAACTATTTTAGAATTTCTTAAGTTTTAAATTGAGTTGTTTTTTTATTATATAAGAAGTTAATTCAAACTTTTTGAACTAAATTATATTGATTGACCAAGTTTTATTTTTATAATTCCAGTAATGATATTGTTACAGGTGAGAGATGATGAGAAAAAAAGAATGGAATAAGATATAGTTAAATGAAAACAATCTTAAGAATAATCCATTAAAAATAAGAAATCAGTTATATTTTTTATTTAAGAATGATATTACAACTGTTACAATTTCATTAAAATTGCATTTTTATTAAGAATAAAAACTATTTATCTTGATTTGCAACTGATTGAAAATTTTTAAACCCCAAAAAAATAACGTCATTTGTTTCAAATAACAAAATTTAAAATCTAATATGATAGAAGTCTATTATCAGAATTGAAAGCAAAACTATTTATAAAAGGCATTTTTTATCTATTTGAGATTTAATTTCGATATTTTCATAACTTATATTAACTATATTTTATTTAAAAACTAATCAGATAGAATGCATCGCAATAATACCTAATAGAGATTACTATTATCGTTAAAGCCTCCGTTAATAGTACCAGACGAAAAATCACCATTTTGCTGGTTACCGATGGATCTCTTAGTGTTGAAACCTCCATTAATAGTACCAGACGAAAACTGACCGTTTTGTTGATTACCGATGGATCTTTTATCATTGAAACCTCCGTTAATTGTACCAGAGGAAAAGTGACCATTTTGCTGGTTACCAATAGATCTCTTAGTGTTGAAACCTCCATTAATTGTCCCAGACGAAAACTGACCATTTTGTTGATTACCGATGGATCTTTTATCATTGAAACCTCCATTAATTGTCCCAGACGAAAACTGACCGTTTTGTTGATTACCGATGGATCTTTTATCATTGAAACCTCCATTAATTGTACCAGACGAAAACTGACCATTTTGCTGGTTACCAATGGATCTCTTATCGTTGAAACCTCCATTAATTGTACCAGACGAAAACTGACCATTTTGCTGGTTACCAATGGATCTCTTATTGTTGAAACCTCCATTAATTGTCCCAGACGAAAACTGACCGTTTTGTTGATTACCGATGGATCTTTTATCATTGAAACCTCCGTTAATTGTACCAGACGAAAACTGACCATTTTGCTGGTT
>JAAOMT010000566.1:33164-59934 GCA_016748015.1 Geosiphon pyriformis | reverse complement strand
ATCTCTTCATTCACACTCTAAAACATCTAAAAGAAATCTTTCCAATACATTTTTTTAAAAGCCTTAAAAACACTAAGATTGATTAAAATGACTGGTAAAATTTTTATTACACAAATTTGCACAGCTATTTTTCTCTTGTCTACATTTTCAACGTCTAGTGCAGCTGCATTAAATGCAAAGAGGGGTATCGGTAATCAGAACAACGGCCAGTTTTCCCATGGTACTATTAACGGAGGCTTCAACCATAATGGTGATAGATTAGGATATAATTCCAATGCAATTGGTAACCAGCAAAATGGTGATTTTTCGTCTGGTACTATTAATGGAGGTTTCAATGATAAAAGATCCATTGGAAACCAGCAAAATGGTGACTTTTCGTCTGGGACAATTAATGGAGGTTTCAACAATAAGAGATCCATTGGTAACCAGCAAAATGGTCAGTTTTCGTCTGGTACAATTAATGGAGGTTTCAACGATAAGAGATCCATAGGTAACCAACAAAATGGTGACTTTTCGTCTGGGACAATTAATGGAGGTTTCAACATAAAAGATCCATCGGTAATCAACAAAACGGTCAGTTTTCGTCTGGGACAATTAATGGAGGTTTCAACACTAAGAGATCCATCGGTAATCAACAAAATGGTCAGTTTTCGTCTGGGACAATTAATGGAGGTTTCAACGATAAGAGATCCATAGGTAACCAACAAAATGGTGACTTTTCGTCTGGTACAATTAACGGAGGTTTCAATGATAAAAGATCCATCGGTAATCAACAAAATGGTCAGTTTTCGTCTGGTACTATTAACGGAGGTTTCAATGATAAAAGATCCATCGGTAATCAACAAAACGGTCAGTTTTCGTCTGGGACAATTAATGGAGGTTTCAACACTAAGAGATCCATCGGTAATCAACAAAATGGTCAGTTTTCGTCTGGGACAATTAATGGAGGTTTCAACGATAAGAGATCCATAGGTAACCAACAAAATGGTGACTTTTCGTCTGGTACAATTAACGGAGGTTTCAATGATAAAAGATCCATCGGTAATCAACAAAACGGTCAGTTTTCGTCTGGGACAATTAATGGAGGTTTCAACGATAAGAGATCCATTGGTAACCAGCAAAATGGTCACTTTTCCTCTGGTACTATTAACGGAGGCTTTAACGATAATAGTAATCTCTATTAGGTATTATTGCGATGCATTCTATCTGATTAGTCTTTAAATAAAATATTTTTAATATAAGTTATGAAAATATCAAAATTAAATCTCAAATAGATAAAAAATGTCTTTATAAATGGTTTAGCTTTCAATTCTTATAATAGACTTCTATCATATTAGAATTTTCAGATTTGCTGTTCAAAATAAAAAATATTATTTTTTGATAAAGTTGTAGGCTCGTTCATTTTTTAAAAACTAAAATTTCTTTTGCCCTCAAGTCAAAGAAAGAAATTAATTTATAAATTTAACTAAAAATAATTATTAACTGAGGAAATTAAATGATAGAAATCTTGCATCAAAAATCTCAGATTTTTGGCTATTTACTATTGAATAATGGATTTTGTAAGAAAATGCTATTCCTGATCTCAGAAGCTTGATAATTAGCTGTTAAACACAATAATTCAAAAGAACTTTTTATTAAATTTTACTAGAAATCACAATCTCTGACCACGATCATTATAATTACTAAAATTATATATAAATAATTTTTTTTCTTTGTATTAAAGTCAAGTGTTTTAATCTACATTGCGTTAAAAAAGTAAATTTATTACAATTTCAATATTATATATAATATAAAATACTAAAACATATATAAAAAAAGTATCATTTTTAATAATGACTTAAAAAATTTGATATAATAGAGAGTTTGCGCTACAATGATTTTCTTTGTAAATTTACATGTAGCCACAAATTTGTGGCTTGTACAAAGAAATTTAAAACCGGAATTCTTTGTAGATCTCCTCTACAAGTAAGAGATTTTGTTATCTAATTTTTTGCAATCTGTAGCCCAAAAGCTGACAAGGTATGTCTTACAATATGTCCAAACCTAAGAGAGATATTCTCGAACCTATTTTAAGACTGTGGGTCATTTTTATTGTTAGTGAATAAGCATTCACTATACTATCTACTACCTGTCACGTCGCAAATAACTTGTTGGCAGAAACGAGAAATTTCATCAGTTGGTCGACCAAAAAGGTGAATAGTATCAACATGTCGGTTTTGGATAAGCCATTCGCCGAAGTAACATGCATAATGAATCAACTCCAGTTGCCCGCAAACGATTTTCTGTAATGATAACTGATGGAATTCGGAAGTGTTCAACAAGTTGTTCTATCTGTGTTTTGTTGAATCTATAAGCCGTTGTCTTCAATATACTTTTCAAAACATTATTGTCACATTAGTCATATAAAACTTTAATCTTCATACCGGAAAAATGCTACACACGTTCCCTCATCAAGTGCATTTAGATCAAGTCTCGTATTGGGAATCAATGGACGTTCAGGTTCAAATATTGTCTTCATTGTTATAGCCAGTTGTTGTTGACGCTTATGAAGTAGTAGCAGAAGTGTAGCCATTCGCAGGCTGTCAAAAGTCAAGTTCTCGGACTCCAAATGGTGAGATTTGATACGCGTTTGCATTAAAATTACGTGACATCACTAGCCAATTGCAGAAATAAATTTACAAGGAAAATCATTGTAACGCAAACTCTGTTCTACAAGTAATTCCATTTGGGACTGCTAGAAGTAAATTTACAAAGAAATCATTGTAGCGCAAACTCTCTAATCATAGCTGGTTGCAAAACAATTTTATTGATTGATAATACATTAAGTTGATGTTAACAATTTAAATTTTTATAATACACAAGTAATTATTTTATTTTTTTAAACATAATATCTTGTATTTAGTCTATAAATACTGGTATTATTATGTTTTTTTAAATGCTATTATTAATGCTATTTTATAAAGTAGTTATTTCAAAGATATTTAAATTTGAAATTGAAAATAATAAAATAAATATTCTTTCTGTTATACAATTTTATTTTTCAAGCTTAGTGTAAGATATCTTTAATAGTAATACACAATTTTTTCAGCATAAAAGAATTTTTTTAACACTTTTTAACTTTAATAATAATAATTTTAATAATAAAAATAGTATCAGTAACTTAATAAAAGAGTTGTAAAGCACTTTAATTGTAAAATTTAATAAATATTAGCAAAAAACATTAATTATTCAAAAGAAAAAAAAACACAGATAAACTAGTTACTTACCAAGCAAAAATTGTGAATTTAATTATTGAGAAGAGTAAGATGATAACATAGAATATCAAAAAGTTATTTACAGAATGCTTTGGAGTTAATAGTATAATATCTTGTTCAGCAAGATTTTAACAATGTTATCAAGTTAAAATATGATGAAACATAATTAAAGTTGTATAAGAGGATAAAAAGACTTCAGAATGCCTTATTGAAACAAATTTGCATTAAATCTTTTTTGTTAACGTAATAAAATTTATGGGTAATTTTTAATTTCACATGTAGCAATATGATTGACTGTCATTATAAAGTCACATACAGTAATATTATTGGCTATTTTCTAAATGATAACGTCTCTAAATGCATACTAAAAGGTTGGTACTTTTTTTTGTAAGATTATACCTTTAATCATAGTTCTATTTAAATTTTGACAATCATTCATGTTTTGTCCAAAATACGGACCAAAATGAAATTCATCGGATTTATTTTCATGCAGAAAGCCATGTGAAATGTTGATCTCATGTTTACGAGCATTGCATTCCTAAAGAGGTTGAGAAAAAATGGAATTTGGGCAAAAATATTTTAGAGATTTTCTATTAACATTTAAATATCAAATTCATACCGGATGTTCATCGAATGAATGGGTGTTCAAGCATTTGTACACAGTTGGGTAGATGTCTTGTGAACATTCACAATTAATTTCAATCCAAAATTCAGGTTTGAAATGTGTATATCTTTCTTTTACAGGAAGCACTAAACTCGTTGGCCTTTTGTTTGTATCATCCCATTTTGAAAAATATCTTCTTCCTTGTATGGGGATATCTGGTAACCAATCATCCATAAGTGTAACACGAAAAATCTTGTTTTTCGATTTCAATTAAAGACATTATTAGCAAAATCTTCAGAAACAAATTGGGAACAAAAATCAAATGGAAAATTTCTTGCCTCAAGTTTGGTTTGAGCAAAAGCGGTAAAAACTTCATTTCCCATTCTCGGTTGGCCAAAAGTAACAACGATAGGTTTTTTTGAAGGTTTATAGATTTCCAAAAATTTCAGGGCAGCAAAAATTGCATATGCTAATTCAAAAAACATTAAATTCGAAAGTCCAAAGTAATTTTAATTTATTCTTTTAATGAATAAACTCAAAACTTACGACAACTTTGGCCAAATCCAGTGAAATAAAAATCAGAATAATCATATTTCTTCAGTGAATTTGACAAAAATTTTTGAAGCCCCCCCAAAAATTTTTTCTGAAAATAAATTTTCCATAAGCGGAGGTATATGCCTGCTACCCAAGCACCAGTTACATCTGGGAATTGAACGACTCTAAAAATCTGCGATATGCGGGATCGCGTGTTTTCAAAATTATTGTTATTAATATGTGCAAAACTTAGAGTCAATTTTGAATGATCGTGTTCCATAATGGAAACCAAAGCATCAGAGAAAACTGTTTTGAAAAAATTTACAAATGAATTAAAATATTATAATCTATATTTCAACGCAAGAAGTCCGATTCTCACCTTTTCCTGATAGTAGTAACTGTTTTAGGGAACAATGTGATATCCTGGCAAAATTTGCTTTGGTAGAAAATAATTCCAAAAGATTCTGATCATCGACTAAATCTTTTATAAAAATGGGGCCAAAAGAATTTCTTTCTTGGAAAAGTGAAATTTCGAATTTTGCAATATCTTTTGTTAAATTTTTTTTGAGTTTTAAAATTGGCTCAGAGTGATGAAAGAAATCAAATTTTTTTATATTTTCTAGGGGATAATCAAAAAGATTTTGATCTAACAATAATAATAATAATAATAATAATAATAATAATAATCTTAGATGGGATAAAAAGAATAAAAGAAGAAAAAAAAGAATAATAGAAATAAATCTTTTGAGAGAAAGTTTTTTAAGCCTCGCGTAGAATTCCTTAGTCATTAGGTGTTTTCTCTGAGAAATCATTCTTCTTTCTTCACCTTTTAAAAAATTTTCAAGTTAAAAGTGGAGGGAGGGGAGGGGAGGGGAGGGGAGGAATTTGAATTGTTTACACTGATGTCAGTGTTTATATATTCTAAATTTTTGAAGTAAACACTTTTTTAAAATTCTTTATCATGCGGAAAATAACGCTAATTTTTTATTTAGGACGATCATGATGCGATAACTCAATGTATTTCAGAAAAATATTTATATATTTATTTATTAATCGGAAGAATTTCAAAGACCGAGATTTTCCATGTATTTAGAAATTATGTAAATATTTATTTTGAGAAAAAATTCAAAAATTTTTTCCGCAGCCTTATAAAAAAATCTTGATAAGAATATCCTAATTAGGAAAAAAAAAATTTTAAAATCAAATCTCTTGAGCTAAATTATGGTCAAGATATTTTTTACTTGAAGCAACTCAAACTACGCGGAACTTTTTCAAAAATTAGAATGTTTTATATTGTGAAAATTATTTGGCCGCACGCATTCTTTTCCTTGTTGCCTCTAATTTTTCTTTTTTATTTTCATAATAAAAGTCCATCTATTACGGAGATCATTTTTCGTTCACAGTCATTCCATAATAATAAATCTCACATCAAACAAAATTATTTTATAATTCAATCAAATCAAAAAAGAAATTTCCAATTCACTCTTAATAATACAGTGGCTACAATAGCAGATATTGAAGGTGGTGATATTGATGGTGATAATGGTGATGGTGGTGATGGTGATGGTGGTGGTGATGGTGATGGAGATTATGATACAAATTTTGCCATGGTAAAAATGGTTGTTGAAGATGAAAATGTTTTGCGTCAACTATCAGAAAGTGCAAAATTTGCCTGGGAGGCAACTTGCCAACAAGTTATCAAAAAAGCGACAAATGATTTTTTCGCGAATCGTCGTTCAGCTGCTAGGGCTTGGGGTTAGTAAAAAAATTATTCTTGTTTTTTCGAAAAAATTACTTGAAGCTAAACTTTTTCATTTATTTTAATAATAATAATAATAATAATAATAATAATAATAATAATAGTGAAGTTTTCAAGCAGTATAATCGCTTTTAGTGCTGTCGAAGATAACATTGATTATTTAAAATTTGGTATAGGCGGATTAGTATGGGATTTTATTCCTTACCCACCTGTACAATATGGGTTAGTCTCCAGATTTCTTTATAAATTTTGGCAATCTCGGGGAGAACTTTTCTCGACGAAATTTGAAAAGTATGAAAGGGAAAATAATTTGAATGAATATTTATTTACAGGCTTTGGTACTGGAGCCGGTAAAAAAGAATTTGCGAATTTTTTTTTACAATAAAAATTTAAAAATTTTCACTGTTAACCTCTTTTAAATTTTTTTAGCTTTAGCTGTATTTGCTGCACTTGAATATAAAAGAAATAATACGGAAGCCACCGTAAGCGTGATTACTTTCGGCCAGCCAAGAATTGGAAATGAAATATTCGTTCATTACGTTCAACATATGTTACATAAAGTTTGGAGGGTGACTTATGGTGATGATTGGATACCTAATTTTCCAATTGAAGGATTTTTTCGTGGAATAAATATGCCTAAAGAAATAACAACAACAACAACAACAACAACAAAATTAACCAAAATTCAATACAGACATTCTCAAAAAGAGTTTTGGATAGAACCTCCTTCATGTGATTGTCCAAATTCAAAGATTTATATATGTTATCATACGCATACATTACATGAACATGAGGTAATTTTAAAAATCGATAAATTTATAATTCATTTCCTATTTAATAATTTTAAAATTAAAAAAATTTCAAAACTTTGTTTAGGATTGCAATGCAAGAAATCATTTGCATAAAGCCATATATCCAGGAATAAATTTTCAAGATTCAATCAAAATTTATAGAGAATCCCATCTTGATCATGAGCATTTTGGTCCATATTTTGGGCGAACAATGTTTAAAAATTGTTTCAAAAAAAGATATCTAAATTAGAACAAGTTTTGAGAATTCTTAATTTTTAGTTTATTAAAAAGAAATATGCTTTGAATAATGTAATAAAAGATAAATTAAAATTTTGAAATTTTTTTTTTGCATTAAATTTATATAATTCAATAACAAGACAGAAAAATACTAGAGATGATAATTAATCAGAAAATTTTTTCATGCATATTTTTTTAGAATATCTGATTTCTTAAGTAAAAGACAGTTGTTTTAATAAATATTTATATTTTCAAATAGTGAATTTAAAATTTAGGTATCTAATATATACATATATATATATATATATTAGACTTCTTCACAAATTTGGTATTGATGACCAAATATAAAACCAAAATAGGGACCATCATATGTAAAATCTGGGTCATGCTCTGGTTGAGAATTATTACAAAACTGTAAAAATCAAAAATATTTATAAATTTTTAATTTTTTTAATCAAGGTTTAACAACAACAAAAAAAGCCAAAATTTTTATAAATCTCTTATAAATATATAGCATACCGGACTTTCTTTCAACTCATCTTTCTCCTTCACCCCCGGACAATTAAAATATTCGAAATTATCACAATCACATTTTTTCTTTATCCATATTTCTTCCCCAGGATGTAGATACGAAGTTAAATCTGATGTGCTGGTATAAATTGGGAACCTTGTGATTTGGTCATCCATCAAAGTTACTCGACGGACATTTAAAACAGAATTGACATGATTTGCAAATGCGGCATTCCCAAACCGCGGAGATCCCCAAGTGAAGACATTAAATGTTTTAATTGAAGAGGGTATATTTTTCATCATTAGTGCCGTAAATATCGCATAAACTGTATTTTTGAAAAAAAGAAAGAACAAAAACTTGAAGTATCTTAATCATTAATTCTCAAATATTTCAAGAAATAAATAAATAAATAAATCATCAGACCGCCCGCTAATCGATGTCCAGTTAAAATAAAATATCTCTGGTTGCCAGTTTTCATGATTTTTAAAAGGTATGACTGAATTTCCTGAGAGACTATTTGAAAATCCTGGTAAAATTTTTTATCCACTCTTGCGTCCTTAACTTCCAAATAAGGTACAAGTATATTTTCTCGTTCCTTAGACCACGTACTTAAGTAACGTATTTCAGGAGCTCTCAGGGAAAATATAAGATTATTAAATGTTTTATGTACTCTCCCTAAAGAAGAGCCAAATTATTCATTTAATTTTAGTGATAATAAAGTTTTAGGAACTGAAAAAAAAAATTTATATGGTGAAAAAAAAAACCTGTGAGATCCAAATTTTCTATAAATTTAACTACTCGTTTTGGTGAACAATAGAGCCTTTTGTTGTGTCTCGCATATGTTAGATATTTCAGGATGGATATATCTTTCCTAATTTTTGAGATAGGTTGAATTATGGAATTTCTTTTTTGATTTGACTGAAAAATGATTTGATTTTTTGCTCTAGACTGTTCAATTTTTTGGTGGTAGGTTTTTTCTAGAAATTCTTGGTCTTCAGACCTTTCGTCGTCGTCGTCGCTCGCGTTCGGCTTCGTCTTATTCTTAACGGTGATAGATTCTTTTTTATCAGAAAGAAGTCTATTATGGAAATTGATGAAATTATTATTTTTTTTTTTTCATAAGTCTCGAAAACAGTTTTATATCACCTTTTTTTTAAAAAAAATACCTAGAATTTCCGTCCAGATTGGTTAAATTTAAATTTCTCAAACTATCTTGAGAAAGCACAAGTATTGCAAGCAGATTGAAAAGGAATATAAAAGAAGAACTCTTCATTGAGCATGTGTGGTGATTTTTGATTGATGAACTCATAATGTAATTAAGCAACTTTTATTATTATTATTATTATTATTATTATTATTATTATTGTTATTGTTGTTGTTGTTGTTGTTGTTGTTGTTGTTGTTATTATTAAACTTGGGTTAAGAGTTTAGTCATCGCGTGTAGATATAATGAATATATGTTTATATTAATATAAAGGGGTAAAGTTTATTAAAATTTTAAAAAAAATACAGATTCCCAAGTTAACATGTTACACTGAAAAATTGGGGGTTTGATATATCGTTTTGATGAGATTGGTTAGAATTATTTATTGATCTTTTTAGCGGTAAAAAATTAATGATGAAAGAAAATCGTTTTTGGAAAATAGGATAGGCTGATAGAAACTATTTATAACTATCTATTTATAAATAAAGTTTAAAAAGTTTTATCAAAAAGACAAGAACATAAACACAGGTAGATTCAAAACAAAATTTATGACCGACAAAACTTTTTTTTACAAAGTAAATTTTTTTGAAATAATTATATTATATAAATTAAAATATATATATTGATAAAAGTAATCTTTGTACAAGTTTATCAATTTTATTCAAGAATTTAAAGGAATAATAAAATAATAAAATAATAAAATAATAAATAAAATTTATATTCAAACATAAAATTATAATATTTTTACTTTTTGTTTTATATAATATCTTTTTTTCATTTTTCATTTTTTAACATAAAATACACAATATTTTTTAAACTTATTTTGTACACAAGTTTTTATTATTATTATTATTATTATTATTATTTAAAAGAATTATACCATTAAATTATTATTATTATTATTATTTAATTTAAAATATATTTTTTTAAATTTTTTTATTTTTAATATCAAATTTAAATTTCATTATTATTATTATTATTATTATTATTTATAATAGTCGAGATCATTAGATTTATTTGTTGACAAAAAACTTTCAACTTTTTGAAATTATTAAAAGCTAAATCAAATATTCATTTTCCAGAATGATTAAAAAAAAAGAGGTTTTTCAGATCAATTTAAAAGTAATATATAGATTTTTTTCCAAATTTAAGTTTTAAAGCTTGCCGGATTTTAATAATTATTAAATATGAAAAGTTCTCATTTCCAAATAGTTGGTTTTATATAATGATTTAACTTCTTATTGAAATTAAATTTTTAATATTTTTTCTACTGTATTCATTTACAATGATACACAATGAAACCATCGGGGAATCTTGGAGCGCTGTAATTCTGATTATTCTTCCGTAAAGCTTTCGATTTCTTTTATTTAATAAATAAAGTCGAAGTCAAGTTAGAATTTTAAAACTTTTTCTACATAAAATATTGAAATGTTTCACTTTAGATGATTAAAGTCTAAAACCAAAAACTATAGCAATTATTTAAAAATATTTTTTCTAAAAGATCAATGAAGTGAAATACTTTTTCTCATTAATTAATATTTCAATTAAATATCTCATTTAATGTATTTATTAAATAAACCTGAAATAAAATCTTATTTTCAAATTAAAATAAAATTAAATAATTTTGTTTATAAATTTGTAAAAATTTGAAAACTTCTTTGGGGATACAAGATATAGTGTGATAGATATTAAAATTATATTATTTATTACTTTATTTTGTTTAAATGAGATGTTTTAAACAAACAATTAAGCTCGATCTATAGATCTTTTTTTAATAATTGGTGCATCTTGAAAAAAAATTCCATAAAAACTCTATTATATCCATCTTGAAAATCAATAAAATGGGTTCTTTTAATAATCAAATACGATTCAAGGTCGATTTTTCAAGAAAATTTAAGATTATTACTGCAATTTTTATAGCATTAATTTTTTATTTTTTGATTCATGAAAACCACAGCAGTATCTGGATAGCCTCTAAAGTAATTCAAAAGTTTAAAAAAGCAGATATAAATTACACCTCTCCTACAATGATTAATTGGATAAATCAAATCAATATCTCACAAAAAATTAATAAAACCAAAAAACGCTCACAATCACAACCTAAGAGCCGAATTTTATTTGATAATAGTGAGCTAAAAATTTCCTCGTATATTGCATTCATAGTAAATGCATTTGACTGTCTCGGTCTAAATAACGTTGGCTCAAGAGTGCCTGGTTTACAAATTAAAGGTTTTTAAATTCAGAAAAAGAAATTATTTTGAAATTTAAATTTTTTTTTAAAAAAAACAAAAACTAATAGCTTTCAAAATACTATTTATTAGTGGCGGTTCAGTTTTACTTAGATTCAGAAACTGATGGCCTTTTAATAATAGCGTTTGGAGGATCAGTAATTATCTTTAACTCCTTTAATATTTTAAATCAATTAAAATTTCGAAATAACAATGTTTCTTTATTTATATTAGAAATTAACGAAAGAAGAATGGGCTTCTAGAAATTCAAAACAAGTGCCACTTCATTTTAAAAATATTCCAAAGTTTGACGAAAAATTTCGTGCAGACTCACAATTATTGAAAGATTTGGATTTATTATTTCCTAATTTACTTCAAAGTATTAAATTATTTTTAATGAAATTTACAAAGCTAACTCAAAACCTTAATATTGTATTTACGGGACATGGTATTTGTGGAGGTTAGTTTCTTAAATGTCTTTTATTTTAAAGTTTGAAGTAAAAATTATAAAATTATTTTTTTAACATTAAATCTTTTTTTAACTATTATATATATATATATAAGCATATGCTTGCATTGCTGCAGTGAGGTGGTTACTTGAAAGATATAAAATTTTAAATATGAATATTTGGCCGGATATTAATTTAAGCGGTATAGGGCAGAGTATTTATACTTTTGGGGCTCCGAGAGTTGGAAACGAGCACTTTAGGGATAGTTTCAACCAATTAATTCTTCATCGTCGCTTCACCCATGGAAATGATCATGTGCCACACTCTCCTTCGTCTTCAATGGGGTGGAGACATTTTGGTACTGAAATTTGGATTGAACCATTGAGTAATTGTAATTGTCCTGATGACTCAAATACGTATTGGGATTGTAATTCTTTTCCTTTGATGTCAAGTCAAAGTGAAGAATGGTTTAATTCGCAGTATCCTGAAGAGAATGTGGTTAGTAATAATTTATATTGAATTAAGAAATTTTTAGCAAAGGCATTGAAAAAAATAAGTTTTTTTTTTTTCTTTTTTTCTTTTTTTTTACTTTAGGAGTGTAATGCTGGTCAATCAATAAACGAAGTTCCGAACAAATTATTTCATAATGGGCCTTATTTTGGGATTGAAATGAACAATTGCGAATCAATGAGTAAATTCAGAAATTTTTTAGCTCAGAAAATTTATGAAAATAATAATAATAATAATAATAATTAGCAACCAATCTTTTCTTTTGCTATAAATTCAATGTTTCACTTCTTTTTTGAGAATATTTTTAGGTTAAACAAAAAGAAAGAGCTTTTAGTAAATTTATTCTCCTTAGATTAATTAATAAATCTTGGCAATTAGCTTCGAATAAATATTTTTGAAATGGGACTCTAAATTATTATTAAATTAAATTAAATTATAATTTAGTGCTCTATATATTAAAATTTTCTTAATATCCTTTATTAATAGCCTTTTTCGCTGTTAAAAGGTTATAAAAAATTATCTCATTTAGAATTAATATTAGAAATTTTTTACAAATTCATTGAGTAAACTATTATCTTTAAAGAATATTTTCTAAATATCCAAATCAAAATATATTTATCCTATTTCTTATATTACTGTTAAAAGGGTAATCTTGAAAGTTTTTAAAATTCGATTATTCAAATTATAAATGATTGATTGATTTTAATAGGATAAATTTGGATTTAACTAGATATAGAAAACATTTATTTGTAATTTGCAAACTTTTTGGCTAGAATTTTATCAAAAGTTTTATATATAACGTGTTTTCTTTAAAATTATACGAGATTATTTCCTTTTAATTCACTTAAAGGAATATTTTTATTTATTCTAAAAACTTATTAATTTGTAAAAGTTTATAATGTATTAAGAGTATCATAAATTTAAATTTTTATTGATTGTTTGACTAAAAATTGCCTTTAATCAGATTAATTAATTTTTTAGTTTTATTTTAATAGTCTATATAATTATAAATAAAACAAAAATTAGTAATTTAAATTTTTTTATTTAAATTTGAATTCATAAATATTTAGGGAATTAAAATTTTAACTAATATATCGTTAGTATGCCTTTAATTTTCATGGTTATCATTTTCAAGTTTAAATTAAGTCGATTGGAACTTAGCTTCAAGATACTTTTTGTTGAGTTTTTTAAAAAAATTTTAACCAAATAAAAATGAAATATTTTTTGCTGGAATATAAAATTTCAATAAAGAAATCTTTATTGATTCAAAAGAGCTACTCATCAAAAACTGCTTTTTTTGGACATATGTAAGCTTTTTTCAGATAGTTGGTGTTCATCTATGTATGTCAAAATATATATCATTGAGTCAAATTTATTTTTGAGTGTTTTCTAATCATAAAATTACATTTAATGTTGTAAAACTTTTCAGATAATTTTCAATTACTTATTTTTGACTGCCTCTAAACAAAATCTTTATTTGCATCAAATAGTTTTACTGAAAAACAATTTATATAAATTATGTTATTACAATAATTTTAATAATATCTTTAAAAATTTTTCATATGTATGATTTAAATAGATTAAATGTCTTATATATTTTCTCTTAATCATATATCAAATTCAAAATATAAATAATACTAAAATTATAATTTATTAAATTTCCCACCAATTATATGATTAAAAACGTTCAAAATTTTAATTTAATTTATTAATTGTACAAAATATAAATCATTAATTTAGCAACAATGACATAAAAGCTAATTTTTTCTTGTTAAAAAAACTTTTTAAACAATAAAAAAAACCAGATTATGTTGATTTCGTTCGGAAAAAAAATTAGAAAAGGTCTTAAATTTAAATTAATTAATTAATTAATCAATAATGAGAAGACTTCATAAAAGAGATGAAACAATTTAAATTTTCAACTCGATATGTTACTTATTCTCAAAATAATTTAATAAAAAAAGTGATTTTCGACAAATTTGGGTATGAATAAAAAATTCAATTCATCTAATAACTTTTTAAAGATGATAGATTTGAATATTTTAATATTTTACCTATTTTAAAAAAATTAATATTTTTATTGAAGTGAAAAGGAATTATTAATTTAGAAATTAATCCCACCAGAGAAATAATGTGTCAGGTTTTTGAACTTTAAATATTATGTTTAAATTGCTTTTAAAAATAAAAAATATTATTTAAAAAATTGCTTAATTTCACCATTCACCATTTGAGCATCTAGTAAATTTTAAAAATTATATAAATATTTATAAAGAAATTAAATATTTAACTATAAATATATTTGTTTAATAATTAAAATAATATTTAGATTTAAAAATATAGAAAGTATATATGTTTTGAAATTTAAATTTTCCATGTTAATAAATTACATTTTAAATGCTCTATAAAAATTCTTCTTTTATATAATATTTTATCAAAATTTGTTTGTTTATTTCCTCTTCAAATTTTCTTCAAATTTCGAGTTGTCAACAAGCAAGGACCTAACTAAAAGTTATTTTTGAAAACTTAAAAAAAAATTTAAATAATTAAATTGATGTTCGAAAAGTCAAAAAAACGCATTTCTAAAGACTAAGTTTTTCGGTGAACATATTCTCAATTGATTTACTTGGTGATCTAGATTATTTTTTTGTGATTTATAACACACATTAAAAGTAATTTAATCTATTCTTGAGTGTTATATATATATATATATATTAAAGGGTGGACAAGACCAAAATTTTTTTAAATTAATTGAATTTTATTTTGTAGTTTGTCATGTTTGTCATGAGATGTACCCAGTTTGTTTAAATTTGTTTTTACAAAATAAAAAAATCTTCGTTCCTTGCTATCTATTAATTTTTTTATAAAGCACTTTTTCAGTAAATTTAGAGTCAATGTATGACTGCGAGTCCACAAGTCTTGTTCATATAATTCCCTATTGTCAAAATCACATGCTATGGAAAAATGTACTTTGATATTTTAAAAATATGAATGCCAAATCATCAAAGTCAAGTTCATTTTCATTTAATTAACATTTCTTTTTGGTTTTAAGACGGATTATTCATTTGGATTTTTTCCTTAAAATGAGTAATTTGCAAGAAAAAAAATTAAAAACCCAATTTTTTGGGTTATAAAAATCATTTGGCTTAAATCTATTGCGAAAAAATTTAGATTTTTATTATTAGCCTAACTTGTATTTTACATAATTTAATTTTGATAGCCAAAGTTAATAAAAATAATTAGCTTTATAAATATTTTAAAACTATTTTTAAAAGTGTAATCTTTTAGAATTTAAATAAAGACTTAAAAATCTTTTTTTTAATTAATGAACAAAATTCATGATATAGATTTTTCTTTAACTTATTAATTGTTTAAATAAATAATAAATTTTTATTTAAAACCTTTAAATTGATTTTTAATTCTATAATTAAATAAATGTATATTAAATTTTTTATGAGAAAATTTATTTTTATATTTACAATTATAATGTGTATTAAAATTTTGCTTATTTTCTATTGTATAAATTAATTTATTTTTATGTAAACTTACAAAAACTTTGTACAGTCTTATTTTAATTCAGCAGTAACATAAACTTAAATTTTTAATATGTGGTTTTAAAGAATTTTATTTTGTATACAAGATTCTAATCATAATATCTATTATTTTAAACTATAAACAGAGTTTTTTTATTTCTAAATAATACACAGAATTTTTATTTAAAAATTATTATTCTTTACATTCTATTATTTTGTATAAAAGCTTTAAATTGAGATACTTAAACAAACAGCCATTATCAAAAACCAAACTCATATTATTTTAAAATTTATACGACTTTAGCAAAAACAAAAACAAAAATTTTTCTTGTATTAAATTAAGAAATTTAAAATAATTTAACTATTTAAAGCAGAGAAAATTTATTTAAAAAAAAAAATTTAATTAAAATAATTCTAGTATTTTTTATTCTAATTTTCAATCATGTAAATAATCAAGTTTTTAATAAAACAATACAGATCTGAAAAAAATACTTAAATAAAAATATTTTTGATTATTAAAAATAATAAATAAAAGTTTTATTACTTATTAAACATGTAAATTTTAAGATTAATTAACTTTTATATATTGCTGTATTATGTTAAATATGTTTATCTCTTTAAAATTAAGTCTTTTTTATGATTAAATTTATTTAAATAACAATTATTTTAATAAATAATAACTTTTTTTAGATTCTTTTGCAATTTTTTTTAATTATTTCCTAAATAAATTAAAATATATATGTTTTAATTGTAAAAATTTCTTTTAATCATATTAAATAATATGTAAATAGAATTAATATTATTCAAAAATCTTTATCTTAATACAATTTTATGTAAAAAATAACAAAACTGTATATATTGTTATACTTAATATAAAATTTTTTTTTGCAAAATTTAAACACAAATACTTAAGAACATTATAAATGTTTTTAAATTGTAAAATATTATTTATAAAATAATAGAATTCAAATTAGAAATAACAACTTTTAAAAACAAAAATATTTTTAAGATACTTTAAAACGATTTTTGTAAATCTATTTTATTTATCTTTTTGATTTTTTTTTTAAAAAATCTAGTCAAAGATATCAAATATCATTATTAGCTAAATTTTGAACAAAAAAAAGCTCTTTCTGTACTCATTGATGATGACTGTATCAGAGTAACTAAGAAAGCTTAACAAACCACAATATTTATTTTGAAAAGGCATATGATATTTTTATTTTACTATGCTTTTAAGAGATTTGAATACATAAAAACTAGAAATTAAACATGATTGATTATAGTAATTACAATCAAAACTTGAAGATGCTGAAGTGAAATTATTTTTATTTAGTTCTTGGCTTTTTAGTTTTCTGAAATATCTAAGCATCAATATTGCAAAAACCAAAAGAATTAAAACATTATATATTATGATAATAGTTATGATTATATTAATTGTTGTTGAGAATGAAGATAAAGATGAGAATGAAAATGAAAATAATTCTGTGCTGGATTTAATTTCAGATAAGTTTTGATATTTTAGGAAATGTTTTGTGAGTTTCAATACATTAGGTTTATATTTTGTTGTTCAATTAAAATTTATCAAGTCTAAGACCCAAAATTGCTAATATTGGATAAATATTTTCTATATTTTAAAATTTAAATTTTAATATTCGAAAAAATTTTAGATTCAAAAATGGTTCTAAATTGAATACTTACACTAAGACTTAGTACATTCAAAAATTATAATTAAAATAAATAAATATTTAATGTGTTTAATAATATTTCAAATAAAACAAATATAACTAACCAAAAGCCACAATAATATTTGTTTTAACTATGATTATTGTATGCTAAATTTTTACAAATAGAGGTTTTTTAGTTGTGTTTTGTATTTTCCAAACAAATGGTGTTTTAATAGTATCTAAGATAATTAAATTGTTTAAAGTTTACATTGTATTTGTTTTCATCTCCTCAAAAATAATAATAATATTATTCAGAGCTAATTAAATTTTGAAAAAAAAGATTAACAACAATAAAGCTTCTAAATTTTGGTAAGTTTAGAAGTTTCTATAATAAATACTTTTTATTTACTATTAACAACTATATGCAGTTTTTGTGCTGTTAGTATATCCTTAACTGTAATTTTGAAAACATAATTAATTTTCATAAATTAGCTTGATTTCTTTAAAAAACAAATTAATAAATAAGTTTCTTTAATCAGATAAAAAACTTTTTGATTTTATTCTCTAGTAAATGTATCATATACATATATGTTAGATATATTGGAAAAATTATAACTATTTTCAGTAAAAGCTCTACCAAGAACATATATTTTTCTATTACTCAATAAAGTGGCAGTATATTTTATTATTGACACTAAAAAAATATTTTTTGTAAAATTTGTATATTTATTTAATATAGAATTATAAATTACCAAATCATTTACCAAAATTGTGTTATTTTTTCCATTAATTTCTTTACCAAAAAAATAATTTTTTGACTCATTAAAACCAGTTACTGCTGAATGTTCAAATCTGCATATTAGTAGAAAATTTGGGATTCTTCAAGTTTTATATATTGTATCAAATATATATATTGAATTTAGGTGGTAGATTTTAAGATGTATAAATACCAAAAATAAACATTTCTTTAAATTTGATATCACTTATGCTAGTTGAATTTAATTTATTCTACTGGATATATTCAAATTTATTAAGCTTTTCCCAGTGTGGTAAAACTACTGAAAAAGATATTAACATATTAAGTGCCCAAAGTTTTATTGTTGTGTATTCTAATACAGTTTTATTGATTACAATTTAGTTTTCTTCATACATATATAACTTAATTATAAAAAAAAATATTGAAATTTCTATTTTCAATTCTTATTTTTTTTGATTTTTTCTATTAACTCTAAAGGATTATACATATAAATTTCTATTTCTTATATGTTGCTTATGAGTATCATTAAATGTCCCTTTTAAATTTTGAAATTATATTTATTATTTATCCTGTTTTTAATATAAAGAAATTTATGAAAACTTACTATTGTGAATTAGAATTTATTCCAAATACTAAGCTAAAAGAAATGAAAATTAAGAAATGAAAATATATGTTAAATTGGTTCCCTATTTTGTTGATTAAATTCATTATAAATTTAATTTTTTATTGAAGAATAAATTAAAGATGTTTTTTAAAATAAGATCAAAAATTTTTGTAATTTTCGATTCATTAAAATGAACTAATTTAAAAGATAAGTTTAAAAGAAGTTTTTTGATTTGGCATCTTTTTTTTATAGTTTTTAAATTTTCTTTCAGTAATTCTTTGTTTGTATCAAGTGTGAACTCATAATTTATCAAAAAAATTCTAGTATATTTATTTCTATTTTTTTGTTTATTTTGTGTAATCTAAAAATTTTTTATTATTAAACAAAATGTGATCTACTATGGTAAATAGTCTAATAAAGTAATATATTCATTTAAAAAGCTGATTGTCAAAAACTTTATTTGCAAAGCATGAAAGCAGTAATGTAAATATAAATTTTATTTATTCCTGCCACCACTTATTTTGTTTACCTATCTTTTTTTTTAATTTGCCTAATGTATTCTAATTTTATAAATTAAACTATGATGTCTTTAAATGCTTCTGGTACAACAGTTAATACAACCAAAATTGTCAAATTAACTAGTCTTATATATACAAATTAGTAATATTATTAATTTTATTAGAATTTATGTTATTGTTGCAAATAAAAAGTTTACTAATTTATTGATTAATTTTATAAATATGCACTCAAGATCAAATAGAAATATAAATAAATTTTATATTTAAAACATTATTTTACAAAATATTTATAAATATGTTCATTTGTAATAGAAAAACAAAGTATTTTTAAATAAATAAAAAGTCACAAAAAAGTAATGAGTTTACAAAAATAGTAAATATAAAAATCAAATTAAGGATAATTAGGCTTTTTTTTCCTATTCTGGTAGTTGTTAAATTTTTCATATCTAATATTTAATGTTGATATTTTGAATTGATACAATATTATAAAACCTGATTTATATTTCGATTTTGTGCTATAATATAATATTTACATGAGTGAGAATATTATATGTAGTATTAAACTTTTTTATTAAAGTCTCAGATATCCAATTATATTGAATAATAACCTTAAAAAAATATTAATATATAATAAAATTATTACCTATAGCTTTATGTGTTTTATAATAACTAATATGTTGCAATTTTTAAATATAATTTTATAATATTATATAATTATCTTTTAAACAAATTATTTCATAATTTTCATTAATTAAATGTATAGTATTATTAATTAATAATATGAAAAATGCTTTTTAACCCACGTTTTAAATTAATAAAATGATTATTGAATTGTGAATTAAATAAAATTTGTTTAACATATTAGATTCTTAAGTAATTAATATCTTATTAGAACAATTTAAGGATGTTAAATTTTAGTATCAATTAAGAATAATGTTAAATTTATTAATAGAAATAAAACTAATTCATTTAAGAATATTTTATATATTAAAGGAATTAAAAAAATGAAAAATATGCAATATAAAAACGCTTTTTATTTGTATTTTTGTAAATTTAAATTGTAATAGCAATATATTGACCAAATAAATTTTTAAAACATGATTTTGATTTCAAAACCAGAAAAAATAAACTTCGATTCTTTCATAATAATTTATAATAAATTGAAACAATATTTAAAATTTCGTTATCAATGTTTAAAGAAATTGTTTTGATTATTTTTTTGAATTCATTTTATTTTTAAAAAAAATAAGTATTTCTGTATCTACTAATAAATTAAAAATAATGTCAAGTTGGCATTATAAAGTTTTTTTATATTGTTTTTCTTTTTTATTTTAAAATACTATTAAATATTGCTTCATTAGTGAATTTGCTATTTTTTTTATAAAACAGATAAAAAAAATTTTATATTTAATTGTATTACAATTGATTGTAAATATTAAAATTTATTTTATAGTGTTATGCAGTAAAAAATTTACTGAAACAAAATCAATATAATACAAAAAATAACTTAGAGCGTAATAATTATAATAAAAATAAAAATATATATTAATAAAGTAATTACAACAATTTTTTAATTAAAAATTAATTTTAAAAAGATAACTAATTGAAGAAATGATTGATTTACAACACAATTAATTGAAATATGATTAATTAAAAAGAAAATTAATTAAAAAATTTTATTTGTTATAAACTCTCTTTTTTTTATTCACTAATAAATAGTTTGATGAAAAATTTCTACCCATAATATTAATAAAAAAACAACTTATTGTTATTATTTGCAATCTATAATTGTATTCTTGAAAATAATTAGTTAATAAATCTTTCATTTACCATTATTTTTATTTAAAAATTTTCAGTTATGTTATTATTTTGTAATTGCTTTTTTAATTATATTATTAATATTTATTTATTTACTTAGTTATTATTATTATACTTTTTTTACCTTTATATAGATTGCAATATTCTAAGAGCTTTTTTAATTATATTATAAATTACTAATAGTTTTTTATATATTTTCTTTTTATTAATAAATTTTATATTTTAATTAACAACAGTTATTATTTCCTATTTTTGCATAATTTATTAATTATTATATATATAATTTTTATTGAAAATAAAATCTATTTTCAATTTTGTTCTCGTTTTAAAGTTATTAAATAAAAATTTTATATTATAACAATTACTGTTAAAGATTTAAAAATAATCAAAAAATTAACCAACTGATATTATATGTAAAATTTCTTTACAATTGAGTTTTTTTTAAAAAACATTACAAAATTTGATGTATTTTGTTAACATTATTTAGTATTAATCAGCCAATATTTTTGGAGTTTGAGTTTTTTAAACATTTATGTATAAAGTATGTATGTATATTATAGATAATTGTTTTTTACAAATTTATAATTTTTTGAAAACACTTTTAGAAATTAAATAAATTTTGATTTTTTTACAAACATTTCTTTCTGAATACAATTTAATAAATTTTTTTTAAGATTTATAAATACATAATAGTTTGTTTAAGTTATTGATAATTAATTAATTTATTTTTATAGTTATAATTTTATTAATATTTAGTTTTAAAATTATATTAGTATTTTGGTAATTGATTTTTTTTCAATATTGAAATTTATAATCGATTTTATTTAAATAAAGTATTTAATAATTTAATTATTTGTTTTCAAATCTTGTTTTGTATAAAGTTATTAAAATTTTTAAATTTAAACAACCAAAATATAACAATTTTTGATAAAGTTTCATGGTTAATATAAAAGCTTTGTTCACAATTTTTTTTATGTTATAATAGTTTATATTAAGAAAATTTTTTAAATAATAATTATAACTTACTGAAACATATGTTAATGCTAAAAATTACTTAATAAGAGCTTTTTATATTAGCTGATAAGCATAAGCCTGTATATTTACATTAAAAATATTTACAGCAAAAACTTAAATTATTTCTTATATTAAAAATTTCAATAATAGTATTAAATATATGCTTTTAACAAATAACAGTTTGTGTAATTTTGCTGGTACATTAAACACAAAACTTAAAAATAAGACAGAATAGAATCATTTTTTTGAATATTATGTACTTTTATTTTATATAAAAATTATATCAATTGGCCATAATTTTATTTCTAAAATTTACAAACAAATTATTCAATATCTTATGCCTTATATCTTATTTATAGAATATTTAAAAATGATATAATGTCTATACTTTATTATGAATTAATTATTATTAAATAGCAATACTTATAATAAGATAAGAAAATTTATTTCTTAATGTACTTTTTTAAGTTATTTATCTAACCAAATTTTAATATTTAAAATTTCAGTTTTAATATAATAAGTGATTTTATTGAAAATTTGTATAACATGAAACAAATTTTATTAAAATCAATAATTACTAAAGTTGATAAAAAAAACATAAAAAGTTACAGATCTATGACCAAAAAACAATAAAAATTTATATTTTATTATAATTATTAATTTTGTTTCTTTATTATATTTGTTTAGTATATCTTGTAGTATTATTTGTTGTCATTATTTTTAAGTAATATTACATTCAAAAATTATGAATTTCATATTCAAATAATACTTTTGTAATAATATACTAATAAAAAAAAAGACAATTATTTAGTCATTAAAGTTTTTTGCTTTGTAAATTAAGAGGTTGCAAAAAATTTTTCTGATAAAATAGTAATTTTAAATCCTTTAATTGTATCTAAGACTATTATTAATGTTTTATATCTTGTAACACAAAGAAAACAAAAATATAGTAAAATATAAAAACTTATATAACAAATTACACAACTTGCTACTAAACATAATAATTATAATAAGATAATAATATAGTTAAGACAATTTATTGACTAACATAAAAAAGTGGGGCCTATACTTCAAAATCAAGACCAAATTCTAAAAAACAATTAAGTTAATAATATCAATAAAAAAAATAAACTTAAACAAGTTGAAAATTTATTAGTATTATAATATAAAGAACATTTAAAACCCAAATATTATAAATTTGCTACTAAAAAAAAGAAAACTATGCACAAAATACATTTGTAGTAAATATGGTCTTTTAGAAAACAATAGTATAAAATGTTAAAATTAAGTAAGATTTAATCAATTATTTGTTTATTTCTTATTTTGCAATAACTAAACATTGCATTTATTTTTAGTAAAATTAATAATTCAACTTTAATTTGTCCAATAAAAATAAATAATACACATTATTATTATATGTTATTTTTTTAAATTTAATAAAATTCCCGATCCTAATTGAAGCTATTTTCGAGGTTGTTTTATGTAACAAATTGTTACAACTAGATTTATTTTTTTAATAAAACTGTAAATTAGCTTTTTTTTAATATAATAATAATTAAAATTTATTTTTAAATGTTTTTTGTTTATTGTTTTGGTATATTCTTTAAAATATTGTCATAATTAAATAATATTATATTTTAATGTAAACAAAGTTATAATTTATAAGTTTTTATTATGCTAAACAATTGTAAAAATTCTAATTTGAATAAAATAATATTAAATCAAATATTTAATTTTTTTGTAAGCACAAATTTGAAAATATAATAATAGTAAAACACCAAAATAATTGCATAAGAAGAAAATACATTAACCCAAAGCTATTAATAAGTATAACTTATTTTTTTGGTTACTTCGACAAGTAAATTTTGTTTATAAACTTAAGTCTTTATTGATGTTTTTGTATTGTGTAGTCGACTATTACAAGTTATGTTATTTAGTATAAACACATTAAAAACATCAAATACTTTAAATATAAAGGCTTTATAAATAAAAATATAATAATAATAAAAAATACATTATTAAATAGTCTATAATAAAATCTATAAACTAATGCATTTTTTTCAAATAATGTTTTAGAAATTTATTAAGTAGTTAAATTTTTCTGTAAACACTTTAAATAGAAACCAATAGTAAATAGAGTGAATTTTCAGCATTTAGAACAGTATTTACTAAAAGGATTTTTAATACAAAATGCACTTTCAATGAAAACAACGGGTTTTTAATTATAAAAAACACTCTAAACCAACAAACGTTTCTTTTTTGCTTTTTTTTGGGAAAAAAACGCGTTCTGAAATGCCAAAGAATATTGTGGAAAGAACAGAGTTATAAAGCAAGCGGCATTCTTATATAGAAAAGGGAAAGCCTGGGAGTCTCTTAAATAACTTTAAGAGTCACTCTTAAAATAAAGTAATTTAAAATTGTTTCCTAATAGATTATGTGAACGTGCAACGCACATGATTTATTATATAGTATCATGTGGTTTATTATTTTATTAATAAAATAACAACCCCTCCAATATACTATGTCGAGAATTTCAGTGGTGGTGCAATATTTGATGTCTTTAGAGTGCTTGTTTAATTTTAAACAATTAGCAATATTTATTGTGTCCTTTTAATAAAAACTTGGATAATCGCGAGTTTTTTATCATTGGTCACGCTACATAAAATGGAAAAGGTCTCGAATGTTCCTGATACCGTACGTCATTGATTAAGCCACTGATCAGCATTAGTATATTAGCATCACGTCCTCCCACACAAACAAACTAAAAAAATGGCGACTGTCGAAAAAATTGAGAACGAGTTGAAAGATGCGAAGGAGCAGCTGAATGAAGCAAAGGCTGCATTGAAGAATTTTGAAGAGGGGAAACGTGGGCAGAAACTGAAGGTGTTGGAGGACAAGTTGTATGTAGAAGAAGAAGAGCTCACTGAAACGGAGAAGCGAGCATTAGAGATGCTAGAAGGAGTGAAGAAAGAGCTAAAAACGAGTAGAGATAAATGGGAGTTGCAGGTGCAAAAACTACAAAATTCTTTGATGGAAATAACTAAGATAGGTAACGACTTTGTGACTTGTGACTTGAAGGTTGGGGACAGAGTTTATGACTGGGTAATGACTGACTCATGAGTGTTGCACTCTCAACTTCAACGTTCTTGAATGTTGTTTCACTTGCAGAACTCGAGCGTCCTCCAAAAAGACCACGCAGCGGTATTGTACATTTTAACACAGATTTATACGTTAATGTTGATAGTCTCCCCAGTTTTAACAATTTTAACAATAGAGCGCGACAAGACTAAGTTTCTATGTGAAAACCTCATTCAGCCATTTGATATTATGCCAACTCATGCTGACCAGCTGGTGGACCTCATTAATACGCCTCTTCTTGCAAAGCTTCCCGTGTGTTTATACTCGGACTTAGGAAAAGTATGACCTTGATTTTCATATTAGCTGTTCTTAATCTATTCATAATTGACAATATTATCTTATTTTGACAAATGCCAGTTTCGAGAACTTGATGACTGTATCTATTATGATGAAATAGATAGGGCGAGTGAATTAGCAATTGTGATCAAGGCTGCCCTCTCTGAGACGAGGTTTACCCAAATTAAAACCGAAATACAGCTGGCTGGGGCCGTGGATAGATTAACCACATTTCCTCTGGAATTACTTTGCAGTAACTCTGATTTTCAAATCGAATTTTTCCGTAACGCGAATGAGAGGTATGTTTTCATTTTGTATGCTGTTCTTGGTGTTTATTAGTTTTTGTTTCCATGTCTAACATTAATTTTACACTTTGTTTTCTAAGGAGATATACAACGAAATCAAAAAGCAATCCAGCGACAATAAAAAATACTAGACCTGACCTTCTTGGATATGTTAAAGATGTAGTAGTGATAAAAAATGAAGAGAAGGCTGCACGAATCGATCTTGAAACTGCCAAAGAAGAGCTCATATCCAAGTTTAGCAAGCTCGATCCATTATATTTCGGGAATATTCAATTTTTAATTTGTTTTGCTGTAGCAAAGGACATTATGTGCTTTTATGCAATTGATGGTCCCAGCAAGACTTTGGTTCCACTGTCCACAGAACTTTACCTGTATGATCTCAAAGCTCGATACACATCTGTCAAGATATGCATCAATATTGTTCGTATCCTTAAAACCATGATCACAAAGAATGCCTTCCCTGCTAAAGTAATCCCTCTCGGTAAGTCACTGGACCTCGGACATTCTACAATTACTTTCTTTGAAGACCATGTTAAGAAAGTTGTTCCGGAGAGTGAACTCTATGGCTTAGAGAAGGACTGCAAACGTGTTGATACATTAAAGGACATGTACGAGCTTGCCAAAGGTCATCACGGACTCGTTCAGATCTTCAAAGCACCATCCTTTAAAGCCGATCGGAAAGGTCCAGGGAGATATACAGTTAAACTGAAGACACGTGGCCTTGAACGCTCACCGGAAAACGAGGAAACAACACGAGTGATGACGCGCAGTTTGCTAACTGGACTGAAGACACTTCATGAAAAAGATTTCGTCCATCGCGACATTCGTTCATCGAATATTATTTACGATTCGAATAATTCTCAAGGCTACGAATATGTTCTTATTGATTTCGAGCATGGAGGTAAAATAAACGAAAAATTCGACAGCTTATTGACAGACTGGGATGATGGCACGTGTGATGAGAATAATACCTACACAACTCTTTCGGACATGTATCAATTAGGCAAGTTATTAGAACGGCTTAATACGGTGTCTTCTGATGATGGAAAGGACTTTATAAGTAAA